>JAOSBP010000001.1:21173419-21185131 GCA_027563825.1 Erythroxylum mucronatum | reverse complement strand
AAGTTTGTAAAACTCTTATTTTATGAGTTCAGAAATATGGAATTGTGTATGGTTTTGAATGTAAATTTGTATATGGACGAATATGATGAATGTTGAGCAATGGTTGATATATATGTATGTACATGTATATTCAGTGAGATATTATGGGAAAATACACCTGGATATGTTATGAATGATGATATGTGGTTAAGTATGAAGATTAAAAACGAATTGAAGTTGATGATTGATGAACTCCAATTGGTAGTTGAATGGACAATAATGTGTTGCTTTAGTTAAGGAAGAAATGAAGTTGAGAAGAATTATAAGTTTTCATAAGGATGAGATTTTGTGAATTGGTTTAAGGGAAATTCTGACATGATTTAGAAAGAATTAGCAAAACTTGTCTTCTTGGAATTGTAGTTCGTCTTTATAGCTTTCCGACGCTATGAAGTTGTAATTTTTGGACATCGGAATCATGAGATATGAATGTTATAAGTTGGTATATTGCTTAGGTTTTTATATATATGACAGCTTTGGTAATTGATAAGAATGCATGGATTTGATGAGAAACTAGGGTTTTAATGGACCAAATGGATCAAGAATTGATAGTTTGATGAAATAAGTTTGATGTTTAAGTTAGTTATGAAGTGATTTGGCGCTAGAATAAGTGAACTTTACAAGATTATAAGTGTTTATGTTGTTAGGAAGAAGTTTGGGAGCATGAAAGAAGGTTTCGAGGGCTTTGGGGAAGCCCATGTCCGTTAAACGGACATGGAAGTCCGTTTAATGGACCTTCCCGGGTCAAAAAGGACCCCTTGCCTAGTCTATGTCCGTTTAACGGACCTTCTCGGATGAAATGGTGCAGTTTACCCGATGCATGTCCGTTAAACAGACATGGATGTCCGTTTAACGAAAATTCACTTGAAAGATGGTGAATTTTGACACTGTTGGAGGCAGATTTAGACTTTATGGTCTGCATCAAAGTTGTAGGTCTAGATGTCTTCTTTCTAATGGTACAAAAACGAAAGCAATCTGACATCTGTGGTAAAAGTTATGGCATTCGCGCCAAGAGAGGTTCAAATTTATTTTAGGTGTAAATATGGTTTATTCTTTTAGACATAACTCCCTCATCCAACCTCCAATTGAGGTGATTCTTAGGCCAATGGATTTCTAAGACATGTAGCTATCTCTCCTGAAAATTTGGTATCATTTGGAGTTGAATTGAGAGAGTTTTCATTAAAGTAAGTGAGAGGTCGGATAGGAGAGCAGGTTTGAGATATGAACACATTTCGGTATTTTGATGATATCTTGAGCTATAGAACTCCGATTGAGATGATTATTTCTTTAAAGTGAACTAGAGACATAGAGATATGATTTCCATGAAGAGATCAAATTGAAATTCTGATTTTAAGATTTCCAAATTTTGTTCACAAGTAGAAGGAGTGAGTTCAAGCATGGTGACTGATTTGTATGAGCACACCATGGAAGATATTGTAAGTGAATTTTGGGATGTTATAAGATTGAAGATGTATTCATAATGTCTAATAAGGGTCCAATGGAAAAAAATAATGATGGCTAATGAGGGTTAAATGAAATAACCCTTCAAGGGAATATGCACACTCACGTTTCATGATTCAGTGTTTGATGTTAGGCTCCTGAAATGGGGTCTAACATTTAAGGTATCAGAGAAAGAAGAGATTACAAGGAACCACGTTCAAGTACGTTGGTATTTTGTTAAGAGGTTGGATTCTAGAAACGGGATCCAACATGCATCTTCTGCAGGTAAGTGCTTCCATTGAACTAAACTCTCATGTGCAAAATTGGAACCAGTTTGAATCAACCTTGTGTCTAGTATTTTTTCCGGTGCCAAAACAGCATCTCCATCAGCAAAAAATTGAGGCAAATAAGTAGACACAGGTACAATAGTGCCAATATGTTTCTTGAGAAGTGAAACATGGAAAACTGGATGAATTTTGGACCCTGCAGGGAGCTGCAATTTATAGGCCAATTTCCCAATCCTCTCTTGGACCAAATAAGGCCGATAGTAACGACTGGCCAATTTTTAAGAAGTTCTGCGATAAACCGAATGTTGTCGGTACGGCTGAAGTTTAAGGTACACAGGGTCCCCAACCTGAAACTCTACATCTCGACGCTTCAAATCTGCTACCTGTTTCATTCGATTAGCAGCACGCGAAAGGTGAGTCTTTAATTCATGTAAGATCTCATCTCGTGATGCTAGCATTTGATCCACCTCATGAACCAAGGAGTGGCCGGCTTCATACCGTGGCACTGTAGGTGGTGGCCTGCCATACAAAGCCAGAAACAGTGTCATTGCAATTGAGATATGGAAAGAAGTATTGTACCAGTACTCCGCCCAAGGCAAAAATGTACTCCATCGTCGGGGCTGCTGAGATGCAAAGCAGTGAAGGTACTGTTCCAAACACCGATTAGTTACCTCGGATTGGTCATCTGTTTCCGAGTGGTAAGAAAAACTCATATTCAATTGAGTACCGGAAAGCTTAATTCCAGCCAGAAATTGCTCATAAAAATGGGATCCCTATCGCTGATTATAGAACGAGGCATTCCATGATATTTAACAACCCCTTCCACAAACTTGTCAGCAATAATCTTTGCAGAATATGGATGAGACAAAGGCAAGAAGTGAGCATACTTGCTAAGTCTATCAATTACCACCAGAATCAAATTGTGTCCATGAGAAGTAGGTAGACCGTCGATAAAATCCATTGCTATATCGTCCCAGACTTGATGTGGAATCGGCAGCAGTTGAAGGAGTCCTGCTGGTGAAGAAGTGGATGTTTTTTTTTTCTGGCAAACGGAACATGCAGCAATGTAATCTTGAATTTGTTTCCTTATTGAAGGCCAGTAAAATTGCGGGGCAATTCGTTTATATGTGCGCAAGACTCCTGAATGCCCTCCACAAGGTGAAGCATGAAACTCTTGCAGAATCTTGAGAGTTAAATCAGAATTTGGAGGTACCACAACCTAATTTTTATAAAAAATTAATCCATGCCACCAAGAGTAAGGTGCTCCTGGATTCTCTGTAGCCAAGCTGCCTATTTTAACCATGTATGGATGAGTCGTGATAGCTGCTCGTATCTGATCCCAAAGTGAAGTATGAGGGATGAAAAGAGCATTGAGGCTCGGGTTGCCACTAACTCTGGACAAGGCATCAACAACTTTATTCTCCTTCCCTGGTTTATAGATGATCTCATAGTTGAACCCCAGCAATTTGGAGACCCATTTTTGCTGTTCAGGTGTAATGACCCGCTACTCCACCATGTATTTGAGACTGCGCTAATCAATTTGGATGTAGAATTTTTGACCAAGCAAATATGGGCGCCATGTCCGGATAGCTTGCAGAATTGCCAACATCTCCTTAGCATATGTGGACCAGGACTGTTTAGAAATCCCCAAAGCACGGCTCATGAATGCAATGGGTTGATCTTGTTGCGATAATACAACTCCTATGCCGTTGTTGGAAGCATCAGTAGTGATGACAAAAGGGGCATCAAAATTCGGCATTGCAAGTATTGGTGTAGAGGCCATGGCTTTCTTCAAGGCAGTAAAAGAATCATCTGCTTCTGAATTCCAGAGAAACTGACCCTTCTTTAAAAGATTGGTTAAAGGTTGAGCAATGACTCCATAATCACGAAAAAATTTCCTGTAATATCCTGTCAAACCCAAAAATCCACGTAATTTAGAGACATTAGTGGGTTGAGGCCAATCAAGCATAACTTTTATTTTTCCCTGATCCACCTGTACGCCATTACAAGAGACAATGTGTCCCAAGTAGTCGATCTTCTGCTGTCCGAATGCACACTTGCTAAGTTTGATGTAGAATTTATGATGCCGTAATAATTCAAAAGTAGAACGTACATGTTGTAGGTGCAAATTTTAATTGGGGCTATAAATTAAGACATCATCAAAGAAGACTAACACAAATTTTCGTAAGGACGAAAAATTGTGTTCATGAGTGCTTGGAAAGTGGAGGGAGCATTGCACAAGCCAAAGGGCATTACCAGATATTCATAGTGTCCATTATGAGTACGGAAAGCGGTCTTATGGACGTCAGCAGGGTGAACCCGAACTTGATGGAAACCGGCAATAAATTCGAGCTTTGTAAAGTAGGCTGCCCCATACAGTTCATCAAGCATATCATCAACTGTTGGAATGGGAAATCTGTCCCAGATTGTTACTTCGTTAAGAGCCCTGTAATCTGTACAAAATCGCAAAGTCCCATCTTTTTTTCGGACAAGCAATATAGGTGAAGAGAAAGGGCTGGTACTTGCCTGAATTAATCCTGAGTGCAACATGTCGTGAACCTGTTTCTCAATTTGTTCCTTTTGGAAGTGAGCATATCTGTACGTCCGAACATTAATAGGATCAGTACCCTCTTTGAGGTTAATTCTATGGTTGATTTCCCGTTCCGGAGGAAGCTGACTCGGCTTTTGGTAAATATCAGAAAATTGATCTAACAGGCTTCTCATCTCTGGGTGAATTCCATCAGGAAAATTTGCTGAAGATGATTCAACGCAGATGGCAAAGAGGGAATTGTTGTGTTTCAAATCTTTAGCCATTGCCTTCAAGGAAGCTGCCTTAATTGGTTAGCCGTTAATACCCTGCAGGTGATGTTGCTCTCCTTCCTGAATAAAATTCATTGTCAGTTTGTCCCAGTTACATTGAACTGTTCCCAATTTGCGTAGCCACTGAATCCCTAACACCACATCCAGCCCCATAATAGGTAAAGAGTAGAGTGTAATTGAGAAGGGAATACCTTGTAAAAAAAATTGGAGTATTCCTGAACTTCTCGCAGCATTGTAAAGGATCACCGTTTGCTACTTTCACATTGAATGACGTGGTTGGTTCCACTGGAAGTTTCAATAAGCCCGCTATCTTCTCGTTAATGAAATTGTGGGTGGACCCACTGTCAATTAGGCAAATAAATTCCATCGACTGGATCCGAATTGTAACCCGCATAGTTCCTGCAGAGGACCAACCTGTCAATGCATGTAGTGAAATCTCTGGTTCACTTTCATCGTCCTCCTCCTCAATTCCAATTCCACCATCAAGAAGAAGAAGTTGCTGTTTGGAACATCTGTGCCCAGGAACAAATCGCTCATCACAATTGAAGCACAACCCCTTAGCCCGACGGCTCTGCATTTCGTCCCAAGAAAGTCGTTTGATGGGCGTGTTCTGTTTTGTCTTCGTTGGTGATGAAGAGCTCATCGGATAGGATGGGCGATTTGCCTTCTTCTGTCGCAGCAATTGCTCATCTTTCATCCGAGCTAGGCTGATGGCGTCTTTTAGGGTCTGAGGTTTGAACATTCTAATGCCTTCAGAAATCTTTGGTTTGAGACCTCCCATAAATGTCCCCACAAGTGCCTTTTGAGTCCACCCTTGTACTCGATTTCCCAATCTTTCAAACTCACGTTGATAGTCACGTAGGAGTCCTGTTTTTCGGATTTTTGATAATGATTCATTAAAATCCTCACAATCAGTGGGCCCAAATCGAGACCATAACTCTGCAGAAAAGATTTCCCACGTTACTGCTTTCCCTGTTTCAGTGTGTGTTCTGCGAAGCCACTGCCACCATTCATTCGCTTCCCCACGAAGGTGATAAGAAGCCAAGGACACCTTCTTTGAATCTGGGGTGCCTTGATATTCAAAGAATTGATCCACTATTGTGAACCATTCGGATGGGTCCTCTCCGGAACATTTTGGAAATTCCAATTTTGCCAATTTCGCAGAATACAATGGTTTCCCTCCTTCTCTGGATTCATCCTGGTGAGTGTGATTTTGGATACTCCGGCCACTTGCACCGCTGGACGCGTCTTTGCTAGGAAGAGAAAGCTCAGAAAATTTAGTGATGGCTGCTTTAATTTGCTGCAGTTCATCACTAAGTCCCCGTTCCATTCTTGATAGGTTATCTTGGAGCTAGCCTAAGCCAACTTCCAGATTTTCGATTCTCTCCTTGTTGGTTGCCATAAAAAGAGAAAGAAAATTAAGATAAAAGGGCTCTGATACCACTGATAGGTCCCAGTCAAAGCCAAAGGAATTAGTTCTCAAAACAAAAGAGAAGTTGGATGTATTTTCATTGATAATAATCCGCTACTATTACAAAGAATAAATAGGAATGAATGAATGAAAATTCGCACCTATTCTAAAGGCAGCAGGTGCTTTATTTTAGCCAACTATTGCTGGAATATATGGAATATCTCAACAGCATTTGACTAATTATTAAGCATGAAAAATATCAGTAACTAACTAAGTAACTAAGTAACAAAGACTCGGTCAAAATATTTCCTATTTTTGATAGGCATTCTGGAACTTCTTCGTGGTCTATCATATTGTATCAAGAAGATTTTCTTAAGAAATTTAAATCTCTTAATTATGATAAAGTATACATACAATATGTCGTAAGTTCAAATGATTCTATGCTAATTGGGCCTCTAATTCATTGAAATGACTAAGATAAGTTTACAAGAATGATCATAATAATTTGTTTAAATGTTGATGTGCTTGATTCTTTATTATTCTTAGTTTTTTCGTTTGCATTACGTATGTGTTTGACTTTACTTTCATCTTTTAATTTATCAATTAATTCAATTTACTTCTTTATTCACTTTATCCTTCCTTTGAAATTGATCTCTCATACATTAACTCACTAATATTATTAAGAGTAACAAACTATTACGATAATATATTTTGTTATTACGATAATATATTTTGTTATTCTTAAAAATTAAAATTACGAACTGGAATATCACTTAGTCTATAATAACAGCAACAATAAGTTTGGCTTTTGAGAACTAAACAAAAAAAAAAATCTAAACTCTAATTTGATGTAACATGTTAGTCACTATAGTTGTAATTGTAAAATTAGACAACTAAAGTTCCACTTAAATTTGAATCGAAGAAACTACCTGATTTTCATATAAGAAACCCAAATCGGATAAGTTGCTGGGACTTACCTAAATTAGAGCTTATACATCGGCTCATTTATCGTGATAAACAATTCTCACGGCTTTCTTTACTATTGGATGCAATCAACTAGCCAACCTCTTCTAATTGTCTAAAAGTGGGTTTGGGCCATTGCGGAAGTTAAGACACTTTCTTCATTGAGATGGCAGTCTGATACATTTTGAAAACTACAGTCAATCATTTAGCTGGAATTTGAATGATTAAATCAACAAGACATAGTTAAATTATGCTCAAGAACTCATTCCTTTTTTGTATTCAAATTTACAGCAAACAAAGCTGATGTAATTTTATTGAACTCAAGTCATATATGAACTTGTGACCTTTAATTGGATGGGCGATCTGACGTTTGGCTAGGAACTGAACAGCAAGTTTGAATGATTCAATACGGGAGCAGATCACTGTGCTCTCTACTCTGTGCCCCATGTGTCACAAAGCATAGGATGCACAGGGATACTTTGTGGCACAGGAGCATAGGATAGAAGGCACAGGTAATCTGCATCCGTAATATACTGCCACGTTTTATATCTTGAGTGGATGGGTGTATAGTCACTGACGACATTGTAATTATTAAACGCAATCATACACTGACTGATTTTACCCAGCGGTCGTATGTTTGTTTGCTTTTTTAAACGTGTCCGATTTGTGGGGAGCCCTTCTTCCTGTTTTCCTTGATTCCATGTGTTTGACTCACTTTTGTCGTTATTACGTCATGTGCGAGTAATAAATTGCTGCAAAAATTATTACTCAAGATGTAAAAATGTTTTTGATATAATTAATTAAATTATTATCACTTTCCAAATATACTATTGGAAAGTGATAATAATTTGTAATGTATATATTATGGAAGTTACCTAAGAACGTTGCTTCTTGCTTGTAAATCGGTGTTAAGATTTGTTTCCTTTGTTGAGTATTTCTACTTTGTTCATTAGAAAAATGCATTTGAATACTCAACATTGATCAATATCAAAACTTATGATGATTAGTCACATGTTGCCTTTATTAATTGAACAATTTATAGTAACTATTTATTCTTGATGACTAAACTTCATACGCATATTGTTAGAATGAATAAAAATAATGCTTTCACACTTAGAAGCACAAGGTTATTTGCCAGGCAACTTGATGCTAATGGTTGGACATAGATTCTTATTAATGGCTTGCTTTAATAGAAACATCTCGTTATTAATCCAATTATATAATTTTGCTATAAACGTAGTGCTATTGGCAAACACTAATCACACCTTACTTTTTTAGTTGGTCGTTATTAACTCTTAATGATCTTCATTTGTTCAATTTCTATTTTTTAAATCTAATTCCTATCTGTAAGATGGTTGTGATATCAATATAATTATTACTTGCATTTGGATTTTGCCAATAGTCCACTAAATATGTTGGAGAATCAGAACCCTCCCATATATAAAAACTCTAAGGCTATTCACTTTTAATGGAAGTTGTGATACAAAATTGTATTTTTATAAGATTGAACATTTATGTTTATCAACTTTATTTTTATTTTCATTTTTATAAATATTTCATGAGACACTTTATTTCTCTTGTCATTCACGTTTAAATATTTTAATTGATGAAAGCTTTGAATAATTTAAACAATCGTGTAGAAATAAATAAAAAGGATGAGATATGAAATGATGTAATAGACTTACATTTAATCTTATTGATAGTTGAAGAATTGAAAAATGAAAATAGAATAACTATTACATTTTCCAAATCTTACGATAGGTATTCAAACAAAATTCAATAAGGAATATGTTAATATTCGGTTGAAGAACAATTATAATAGATTGGGAGTTGGATTAAAGAGTTTCAAGAATTTATTCAGAGAATACTTATCCAATTAATTATGTGTTTCCCTATCCCTCTTCGTGGATTCACTTTCTTAAATTATACTTTTCACTTTTAGTACTTGGTATTTAGTTCCTAAAAATGATTGAAATTGCATATACCAAATTTCATAATATTTAGACTTAAGTTAATTTTCTTTAGCCTCGATCGATGACCAAACGACCTCTGATCAGGATGAAATTTTAGTATGTTATTCTTGAGTCTTTCCTCCTGACATCTAATGGTTAATATCTGATTTGGAGCTCTCTAAATTAGTAGTTTCTGTCTAGTGTGGAACATCTGATCAAGGTGGTTCCACAATGCAGTAGTTCATATCCAAGATAAAACTAAATAAAGGGAATAAGGAACTGATGATTCACATCAATAAAGAGGTGGAAGTAATACCTATAGGGGTTATATGTACTGGACTTTAGTCTCTTGTTGGAATTCTTGCAACTGCTGCTGCATATTTTGTTGTAATTGTTGCATATCTTGTTGAAATTGTAGAAATTTAGTAGCAAGATTCTTAGCAAGTTCTTCTAAAGATGCACTTGAATCGCCAGAGATTCTTGAGTAATGACCCCAATAAGAGGCTGCAGTTATCATCTCTTCCTTTTAGGAGTGGAGAGGGTTGTCAAGTTAGATGAAGAATTCAACAATGAGAGCCTCTTATTCAGGTTTCTAAGAAGATGCTTCCACCAAATTCCTGAACAATTTCTCATTCAATAAGCAAATTCAATTACTCTAATACTTTGGCATATACCTTCAAAATCATTACATCTTATCTAGAGATATAAACTAGAGACATATGGTTACAAATTTCATATGTTTATTAAGTTTAAGAAATTTGGGTTCTTTAAGTTCTCTTTTATATTATTTATGAAATCTCAATTTAAACCTTTTAGGAATTAAATTGATTGTTTTTTCATGTTTAGACTATTGTTTTGCTTGAGCTCATTTTAATTTTTGAGACATCAATTTAATAACTAATCTCATGTTTGTATCATAAGGGTGGGCCAAGCTTTTGTTTCATGTTCCTACATTTTGGAGGAGTAAATCTATACATTCAACTAAAAGTTTCAACTTTGAAGGTTTCTTATAGGCTTAGGCTTAATTTTCTTTATATATGTAATTTTGGATATTTTGTACAATAATTTAACAATTAAATAAAGGATCATTAGGATTCATCTTTTTTCATTTGTTATGAAAAATAGCCACTTAGGCATTAACTGAAGAGGGCTACACCTAAGTAGTCTTTTCTAAGATTTGATTGGACATTGATATTAGTTTAATGAGATGTATGTTATTTTCTTTTTTATGACATGCTACGGTTACTTTATAAGGGACCTAAGTGAAGATAGAAAATTCAATAAATGGTTTAAGTGTTTTTTTCAAAAGCTCAATTTTCCTTTTTCAAGTTCAATTTCAGTAAAAAATAGTTAAGAATTAGATTTAATTAGGCTCATATATCCATTATGAATACCTTTTTTTATTTTGTTATTTTTAGTTTGAATTCTTAGGTCCATTAGCTTAGTTTAGTTCCACTTAAGTCTTTAGGTCTTTATGACCATTAAATTTCTTTTAAACAATGAATGATTGGTCCATTTCATTTTCCTTTAAAAAGTTCAATCCAAAAAGTTTGTCCCTTTTTAATTATTTTCTCCTTTTGAATAACCTGATTCATTAAATTCCTTTTAACAAGTCTTATTATTTTATTTTTAGGACCCTTTTATTCTTTAAAATAAAAAAAACTTACATCAGGTCTACTAATTTATTAGGAAGTTCATTTTATTTCTCTCATTATTTGCATTCCCCCTTTCAAAGAGAAAATTCATGTTTATTACATTCAAAGACCTATGTAGTTTAGACAATTTTATTATTTTGTTTTAAGCCTTGGATGAAACTATGAACCCATAAGTATTCATTCAAGTGTTTTAAATTTTATTTCAAATGTTAAATATCAATTCAAATATATTATTTGAACCATATGTAAAACAATAATCTCCTAGGCATTCAACAATTTGTTTTATTTTCTTTATTTAGCCTACTTTTACTAACTTTACACTTCAGTTCATTTTCTTTCAAAATATCTCCAAATTTACAAAATGCTTTTTTAGACCTTGATATTTGCTTAGAAAAATAAAATAGGATATCTAATATCTTCTATATTTTATACTTCGACCCTGAACTTAATTTTTCTTGTAAGGACCTTTTCAGTGCCTCTCTTTTAGGTTTTTTCCCAATTATTTAAAAGAGTAGAGTGACGATTATATTAAAATTTAAATTTAATTTACAATCCTATCTATGTTAAAGGTATCCAAAAACATCAACCACGATTATCTTATATGTGTTAGTGTTTGAGAATAGCTTTAGCATTTATATTTTAACATTTTAATAAATTAATAAATATTGATATTACAGATGCATGGCCCCTTTTTAAAAATCTAATCAGATTTAGACGATCAAACATTCAACATAATTTTAATTTCTGTAATGTAGAAGAGTACAATAATATTATTTACATAAGAAATTGTATAAAAACTTCTACTATATCATGTCATGGTTCAATATTAAAATTTTTGATTGAGAATCTTACAAGGATTAATGATAACTTAAGAATGAGAACTTAATCCTTTTGAACTTATGCGATAAATTGAAAAGTTTAGGAGACATAAAGATAACTAGCCATTTGATTATAAAGGAGTAAGTTACGATTTTCTTTATAATGATATGTATATTGAGACAAGTAAAGTTGATACAAAGAGCTTGCATATTAGATCCCGAGTCTTTTTACAAGCTATGATTATTTATCGAGAAACTATTGGCAATTAGTTATGTGTAAATAAGAGAAGAAATTGTGAGATTGAAATGAAATGGAAAGAGATTTATTGA
>JAOSBP010000001.1:21081899-21095074 GCA_027563825.1 Erythroxylum mucronatum | reverse complement strand
TATGAATCTAATATAGTTGATGTTTGTCATAACACTTGGTGGATTGATTCTGGTTCTACAATCCATATTTCCAATACTTTGCTGGCTTTTCTAAACCACAAGAAGCTAGTGGGCAGTGAATAATGAATCTATTCAGGCAACAAGAAGAGTTCATATGTGGAAGCTGTTGGGACATGCAAATTAGTTTTAAATTTTGGTTTTGTTTTGAATTTGGAAATAACATTTTATATTCCAAGTTTCTCAAGAAATTTGATTTTAGTTTCAAGACTTGTACTTATGGGATATTCCTTTAACTTTTCAAATACATCAATTGGTTTGTATCATGAATCTAATCTTGTTGGGAATGGTACAATGATTGATGGTCTTTTTCGAATTAATTTGCAAAAAAAATGTTTTCACAATACAATGCATGTCTATAGTAATGCTGGTATTAAAAGATGTGTTATGAATGAACAATTCTCTATGTTGTGGCACCGAAGATTGGGACATATTTCCCTTGAAAGAATAAAAAAAACTAGTGAATGATGGAGTACTTAATACTCTAGATTTTACTGATTTTGATGTTTGTATGGACTGCATAAAGGGAAAACGGACCAACATGAAAAAAAAGGTGCTAAAAGGAGTTCAGACGTATTAGAGATTATACATACAGACATTTGTAGTCCATAAATGGACTTGTATGGTTAGAAATACTTCATCTCATTTATAGATGATTACTCACAATATATGTATCTTTATTTTCTTCATAACAAGAACGAAGCATTAGATGCCTTTAAGGTATTTAAAACAGAAGTAGAGAAACAATGTGGTAAGCAAATAAAGATCGTGAGATAAGATAGAGGTGGAGAATCTTATGGTAGATACGCCGAGGGTGGACAAGCACATGGTCCATTTGCGAAGTTGCTTCAAGAGCATAGGATAATAGCTCAATACACCATGCATGGGTCTCCGGACCAAAATAGTGTAACAGAAAGAAGAAACCGAACATTATTAGATATGGTGCAGAGTATGCTTAGCAGCTCTAAACTTCCTAAATCCTTGTGGACTGAAGCTCTTTAAACGACAGTGTATATATTAAATCGAGTTCCAACCAAGGCTGTTTCTAAAACACCATTTGAGTTATGGAAAGGTTGGAAACTGAGTTTGTGACATATACGCATTTGGGATGCCCTTCTGAGTTTATAATCCACAAGAAAAGAAACTGGATCCAAGGACTATAAGTGGGTATTTCATTGGATATGCTGAAAGGTCCAAAGGGTACATATTTTATTATCCATCACATAGTACTATGTTTGTGGAATCAAGAAATGCAAAGTTTCTTGAGAATGACTTGATTAATGGGAGTGATCAATCTCGGGACTTAGTTCTTGAGAAGGATCATTGTGAAATACAAATTCCTACTTCAAGTAATAGATTGATTGTCATTCATAGTATCCCTCAAAGTCAAATGGGAGGTGAACAACCAATCATTGAAGTTCCATAAGCTGCTGATGACAATCTAGTAATCTGATTGTTCAGCAATCACCACAGGTTGTTGAGCAACAAGTTATACAAGCTCCTCCTCAGGAGGGCGCTAATACAGTATTAAGAAGATCAACTAGAGATAGGAAATCAACAATGCCTAGTGATTACATTGTGTATTTACAATAAGCTGACTATAACATTGGAGCCAAAAATGACCTTGCAACGATTTCACAAGCCATAAGTTACAATGAATCTTAATTGTGGTACAATGCTATGGTAGATGAGATGAATTCTATGGCATCTAACAAAGTCTGAGATCTTGTCAATTTGCCTAACGGTACAAAGGCCATTGGATGTAAATGGGTCTTTAAGACAAAAAAGGACTAATTAGGCAACGTTGAAAGATATAAAGCTAGACTTGTTGCCAAAGGATTTACTTAACAAGAAGGAATCAATTACATAGAGACCTTTCTCCTGTATCTAAAAAGGATTCCTTACGAGTGATTATGGCATTGGTTGCCCATTTTTGATCTGGAACTACATCAAATGAATGCGAAAATAGTGTTCCTAAATGGATACCTACAAGAAGAAGTTTATATGAAACAACCGGAAGAATTCTCCTCTAGTGATGGTGAGCATTTAGTGTGTAAGCTTAAGAAATCCATATATGGATTGAAACAAGCCTCCCGTCAATGGTATTTGAAATTCCATTATATCATCTCTTTATATGGTTTTGAAGAAAATATCATGGATCAATGCATATATCTAAAAGTTAGTGGGAGTAAAATTATTTCCTTGTTCTATATGTGAATGATATTTTACTCACCAAAAATGACAAAGGTTTGCTATATGAGGTAAAACAGTTCCTTTCTAAGAATTTTGATATGAAGGATATAGGTGAGGCATCTTATGTCATTGGCATTAAGATCCATAGGGAAAGATCTCAATACATTTTAGGTTTATCCCAAGAAACCTATATCAGTAAGGTCTTAGAAAGATTTCGGATGAAAGATTGTTCACCGAGTATAGCACCTATTGTGAAGGGTGATAGGTTCAATTTGAACTAGTGCTCGAAAAATGAGGTTGAAAGGGAACAAATGAAAAATATTCCATATACTTTTGCAATAGGGAGCCTAATGTATGCTTAGGTTTGTACAAGACCTGACATTGCATTTGTTGTTGGAATATTGGGAAGATATCAGAGTAACCCAGGTATAGATCATTGGAGAGCTGCTAAAAAGGTGATGTGGTACCTTCAAGGAACCAAAGATTACATGCTTATGTATAGACGAACTTGATAATCTCGAAGTAGTTGGTTACTTGGATTCGAACTTTGCTGGTTGTGATGATTCACGAAAGTCAACATCTGGATATGTATTTATGTTTGGCAGTGGAGCCATATCCTACTTCTACCATGGAGGCTGAGTTCGTTTCTTGTTTTGAGGTTACATCACATGGTGTATGGTTCAAGAGTTTTATATCTACGCTTAGAATTGTGGATTCTATTTCTAAGTTATTAAGAATGTACTGTGACAATTCAGTTACAGTTTTCTTGGCCAAAAACAACAAGAGTGGTAGTTAAAGTAAACACATCGACATTAAGTATTTGGCCATTAGGGAACGTGTCAAAGAGAATAACGTGATCATTTAACACATTCGCATTGAATTAATGATTGTCGATCCTTTAACAAAAGGCATGCTACCAAAGAGTTTTAAGGATCATGTTGCTAGAATGGGACTTGGTTTCATTATGTGATCTATGTATGTACTTTCATGAAACTCTTATTAATTAGTTGTTTTTCTCATTATGGTGTACACATTTTTATTTTGAGACTTACAACTATTATGGACCTAGAATAAACATAAAGGATTATTCATTTAGTTAAAGTGGCATAAGAATTAAGATGCATCGTGATACATGGAAGATAATACTCACATTTAGAGGACTTATCGCCATGATTCGTGCATTTGGTTTCTTTAATTAAGTGGAGGTTTTATGACATTGAGATTACATCTACGACCCAAGTGGGAGATTGTTATCTGTTAGTTTCCTTTATGATGGGTCGTGTCTATTCATTTTGAACAGGCATGTCCTTCCACTTGAACCATCATGCCTTGTTATTTTGATGGAAGACAACAAGGAATATAAGGAGATTGGGGTCCCTAAACTTAGTAATATTCTGCATACACCATCTCTTGCAGTTAGTAAAAGCTTAGAAGAGCCCTCTCATATTTGTCAAATCTCTCAACATCAATGGCAGGAGGTATGTAATAACATTCTGCATTTTCATTATTCCTATAATAGACATGTATATAGATTATTATCATGTCTAACATTTAAGACCTTACAAGTATGCTTATTTTCAAAAAGTTGAAATTGAAAAACAAGTTCATGATATGTTATAATTGGGGCTTATAAAATCTAGTACTATTCCATTTTCATCACCTGTTCTCTTAGTAAAAGAAAAACGATACATGGCATTTTTGCATTGATTATAGAGCCTTTAATGTTGTCACCGTCAAATATAGATTTCCAACAATAAGATGATATGTTAGACGAACTTTGTAAGGTTGCCTTCTTCGTTAAATTAGATTTTAGAGTCAGATATCACCAGGTACAGGTACATCCATCTAATATTTATAAAACTGCATTTTATACTCACAATGGTCATTATCAGTATCTAGTAATGCCTTTTGACTTTTGACTTTTGTAACGTCCCTTCCACCTTTCAAGCCATCATGAATTCCATTTTTTTCACCCTACCTTCGTAAATCTGTGTTAGTTTTTTTTAATGATATCCTAATTTGTAGCTCCAATTGGACCATGCATATTGAACATGTTCGTCAAGCTTTTGAAATTTTAAGGCATCATAAATTTTTTGTTAAACTCAGCAAGTGTGTATTCGACCAATAAGAGTTGAAATACTCAGGTTATATTGTTAGCTCGTGATACACATCCAGCTAACCTTTCACTCAATGTTCATCTCAAATCTTCTTTTGGTCTCATATCAGAATCTTGCATTTCGTGGAAGATTTCCGTCAATGTGCACTAATGCATCTCAAATGCTTGACATTGCTCCTTTCGTCCTTGTCTTCTCGCAAGTTCTTTCCCTTGTTCTATTGTTTCACATGTCGAATATTAGTCAGGCTTGTCAATGCTCGCACGATTCTACTATTTCGAACTTAAGGGGTCTAACAACAGACTTTAAGCATTCATGAGCTATGCTTTGAGTCCATCCAAGAGATCACGGTCCACCGACACTTGAGAAATGCTTGCCATCGTCAACGCAGTAGTCTCAAGTAGTTGTTGCTATTTAATAGGAGGTGGCTATTTTACGTGTATTTAAATTCCAGTAGAAGAAGGGATAAAGTATCAGTTCAGTTCAAACAAAACAACATTTTGTGGCTTATTCCCGCCCTTAGTAGACTTCTGTTAGTTCCAAAATTATTGTGGTTTTGCCTGGGACCTATCATCGTCCTCCATTCCCTTTCGTCACACAATATAACTCATCCATTTTATACTAACTCTAAAGCTCCTCCGCCTAACCCTTACACACACCACTTCACCCATCATGTCTTCTACTCCTAACAAACTCTTCCTCTTCCTCTTCCTCTTCATCACCACCGTCCACTCCCGATCTCTCCCTGATTTGCTCTCCAAGGGGATGGGATCATCGGATTTGCTCGCTGATGGCCTCCACTCTCCTTACCTGATTCTGGAGAAGGAGTCGTCCTGCGAGCAGTCGTACGGGTTTTTGCCCTGCACCAAGACTGTGCTGGGTAATATTTTCTTGATTTTAGTATACGGATACCTCATGTTCTTGGCCGCTACCTACTTGTCCACAGGCAGTGAGCTCTTGCTTGAGATTTTGGGGCCTGGTATCGTCGGGGGCCTGTTTCTTCCCATGCTTAGTACTCTCCCTGACGCTATACTTATTCTCGGTATTTCTCCATCCTTCTTTCCATTTCCTCTGCTCCCATCAAACACACATCAGATCGGGTCACTTCAGAATTGGACCTTAAAACTTGTTCAGTTCGGATTAGCACTGCTTCTTACATTTATTTTGCCTTGCAGTATCTGGAATTTCAGGAAATGCAGCAACTGCTCAAAGTCAGGTCTCAGTTGGAATGGGCTTGATGGCTGGTTCAACTGTCATGCTTCTTACTCTTATATGGGGATCATGCGTAATTGTTGGCAAATGCGATATTAGGGACACTGACCATGTCGCTGTTGATGGGAGGAATACAAAAGGATTTAGTTTAACTGGTACGATAATCCTCTTACGATTCCCTCATTAAAAAAAAAAAAAAAAACTCACGACACATGGACAAAGTGTTGATGGGTAATGTTTCAAATCACCATAGATAGACTTTAGCTGCAGTTTATAAAATAATCTGCATTAGCTACACTTTAAATAGTGAAGATTTAACCGAAGCATTTCTTGCGCGATAATTTTCTATGAAAAGAGGGGTCCAGATTTTCTGTCCAATATTAAGGTGTTTTATTGTATTCAATAAGGTGTTTTATTGTATTCAATAAATCTCAGTTATTTATTTATGTAGGATTTATATAGAACCCGTTTGAGTCCCGCAAAATAAATAGTTGAAATTCTATGAAACAAGACAGAGTAAAACTGGACAGAGGATCTAATTTATGAGAAGAGAACGTGAGTGCTTTGGGAATGATGGGTGACATATCCAAAGCTAGCTCCGGGTCAAGCTGTTTCAAGAGAGCAAGGATGGACATATAGAGTTTTTACCTTTTGATCAACATTTATACCGTCCCGGCAAAAAAGGGTACCATGTTCCATTGTTATCGGTCTTTGGTACCTTTCGCATAGAACTGGCCAGTACCGTAAACTTTTCAAAGTTTTAAGACCATTTTGCAAGAAAAAAAAATATCTTTCCTCTCCCCGACTCTCTATATCTGCAGATTCTCTCTCTCATCTCACATTTTTCATTTCTCTCTCACTCTCTCTCTCAGTCTCTCCTCTTCGGCGACTCTCCACCACGCACTCGGCCCTACCCCACGTCCCCACCATCGTCTCTGCCTCACGGTCACGGCTCAAGCACACACAGCACACCACCATCGTCTCTTCCTCTCCCCTGTGCGCACCACTGGCCACCCACTGCCCAACCTTCACGCACCCAACCTTCACTTCTACCACAACGCAGATTCTTACCTTTGGTTGCTGAAAACACAGAGGATGATCGCCTTTGTAATCGCCTTGAGATTTTCTGAAACCTAATTGAGAAAGACACAGAGGCGTGCTTCGGATGGGTTTTTGCTTTTACCCCTTTTGCATAACGACGTCAAACCACAACGTTGTCGTATCAAGAAGATGGCTCTCTTCTAGTCCAACGCTGTCGTTTTATTTTGTAACAATATGTGCTTGCAAGTTACAATGTCTTCGTTATTGGCTTAAAACATTAAAAAACTTATTAAAACATTATAGAAAAATTAAAATTAAAATAAAAATAAAAATTGATAATATATTCCAGGACTACTTTACAATTTTAAAAAGATTCCAGGATTATTTTATAAATTTAAAAAGTTACTTAAAACAGTACCCGGTATTGATTGGTATTGGTTCAATATCATATCAAGATTAAATTTGGTACTAGTCCTAGCGCGTTATTCATTACATTGCTGTTGATTAGGGGATTTAAAATGCAAAAAACCTGGAAAATTACAATCTTACGCTGAAAATTGTTTCATTGAAATGCATTTATAAATGTTAGATTCTGATGCACGAAATTTCTTTTCTTTTTCTTTATTTCATTATATGAACACGAATATGTTGCCTGTGTTTTTTAGTTGGATTGAACTTGTAATGTTATAGAGCATGTGAATTTTGAACAAAGACAATATTCTGCATGGATGCAGGTAGTGGTGTTAGTACAGACATTTGGACTTGCTATGCTGCAAGAATAATGGCAGTATCTATTATACCTTTTCTCGTTGTTCAGCTATCACAAGCTCTCCATTCAAGCTCAGGAAGGCACTTGGCAGTCCTGATTGGCCTAATTCTATCACTCTCAATGTTAATTTCTTATTGCCTTTATCAGGTAGCTTGCTTTTCTGATGAAAATGGTGCATCTTGTTTGACTTGTGTTCTGACTTGATCATCCCTTTTTGAGTTAGATTAGGGGTGCATGGTTTTTCGAGTTCCAGTCAAGCACATATAACAGCATGCATGTGTCCCTTGAGTATGCATCATTGAACCTATAAATAAAATAATGATTAGGAACAGAAATTTTGAGACATTGCAAGTATTTTGAGCTAGTTACCATGTTGCTTCTCATGCCATCTTCTTTGAGGAAAGAAAAGCAGGGTTTGAATCCATAACTTCCTTCACCGCTGGACAGATACGAGATATTCTTCCTCTTCGTAATTATGTGACCATATTCGGGTTATATTAATAATGTGGTGGTTGTCTTCAAATTGATATTGGGCAGGTCTTCCAACCATGGATCCAGAGGAGACGACTTGCTTATGCAAAGCTCAAACATGTGATATCTGGAATTTTACAACACCTGAAACAAAGAGCTATAGGAAGGCTTCTTACTGACGATGGTCAACCTGATGAAAAAGTAATAAGAAAGTAAGTGTACTCATAGCCAAAGTGATAGTTGTTTTTCTAGCACTTGCTGCTTCAAAAAGTAATTGCTGCTTCTTTTGGCAGGTTATTTGAGGCACTTGATGAGAATAAGGATAAGAAACTCTCTTCATGTGAATTAAAAGCACTTATAATCGGTATCCGGTTTGAAGAGATAGACATTAATAAAGACGAAGTCATGCCTGAAGTGATGAGAAATTTTGGTACCTCTAATGGTGAAAGCATTGATGAGGATGAGTTTGTGGCTGGGGTCAACAAATGGCTTGATGAAGCGCGGAGAGCAGGGGCTTCAGCCTCAGATCCTGACCCTCATACATTAAAGTATATAAATGACTTCAACTTGGTAAGTGGTACTGTTATAAACAATAAGCTAATCTATTGTCTTGTACTTCTAAGCTAGTCACAGTGTGCATAATTTTTTGCAGCAAACAAGGAGA
The DNA here is from genome assembly GCA_027563825.1 of Erythroxylum mucronatum. Classification (NCBI taxonomy): domain Eukaryota; kingdom Viridiplantae; phylum Streptophyta; class Magnoliopsida; order Malpighiales; family Erythroxylaceae; genus Erythroxylum; species Erythroxylum mucronatum. The sequence goes on along the minus strand of JAOSBP010000001.1, from coordinate 21,086,553 downwards.
GAGCATGCTTTGTTGGGTCCCGAGAAACAAGAAGAAGAACAAAGTGATGAAGCCGTTGAGGTTGTTGATAACCCCAGAAAGATTATCATCAAAGCAATGCTGATGTTGTTGTTGGGAACTGTTATTGCAGCTGTATTTGCCGATCCCCTAGTTGATGCTGTTAACAACTTTTCTGATGCAACAAGTATTCCAAATTTCTTTATCTCCTTCATTGCGCTGCCTTGGGCTAACTCTAGTGATGCTGTTTCAGCAATTATCTTTGCTAGTCGTAAAAAGATCAGAACTTCCTCATTAACATTTTCTGCGGTAAGTTTCTCACTAACATTTCAATATCTCTCTTTTACTGCTTAATTGGTGATTGTTAGTGATTCCAGCGACTGTTAGGTGTCATGTGGATGCTAACTGTTAACCACGATGTCTCTTTTTACAGCTTTACGCATCGGTAACAATGAATAACCTCCTTTGCCTGTCAGTTTTCTTGGCCCTCGTTTACATAAGGGGATTGACCTGGGACTTCTCATCTGAAGTGTTGGTTATTTTTATTGTTTGTATTGTGATGGGTGCATTTGCGAGCTTCCGCACTACATTTCCCCTCTGGACATCTGGTTTAGCCTACATCCTCTACCCATTTTCTCTAGCATTGGTATACATTCTTAAGTATGTTTTTGGTTGGTCATAGAATGGTCAATGTTGAGAATTTGAATGCAGGCTCTTTGGACGTTGAAGTTAATCATGTGCTCAAATGTTCATTTTCTACAAACTAAGCAATTAAAGAAGAAACTCACGGTTAATATTACATGAAACTGAAGGTTTTCATAACATAAATTATAATTACTTATAATATGATAAATTAATTACTAATTTACAATTGTCAGTGAATATATAAAACCAATTAAGTTGGACTCACACAACAGCTTAAACTATTGCGATAAAACGGTCACTTAATATAGTATCAGAGCCTTTATGACCAAGTAGTCGTGAGTTTAAATCCTACCACCCCTATCTATTATTCAGTAAAAGGTAGAAAGAGCATGTACACGTTTCAAGCTCAAAGGGCTTTCACTTGAACTGTCACTCAACAATAATACTCATTTCACCGTAATTAAATACTTTAGTCATTATAATATACAAGTTTGCCAAAACTAACAAATATTACTTAATATATTGTAATTGAAGAATTTCATAACTCACTCACCCATTTTCATTGTTACCGTTTGGAATCTTGTTGCTTGCGATTTCTACATCTTCCTCCAATTTAATACAACTCCTGCGGTGGTCGAAGTGGACTCACTCGAGGTTATTAATCTTCTCTCTGATCCATCCACCATTCTAACTGAGGTTTCCTTTTTGTTGACAGGTATTCAACAACTTTTGCGCCGGGAGTGGTCGACTCATCTCCAGCATGTTTACCGGGAAGGCAACCAGTGCGCCAATTACCTTGCTCGCCTTGCTAGCCGGTTGAGTCCGAGCCTACATATCCTTCAGGAGTCCCCTTTTTGTATCCAGGAGCTCCTCTGCAATGATGCGCATGGCGCTATGTTTTCGCTCGCTTTGATTTAGTGTCGTAGTTTCCTCTTGTACCAAAAAAAAAAATTCAGACAAAAGGAGAAAGCAAAAACATAAAAACGCAGAGAAATCAAGCCCCCAAACTCAAGGTCGCAACAAACTAAAATTTCCATTCATCAAAACCATAGCATCCAGATAAGGTAAGTCTTACCTCTCCCCACATGGCTGATGGCCAAGAGTTGGAAGGTCTCTTTCACCCTATAGCGTACATTTGCAGATTTGGACATATCTCAATTCCAAAATCTTGTATGATATCAACAAGTGTAAAAAAGAAATACAAGAACCATCCCGTAGGATGGTCTCAGAAAAAGAAACACCTGGCTTGCCAAACATTTTACCAGAATGTGCAATATAATGAGACTAGAACTTCAAATTGAGATCAACACTTTCACCCAATTCACCACCATTACAGTTGCTTTGCGTTACTTTTGGCGAGAAAAAGCTATAGTAAGGCTGCTGTTGATTTGATAGACTTGGTCCTGGTTGGAGGATCGTATCTTCCATGGCAGTTTACCACATTTTGAACAAATATACCGATTAGTAATCAAGCAATTTGCAGCTACTGCACCATTTTCAGTTGGATACAACAAGAAAGGAAAATAAGGCAGTGCCTTTCATACCACCATTGATAAGCTACATAATTATTTGTATTACAAACTATATACAGAAGTCGAGGGAAAGGATATACCATGTTAAAAAATCCGAGGAATTTCAAAGAACACAGAAGTCTAAAGGAAAAAGAAAAAAAATTGTTTAATTAGAAAATTAAAAATAAATTAAAAAAGCTTAAATTATCTATTCATAAATATGATTTAGGGTTACAATTGTAATTCTAATTAAAGTTTAATTAAAATTAGAATTTTATTTAAATTAAATTACTAAAATATCTATAACTTATTATAAATAGGTTTAGACTTTAAGAGAACTAGTAGTCCTTATCTAACCCTCTATGCAACAGTTGTATAGTTCTCTTAACTTGTTTTGTGGATGCTATTAGAGATTAGATATTTGTGCGGCTACGGTGATTGAGACAAGCCGATTTCAAAAATGATTTAAGAGAAAAAACAAAGCAAAGATTAAGCTTCGAAATAAGGTACTAATAATGATTCATGCTTTATTATAATTTATATATTATTATAGGATTTTAAGTGGTCATGCTTTGGGAAATCAAATATGAAATGTGATTTATTATTATTGTTTCGCTACATGCAGGATTGGATCCCATCCCAATTTTCCAATAGTGTTGTAGAAACTAAAAGCAATGAATGAATGACGAAGAGGCCTTTGTATTTCTGTGTGTATAATTCAATGTAAAAAGGGTATTTATATATAATTAGTTTAACTAAATATCCCTAATTTTATGCTATCCAATCATATCAATTAGCTAGAGTCAAGGATAAGGTAAAGGGTAAATCTTATAATGATAAGATTATTGTTAACAACCCCCTGTCAAGCTCAAGGTGTCATTGAAAAAGAGAGCTTGAGTTTGGAATCTAGATCTGTAAAACGCCAAGATGGATAAGACATTGTGAAGATGTCTACAATATGAGACTATGAGAAAATGGGAACAAGTTGTGAAGTCCATTGGAGAACATAATGTCAAACAAGACTATGCTTGGTTTATTCGTGAAAGACATCATTATATAGGCAATTTGCATAGCAATATGGTTCTCACAATAGACAGGAACAACAGTCGAGAAAGATACACCCATATCTTGAGGCAACCATTGTAACTAAAGGAGTTCAGAGGTAATATCAACAAAAGCTCTATATTTTGTTTCTGTACTGGATCAAGAGACAATTGTTTATTTTTTGTTGCATCAAGAAATAAAAGACGTGTCTAGAAAGAAACAGTAACTAATGGTGGATCGATGGTCTGTTTGGTCCCCAGCCTAATTAGTAACAGAATAGGCTTGTAGCTCCAATGGAGAAAAGTAGCGAAAAAGAAGACCATGAAACAGATTACCTCAATCATACCTCAATATACAAAGAATAGTAGAGAAGTGAGTGATAAGAGTTGCGAACAAGAATTGACTCACCATGTGAACATCATGAGTAATATCTGGACGAGACACAATAAGACAATATGACTGCCAACTAGTTAGCGATAAAGCATACCATTACTAAATAGACTCCCATCAGTAACATAAAGGTTATCATTGGAGTCAATTAAATATGGACATAGGTTGGGCCAGGCCCGGGTTTATCTAGACCCAAGCTCGACCCAACAAGTTATGTTAGGACCTAGGCCTGAGGTAGCCAAGCTTGAACTAGAGCCTAACTTAGCTCGACCTAATCTATTTTTATTTTTAATTAAAAATATAAAAAAATACATTTTTCCCTAAAAATGACACCATTTTTGTTATAGGTGTTTGGCTTTGGGCTGGGCCTAGGTAGCCCGAGCTCGAGTCCTGACCCAAATGTCATCTCTAGAATCAAGTAGAGTGCTACTTGTAATAGTATCAGTGATGTCAGCTCTAAAGATGAGATCAATAACATCCTTTTCTTGTAATAGATAGTATCTAAATTCATCTAAGGATACCTTAAGACCCAAAATAGCCTAAATTACCTAAGTCGGGCTTAAAAGTAGAGATACCCTAAATGTCATCACTAGTTATTATCATATCATCCACACAGAGAAGGAGACGATTGTACCCTTGGTATGTTTTGTGAAGAAATAAGGCATGATCATAAAAGTTGGAATTGAAACCAAGTTATCTAATGGTGGAGCTAAATTTTATAAACCAAGCTCGAGGAGCTTGTTTTAATCCATAAAAGACTTTGGGAAGATGACAAACCTTATTATAAGGATGATCATACCCCGCAGGAGGTTACATGTACACTTCTTATGTGAGATCTCCATTTAGGAAGACATTATTAACATTCATTTGGAATAGTTGCCATCTTTTGGTAGCAGAAATAGCAATGAAACTGCATACTAAGGTTAATTTGGCTACAGGAAGAAAGGTCTGCTCATAATCAATTCCATATTTTTAAGTAAATCCTTTAGTAACAAGCTGAGCTTTGTATTTTTCCACTAATCCATCTACTTAAGTCTTGATTTTATACACCAATTTACAACCAATAA
>JAOSBP010000001.1:21049828-21060480 GCA_027563825.1 Erythroxylum mucronatum | reverse complement strand
TTAGAATCCGTATCTTGTTGTTTTGCTTATAGGTCTGCGAATGTCGCCGCACATACTGTTGCTGTGGGTGCTCATTCCGAGTCAGGCTTAGGAGAGTGGTTTGATATTCCACCTCCTGCTATTATGACTTTTGTTGATTATTAATAGCATTTCATACCTTATTTCTAAAAAAAAAAAAAAAAAGGGCCGAGGAAAATGAAAATACTATAAATCTAATCATTGCAATACAAAACAACGTTGAATAAAGACTAATAATAATAATATTTTTAAGAAAGCGTTGTTAACTGCGTTGTTAACTTTTTTTATTATCCAACTGGAAACCGGTTTTTGGTCGGAACCTTTGTTTTGGAAACCGGATTGGACCAACCTGTTTGATCAGTTTGATTGGTGATCGATCGGTTATTCGGTCCAATTCAGCCTAAAAAATCAATTTTTAATTGACCCAATTTGAATCGGTTAATTGACCAATCAAACTGATCCGATCCAACAAGTCCGACAATTAATTTTTTACTTTTTTATTTTTGATATATTTTTATATATTTTTAATATTATTGATATTATATATAATTAAATATAATTATTATATAATTATATCATCGCACCGATTTGATCGGTGGCTGATAATTAGTAAAGCCTCTGATTTAATTATCAGTCCGAGTTTCAGAACTTCTGTCTGAACCCATTTTTTGTCTTTTCCGAATGTTATAGACCACCTTTGAAACGTGAGAAGGAATGCTGATATTTTATTAAAAGGTTGAATGAATGGAAAGATAACGATGATTGCTCCACTTTTTGGTTCCGATTGGACAACATTTCATCAATCCGTTAGTTTTAAATTCATTTTCTTGCGGTTGTTTTATATGATAAAATAGAATTTCAATGTCATCATTCGTTAGTCATAAAGTCATAAATTATGTAGTAATAAAGTTTCTGTGTAGTCTTTATGTAGTAATAAAGTTACAATAACCTTAAGGAGAAGTTATATAAAATGACAGTCATTTATTTTATAGGCTTTTTTATAATCATAAAATTTTATTTTTAAATCATATAAATTAACTAAATTACATATTAGTATTATTATTATTATTTTCTCCTATATTATTTCAAATTTCACAGCAATTAGTATAATATTATAACATTAAATCAATATTTTGTATTGAAATTATTACTTAATTTTAATATTTAATTCATTAAATAATTTATTCAAAATACATTCTTATGCTAAAATGTTGATTTAATGTTAATTAGGTTAAGACTGTGTATTATTAAATCTCCCAAAACTTCACGTCTTAGTGAGATTTTTATTGGTATTGTTTACATTTTTATGTTAAAAATAACATCAATGAGGGTTATAGTGGAGCAGCATGGACTCTTCTATCCTTAGCCAAGATTTCGAGTTTGAATCTTAGGAATCAAATCGTTTTAAAAACTCATGAAAGAGAACTTTGTTGCCTAAAAAGGGTCCTATTCGGCTAGAATCTGAATTAGTCGGTTCCCATGTAACCGAGTGGTTTAACCAAAAAAAAACAACAAATTAATATTTTGTAGTGAAACTACTATTTAATTTTAATAGTTAATTAAATCAAAATACATACTTAGAATTCTCAAATAAATTTTGTGATACAAAGAATTTGCCTAAAATGAGTATACATATATTTATATATGAAAAATTGATAATAAAAGCTGTGAAAAATACCAATATTTTAAAATTTAAATAAATTAAAAAAAATTAAGGTTTAAAAGTTTAGCTGATGTTAAACTATTATAAAATTGATATATAATAAATAAAAAGTAACCAATATATCAATATTTACTATTATATAATGAACTAATAATAAATTTAATTTAATTTTTAAAACATTGATTTTACCATTTCTGCATAGAATGCTTGGATTTCTCATATGAACATCCAAAGAAGATAAAAATTTTAAGTAAATTGTTTAATATATATTATTATTGAAATAAAATCAGGTAATTAGATAATCAATTATATAATAATTAATATTAAAATAATTCAAATGATAGTTAATAAAAAATAATTTCTAAAATTTTTAATAGTTTAACATTTTTAGTAGTTAAAATCATAAAAATAAATTTAAATAGATAAAATCACATAAAAATGTGACATATTTTAATCTTGAATTTGAAAACATAAGTTAAGAAATACAAAAGTAACGAGTAAAAGAAAAAGGAAAATAGTGAAAACATAATATTAGTGGATTAAAAGACAAGACGTGTCTCATTTAGACCCTCTCTTCTTACTATTCCTTGGTAGCCTAGGGGAAACGCTCTCGTTTCAACGGTCGCTCACTGGTAAAGAGACCGGAACGGTTAAGAAAAACGCCACCGTATCTTCGACACTATCTTGCCTGCCGCCACTTTCTCCGTCGGCTGCTGCACGCTTGCTTTTCCTCTACGGCACCGGCGATCCCATGGCTTGATCTTGAGATAAGCAAAACGGTTCGAAGACAAAATTTTAGTCAGAAAGTTAGCTGGTTAATCCAATTTAGGAACATAGTGTACCTCCAATATCTGCTTGGTAATTAAATCACAAACGTCAATTTCGATATGTTTGGATCGAGAATGTAAAATAGGATTAGCAGCAAGAGAGGCAGCACTGATATTGTCAACCCAAAGAACTGGTTTACCTGAACCTGAAGGGTTGATTCCCATTTCCTTCAACAGTGAGAGAAACCATGCAATTTATGTGGTGGTGGAAGCTAAAGATCGGTATTCAGACTCGGTGGTTGATCGAGCAACAGCCTGCTGCTTCTTAGAGGACCAAGACACCAAATTACCACTGATGTAGATATAACAACCACTAATCGATTTCCGATCAAGAATATCTGCTGCCCAATCGGCATTAGAAAAAGCAGTAATATTAAAGTGGTTGGAGGCTCTATAAAATAAGCCATAGTCTGTGGTGCCACGAAGATAACGCAACACATGCTTGCAGGCACACCAATCTGCTTCAGAAGGTTGTTGCATATGCTGGCTGAGCTTCTGGACAATAAACGAAATGTCAGGTCGCGTGATGGTGACATATAGCAAACCACCAATAATGCTTCGATAAAACCTGGGGTGGTAGTAAGGCTCTGAAGTTTTTGCAGTTAAAGTTTTGGTAGAGGAGAAGGGAGTAGAAAGAGTTTTGGCTTGATTCATATTGGTTTTCTTCAATAAGGACTCTATGTATTTAGATTGGGAAAGATGGAGGCCATGGGAGGTTCTGGTTGCATGTATTCCCAGGAAATGATGGAGGGATCCCAGCTGTTTCAAGGTAAATTCTTTGTGTAGTTTAGTAATCAGCTGTTGAATGGCATCCTTGTGATTCCCAGTGAGGAGAATATCATCTACATAGACGAGAAACAAGATGTAAATGCCATTAGATTTGTAAATAAATAGAGAAGTATCAGTTCGTGCATTAGAAAATCTCATTTTCAGCAAGACATTTTTGAGTCTCTCAAACCAAGCCCGAGGGCCCTGACGAAGACCATATAGAGCGCGTTTGAGGAGACACACATGGTGAGGTTTCTCTTTGTCAATGATTAGAAAAGCATTATTTATATCTAACTGTTGAACATCCCAATTTTGAGCAACGGCTAAACTTAGGACAGTGCGAACTGTGGCAGGCTTAATTACAGGACCAAAGGTCTCGGTGAAGTCTAAGTCGGGGGTCTGAGTAAAACCCTTAGCTACTAGGCGGGCTTTATATCGTTCAATAGAACCATCTACCCTGTATTTGAGTTTGAAGATCCATTATTTGCAACAAGTCTCATATCTGGTCGATGAGGAACCAGTTCCCAAGTGGAGTTGGCTAGGAGAGCTCAGTATTTGGCCTCAAGAGCGTGACGCCACTGAGGGATATTCAGCGCCTGGTTTACACTATTTGGCTCTAGTTCTTCTGGGGGAGATGAAGTGGAGAGATATGCTTCTAGTTTAAAGATACTAACCTTACTGCGTGTGATCATATAATGGGTAGGAACAGGTAATAGTGGGTGTTCTGTGGGTTTAGAATAAGGTTTAGAACATGGGAACGATACAGGGAGAGTGGGATCAGAGGCTGGTTTGGAGGGTGATGGAGTGGTGGGTGTAAAATTACAATAGTAGCCATGGTAGAGAAGGGAAGATCATTATTATTTGATCAAGGATGAAGAGCAGAATTGATACCTCTCTTTGGTGCAGCTGCAGATGGGTCATATTGTCTGAGTACTTGCAGGCTGGTAGTGAAGTTTGGAGCGACAGACACAATTTTGGTTAAGGTTTTATTAAAAGAAGAATCATAGGTAAAAGGAAAATCCAAGTCATTAAAGGTAACATTCCGAGATATGTAGTTTGGGAACATTCCGAGATATGTAGATTTTCCCATCTGAATCCAAACATTTAAATCCTTTATGAGTTGCGCTACAGCCAAGAAAGATGCATTTTCGGGCATGAAAGGCAAATTTATGTCTATTATAAGGTCGAAGGTGAGAAAAGCAAGCACAACCAAATGTTTTTAAAAGGCTATAATCTGGATGATAACCAAACAATTTATAAACTGATGCTGGACCCCATAGATCTGTATGTATAAGCTGCAAAGGTGAAGTTGTTTTGTTTGGTGCATGCTGGAAGGGTAAAACGTGATGCTTACCAAGTTGACAAGCATTGCAAAAATACAAATATATCATTACTGAAAGGTACATGGCAGAATCTCAATACAGACTTTACAATAGATTCTCTCAGGTGACCAAGTCTTGTATGCTAGATTTTGATCATATCAGATTTGTTTAAGCTAAATACGTAGGTGTTTGGAGAAAAAGAGGAATCACGTGAATGAAGGTTTGAGGAAGTGGAGGTCTCTGCAGATGAAACGTTGGCCTGAGGTAGACAATATAACCCATCCTTAGTTGAACCTTGAAGAAGCACCTTCCCCAATCTCTTGTCCTTCACCAAACATAGATCCTTATGAAATTCAACAAAGACATGATTATCGTTAGTGAGTTTGTGAACACTTAGCAAATTCTTAGTTATTTCAGGCACACAAAGGATATGGTTTAATTTTAGATGTGGGTAAAAAACAAGAACCAGAGTGTGTAATACGTAGTTGATGTCCATTACCTAAAATGAGGCCCTTACTTCTTGAGAATACATTTTTGTTGATATGTAGGTTACCGAGACTGTTGGTGACATGCTGTGTTACTCCGCTGTCCATAAACCAATTTGGATCTGTCACAGATTGGGGAGTAGCAATCATTGCTGCCATTTGAGAAGGTCGGTTGGACTGTTTTTGGAAAGCTTGGTATTGCTGAGCTTGTTGCTGCTGTTGAAGGTGTCCTTGATAAGACAATGTCCTTGATAAGACAGTCATACCGATAATAACAAATTGCTACAGTATGCCCAGCTTTACCACTGACATTTAGGTTTGTTATTGACATTTAGGTTGGTTATTTCCACGACCTCTTCCTCTGAATCCTTTGTTGTGGGTATCAGATCCTCTGATTCATTTTTTGTGGATCAATTCTGTGCCACAAAAAGTGGACTGTCCATTTATATGAGACCCACAAAAATAGACGGTTCATTTTTTGTGGCACAGAATTGGTCTACAAAAAGTGGACCAGAGGATCTGGCTCCTTTGTCGTGACTTTTATTGTTCCTGCCTCCTCTTCGGTTTTGATGAGGATTGAAGTGAACTTCATAGTTTTGATTGTATCCGGAACCTCTATCCCTTTGATTTCCAGTCACAACTATGTTTGCAGAGGGATTTTGCATGTCAATATTGGTCACCACATGGTACTGCTCTAGGGGAGTTTCTTGGTTCAACAACATTGCATATACTTAATTTAAACTAAATATGTCAGCCTTTGTTGTGATATTAGCTACCACTGGATCGTATTCGATCAAGGCCAGCCAACACGTACATTATAATGTCCTCATTTGTAACTGTAGAACCAATCGAATTAAGAGTATCCGCAAAACCTTTGATCTTATTTACATATTCAGTGATACTCATGGAGCCCTTCTTAGTGGTTTGTAATTGGACCTTGAATTGAAGAATTCTTGCTCGAGACTGAGATGAGTACATGACCTTGATTGATTTCCATAGTTTAAGTGATGACTCACAGTTGATGAGTTGACTAAGAATTGATTCAGATATGGAAGATCGAAGCCACCCCAGGATGATATGGTCTTGTTTGTTTCAAACAACAGATTCCGTGGTTAACACAAAATCTGGAAAACTTTCATTGTGAGCAGTAGAACTCAACTGAAATTTAGGTGCCGATGAGACCTTCTCATCAATGAACTGATCTGAGTCCAAATCTTTTTTATATTGGCAACACCTGGGATTTCCAGGCCAAGTAATTGTTTCGATCTAGTTTAACGGCTAAAGAGAAATTTAAGTTTGAAGTAATGGAAGATGGATCGAAGGAAGAAGAAGAAGATTAAACTAAAATTTAAGACAATTTACTAGACTGCGCGATGCTAGGAACAAAGTGGTTAAAACAAAACCTTACAAAGAAGATTGATTATTAAGGATTATTCCAACTTATGAATACATAAGTGAACCTACGCCAGAATGCACATTACCTAGTCATACGTACAAACGGCAACCTGCGAAAACCCATTGAGCTTAACGCAAAATCTCGACCAATGCAACTGCAAAAGAGTCCAATCCATGCTGTTTAAGCATGAATTGGACTATTGTTAGCACTTATGCCGCTTGAGTTTGAGCTGGAATTTGTATGGAAAGCAGATTGTCTAGATGAACCGTTCAACAACTTCAAGGAAAGGGAAGAAGGACCGGCATTTCCAATTGATTCTCCTAAACTCAGTTTTGACATGCCGACCTGCTCATCTACATAGATTGGACTTCTTGAGTGAACTGGTGTTGGCTTGAGTATTTCGTGAGTCTCCTCCTTGGTCATCTCGGTACTGTAGCCCAGGCAAAATGGAAAAAATGGCGAGTAATAAGCAGAATATAACACTGGATAACATGGCTGTAAATTTCCGGGCTTTGGATGTGCCTGTTCCCCCTCGTTAGAGTTTGCAGAACCCGAAGATTTATGTTCTTCTTCCAGTGGAGGAGAAGGATGTAAGACATTATCATTTTGAGATTCATGGGGATGCTTGACAGATGACGTATCTTGTGATACCATTTGATCAACAGGCTGCATATACACAGCAGGACACGAGAACAAACATTAGATAACTATTTCACAAGTTTATGACCCAGCAGTAGACGGGCCTTATTTCTCAGTAAACATGGGTACGAAGACAGTTCTTTTGCAATTAAAGAACGCCAAATCAACCAAATGTTGCTGCTAATATTGTTTATCCATGCCCATCTTCCATAAGTATTCAGAAGATCAACAGTAGTATATTTTATTTGGTACCGACAGAAAGTATGTATCTGGATGCACATAAAATGCATGATTTAAGCACAAGATACAGTATGTGCTCACCTCATCTGCTACAATATCGAACAGGCTAGAGCGTCTTTTCCTCCTAGACACATTTGTTTGCCTGATGAAATATTTCTGAGCATGGCTTGCCACCTGAGTTGGTGTCCTCGATACAACATAATTGCGTGCGATTCCACGCCAATCACCTTTACCAAGCTTCTGCAAACCAAGTAGAAACATCTTGTGTTCCTCTTCAGTCCATGGAACACCTGCAAAGCAAAAAACTATCATTCAGAGAAAGGATGGAAACCCAAGAAAGTAACAGAAATGTAGAACAGGATTTTCCTTAGAACAAAGTACAAAACTTACTAATCATGTAATTAAGTTCATCCGTGTCTCTATTATTTGCAATTGTTCTGTTTCTGCTTATCCTACTCACAAGAAGACACAGAAATGCTAATGTACCATGTATTTTAAGCTATAAAATAACCAAAGCATTCCAAAAATGTAACTTCATTTCCCAAAAGCACAAAACTTGCCACAAATAAACAAGCACCCTTTTAAAACAGAATCTTATCTTGATGTTCATCAACAAAAAAGTTGAAAAGCTCCAATGGAGCCTTACCTAAATAATGAAGCAAACTTTTCTTCTAACTTCTGTAGTTACTAAGAAAAGGCCATCAGGAAACATCCTTTGGAAAGGCTCGATAAAGAAGCCCCTTTTCCAAAGGGAGAGTACGAAACAAGTATACATTATCAACTCTTGCCCAATACAAATGTAATAAAACATTCAAGCCTGAAAAATATTCTAAATTAAATTCCTCTTGGAAAATCAATTTACTACGGTGAACTTCAAAGAGTTAAAGGGTGCTTCCACAATGATTCTACTTTCGAAGTCACATAAAGGTGCATCTTCCCTGCACATATATAAATAAGTTTCAGACACCATTTTTGTTATTTCGTTTCATATAACTACTGCAAACATCTTAAACGTCTTCAGTTTGATGAACCTGACTAGTTATCAAGTTGAGTCATTCTCGCTAACTCCCAGTTAACACAAGTAAAATTTATTGAATCAAGCAATCATTTCGAATCTTATGTTTCGAGGGACAGATAAATCAGATAACACAAAAAGACCAACAATGATTAACACAAGAAATGATCAAAAATAGAGGAGAACACTTCTCAAAAGCCAGAGACAGATAAAAAAAAAATCGTACCTTTCTTTCTCTCGCCGCTAGAAGAGGACCCAGGAACGAAATCCTCAGAAGCGTAACCGTCGCCGGCGGCGGCCGTCGACTCCTGATCAGGGGTCTGTCCGGGAGACCCTACGGACGTGTTCAGCCCACCATGACTCGACGAACCCGAGTAATGGCTCAAGTTTCCCATGCTAGCACTCTTCCGGATCGATCCATCTGTTAATCGGACCCCAAAAATCTTGACGCCGCGGTTCGGACATGTCCGAGTGTTGTGCCCGTTGTTGCCGCAATGAGAGCACCGACGAGTCATCCCTGTTAAGGATTCGGCTCAGAAGGAGGGAAAAACTACCGTACAAGACGTCGGATCAGGTTAGATCCAAATAACATGACCTGGGAAAGTTGGTTCGGCCGTTTTTGTTTGTTCCGTTACGTCTTCGCAGTAAAGAGAGAGAAATATCCATCCTTATTATATAACCAAGGTTGATGTGGGAATCTGTAGAATGTTTCGCGAGACAGGGTGTCTCTGAGGTTTGACCATTTTCGGTCAACCGAAATAAAAAGTCTTTGCAGACTTTGACCTTAAGTCAAACCTTTCATTTTTGTTTGGCCCATGCTGTGAAACATTACGTGGCATGGGTATATAATCTATCAATCAGATCAATCAAACGGCTAAGTTAATTTGTATGGGTATATAATCCTTTTTCTCTTACGTTAATTTTTTTATTTATTTTAAATTAAAATAACTAATAATTCCAGTATAATGTCTGGAGTTATAAATAAAAATAATGAATTATGATAACAAAACTTATATAATAATTGAATAATAATATAAAGAGATAAATAAAAATTTCTAAAATATAAAAATAGAAATAGAAAATATTAAACTATAACAAATTTTAGTGTAATTAACATTTTTTTATCTTTGAAATAATTATTAATAATTTTTATAAGCCCCAAGAAAATTTCAGTTTTAAATAATTTAAAATGGAAAAAATGATAACCTGAAGGGTGTGGTTGAGTGATAAGGGACTCATCTACCCTTAAACATCGATCCTTAACTTTAAATATGGAATAGCTTTAAATTATACGGTCAGAATTTGTCCAATTGCCTCAATTTATTTCCATCTCCTGCTTCTCTTTCAATCTCTCTCTTTTTTGCCCTTTTTTTTCAAAAGTCACGGTCCTTTGTAAGCAATTATACGTTTTGTAACAATTGAAATGACTAGATGACAACCAGCGAATTTTCTTAGAAAACTATCTGACATTAGGTCTTCTTTCATTATGACTCATCGATTGCCATGAACTATTACTCTAATGTTAATTTGTGACAAATCTCATAAAAGAGTCATGTGATATACTTAATTATTCATCTTAGTTCTTGTATTTTTAATTCGTTCACCTTAATCCCTGTATTTTTTATTCTCATTCAAGATATCCCAATTGGGTATTTTTGGACAAATTTATCCTTAAAATCAAGAGATTAAAAAATATATATTTCAATAATCTAAGGATAAATTTGTCCGAAAATACCTAATTGGAGTATCTTGAATGAGAATAAAAAACACAGGGGCTAAGATAAACGAATTAAAAACACAACAATGAAGATGAATAATCAAGTATATCATAAGGACTGTTTTATATGATTTGCCTTAATTTATCATCATATTATTTGTTATCACGGTAAAATGTGTTGTAGCAGTGAAGCTTTAAGAAGTATCATTTTTTCAATCCGATGATATGACAAGTCATGCAGTGTATCTTGTTTCCTTGCAGCAGCAAGTTCACAACAATTTTTTTGCTTACTGGCCAGCTAAGGGTATTTATTTTCGTTTTTATTTTTTATTTTTTATTTTTGTTTTCAAATTCGTTAAAAAATCTTGTTTGTTTTAGTTTTTAGTTTTTGTTTTTACTTTTGGTTTCTTCTAGTTTTCAAAAATTATGAAAACCATAAAAAGTAATTTTTTTCCTGTTTTTTTTTCATAATCTGATTTACTATTATTTAAATATATATTACTTAATTTTTAATTAAAATTATAAATAATTTAATTCAACATTATATTTATATATTTAATAA
>JAOSBP010000001.1:20925184-20943112 GCA_027563825.1 Erythroxylum mucronatum | reverse complement strand
CAACAACACAAGGAAAACCATAACCCAGTTTAGCCTAAGTTGTTGAGTAACAAATCAACCAATACATCACATCCCAGTCATTGTTTAAGACTACCTGTGCACCATAGGTGTAGTCACCAGCTACAAAATGAACATCAAGTCAATGGCACTCTGGTTATGCGACACTGTTGTTTGAGACGAGTGACAACCTATGCAGATAAATCAGTTCCTATGTTCTCAAATTTATCGTGCACACAGAGAACAACACCTATATCCTTGGTAGGTCACAAATCTGCAGCTACGCGCTAAAGCCTGCCCTTCTGGTATAGTGTTCAATAATCACTATTTCAGCCATTTTTACAATTATATAGTAAATGAAGTGCATAACAAAGCGGATTAGTGATACCCTCCCTCTACTACAGCCAAAAGGCTGAAGCTTCAAACATGTCCAAGCAGGGAATGGGGATTAAGATGTTATTGACTCTTGTGAGTCCCACCGCATAAAAGAGAAGCATATCTTTACCAAGCAATAGGATTTATTCACAAATTTCAAAATCTTGGACAGTCAATGCAAGAAATTTTCTCATGTCAGGCGAGAAAAGAACATGATAAACTCTTGAAAACACCCATTTTAGCAAGCCCCAGAAATATGGTACACAGAACAACTCACCAGAATATGCTGGACGGTCAGGAAGATGTCTAACTGCAGTTACTTGTATGTTCTCCGGCAGTAAACAATTACACAAAGAACCTGAAATTTCATATGAAGCCTAATTGATCAGATGATAAAAGAAATAGCTAAAATGTAGAAGAAAGTAGACAGGAAAGCCTACAAAGAAAAATTTAGGTTGTTTTAGCAGCTATGCTGCATGGTGGACTTAAAACCACCATAAGACTTTTTGATGCAATGGTGCGAAACTATTTATTAAATCTTTTAAAACAAACTAAAGGTTAGTAGTAATCTATAGTTTGTATCTCCTGTTGCTTCTGGATCAAAGCTTTGTCTTTATAGCACACAACATACATGCATAGAACTCATCAAACCAATAAGTACACTGTATCAATACAATAGTTTACTTTAGCAAAGGCCTTGCAACGCACCTACTCGAGCCAGCCGATTTACCCATCCAGGTATAGGCTTTCCAGTAAGCCGCAGACATACTTCATTAGTGAAGTGGTTACAATTTTTGATAATCAAGTGATAAGTATCCCCATGATATTTTGCAGAAATGTGCTCCATAAATGACCTAACTTCTGAATGAGACATCTTGGTATTGCCCATGAGAACTGACCGTCGAAATATGAATCCTGGACAATTTTTTGGTTCCACCTCAAACACCCCGCTGGTGGGATACTCATGGGCTCCAAAGCCATACTCCATACCATTCACTAATTATTGTACAAAGAACAGATTTTGGTTAATGCTTCATAAAGTTTAAAGACAAATATAGGACAAGAAGCTCATGAGCAAATTATCAATATGAAAAAACACACCAAAGCGTGCATGTAAACATATCTGGGCGACATGTGCATCATGAATGGCAAATATTTAACAGGTAGCATTAATTGTAAAAACAAACAAGTGGCTTGTGATAAATATAATTGACATCTACAGTTAGGTAATTGTTTTTTATTACATTAGCTTAATTGTTTGAATATCAGACACCTTTTATCACTTGATGAGTCAGCTTCTTTCATATTTATAAGTTACAGTTGTTGCACATACTCTAGACTTAGAGGATGGTGCTTCCCAATTTGTGTTAAAGAAATTGAAAGTTAACGAGGATAAATCTCTTGAAGTTGATCATTAAAAAAAAGTCATCTCTTCATTAGAAAAGAGATTCACTCAGAATATCCTATTCTGCCACATCTTATATCTGCTTCATCTTGTACTAATTATTATTGCACCTATCTCAGCAAGAATTGTCCCATTCTTATGTAACATTTCACCAAAATCAAAAGCATAGACTTCTAATGTCAAGCACCGTGAGAGTAGTGACATTCTTATCATCGCAGTTCCCCCTGTGTAGAAGCTCAATGACCTCAAAAACACCGGACCAGTGAATGTTTTAAATGAAAGCTCAATAACTTAGCAAACAAACAATCTAATCAAAAGAAAAATTTTAACTTAACAAACCTGGTAGTTATTGCACCTAATCAAATTCTTACAATTATCAACAAATAACAGAAGGACATTTCCTAATTCCATTTCGTGTAACATTCGTGTAGTTCACCTAATAAATACCCTTTAAATCAGAGAATACTAACAAGCTTCTACGCAATTACAACTAGAAAATTGACCCAAAATATGCAAACAAGGAACTTCAATTTCCTTACCTTCTATACCAGAATGGAAGATCCCGAGACCGACCCAGTAAAGATAGTTATTTGCAGGGGAAATATCATACACATTGAGATACAACATCCCTCCGTTGCTATCCTCAGTACTCTGCTCCTTGTCCGAGGTTAAGCTCAACGGAAACAGCCGCATTGCCTCACCAACAACCAACACTCTCAACAAATTCACAACCCCGTCATCTTCTGCAAGCAACAACATGTTTTCGATAATAAACCAAAAGAAAAATTAACCGAACCCTAAAAAAGAAAATTCCCAAAATTGAACAAAAAACTAGAGCAACTACCCGAGAAAAGCAGGGAATTTGACTTTACCAATGATCCAAGAACGAGAAAATCAAGAAGGGATCCAAGAAGGGAACCCCAGGAAGACTAAGAATTGAGAAAGATTTCCCCTTTTTTGTGTTCTCGAATTGGGAGCTATTGAAATTGAAAAGATTGGAGTTAAAGAAACAGCTTTTTGGCTGTTTTGGTGAGGGAGGGAAGAAAGATAACGGTTTGTGATTTATTAACTAATACTTTAATTAAAGAGTTCAATATTACAAAAATGCCCGATTTTGCAATTTAGTGTTTCTTTTTATTACATTCTCTTTTGTATCCTATGAAAATTAAGTCATCAGATCAATTAAATAATCCCAAAAAAACAGTAATTACTGTGCTAACTATTGAACTCTTTATTTAAAAAATGCTATGAATATTAGAAGAAAATTTCCAAAATTTTTTATGTAACCTATTTTTATTTTGGGTTAATTAAAAAATTTCCAAACTTTACTCAATTCTGTAATTATAATCCGAACTTAAAAAAGTGATAATTAAATAATTAAATATTTAATTTTTTAAATTCTAGCTTAATGTTAATATTTTCGTTAAATTTGTTGACGTGGTTTGTTACATAAGACAAAAATCATAAACACTCTTACACGTCATACTTAATTAAGTTTAACTAAATTATGTTATTTTTAGGTTGAAATTCTTAAATCAAACTTCGCCATGCTAGTATAAGATAACAACAACACTCTATTATGTTAATATTGGAAGTCGACAACAACTCAGTTTCTAACAATCTGAATAAAATTTCAATTTGTCACCTTAGGCCTTCTTTCTTTCTATGCGAGAACGAACTAATTTAGGATTTTCAATTTTAGCGATTTAGTTAGCGAGTTTAATTTAGGGATTTTCATTCCAAACCAGTCTAGTTTAATTAAACTCAATTAATTCTAACTTGTATAACTGTTTAGGATTTATATCTTACTTAGCAAGCAATGTCAGCAACATTAATAGAAATACTAATGTTAAACTAGAATAGAAAAAAATAAAAGTTTAAGTATTTAATTGTTATTTTTTAAAGTTTGGAAAATAATTGCAAAATTGAGTAATGGTTGATTTTTTTAATTAGCCTTTTTATTTTTAATTTTAGTTTTTATTCAAAATATTTATTTGATAGTATCTCTATTTTTAATTTTCCTTGCGAGCTTTGAAAATTAGAAAGGAAATTTTTGCTTATAGATTCCAGGATTAGATATACTTCAAAATTATTCATTAATAAAATAAAATATAATAAGATTATTAAATATTATATATTAAAGCCAACCCATTATCTGTTTTTAAATTTCATGTTAATTATGTGAGAGGAAAATAATTTGTTATAGTGAAGTTATTATATATGTCTTCAAAATAAATGTGCAACTCCTTCAAAGAATGTATTGTTTTTTTTTTTTTGGGTACAGAGGAAACAAAAAAAAACCAACAATAAGAAACTCAACCCCGTAAATACAAGGTACCAGCTGCATCCTTCAGCAGCAGAACATAAACAAAAGCTGGGGGTAAGTCCAACACCCGATTGTCGACAGTAGGAGAATATATAACAATAACAATCATTGGAAATTCCGTTGAAAGCGAAATATGAGGAAGCTCAGTAATACGCAATATTACTAAACAAAAATATTATGCTAAATATAAGACAAAAAACCTAGAATGAGAATTAAAAAAGAAGAATATGATAACTAAATGATATATGAATAAACAATAATTTTCAGAAAATATAAGGATTAAGATTAACAAAAACTTATTTTAAAAACAAGTTTTCAGAAAAGAAGCCCTCTTCTGTTAAATATCAGAACCAACTTGTGTGCATTTTTCCCAAATCTGTTTGCTTTTGAACATAACTATAGAAGAATGAACTGCAAGCCTTCTCTTCAAGATTTTGTCCACCAACAAGTTATGGCAAAACTCTCCATTCTTCAGAATATCTAGGCAGCATGGTTTGTTGGGATACAGAGAACCCATGAAACTAACATACATCTCTCTCCCACATTCCAACGACACACCTTCCATGCAATCTTCCACAGTATTGCCGGAAGGTGACGGACTATTTTCCAAGTACGTTGTCTCTGATACTGCGAAGATGGTCGAGATGAAAATGATTAAAATCTCCATTTTCGACAATTTCTTCAAGCTTCCCATGATACTCAAAGGAATGGTAGATCTTTTCATCTTCTCCTTTCGGGGATTATATATATAGAGAGAGAGAGAGAGAGGCATAAAAGCTTAAGTATGTTATAAATGTTAAAGAGGTTAAACGTCTTGTTGAAATTTAATATTGAAGTGTTAAAGTCTCAAAACGTTTAGTGATGATAATTACATTTTATTTTCAGTAAAATAGATATTGTCTGCTCCTCCTGAAAGATGGGTCACCAGACCACCAAGAAGATTACATTACCTTAAATAAAAGCTACTTCTCCCAAAGCTCGAACCCACAACCTTCACACAATCCTCTCATCCGTTTTACCGCTAGGCTATCCCGTGAGGGGGCTATCAATTGCCATATTCCTTTTATAACATTGAACTTAATTATATTCTCTTAATTAGCATTGTTATGTTGTTTATATAATATTGCAAAAGCTTATTATATATAACAATTGAGATTTTTAGTAGATTATCTATACCAATTAAGAGAAAGTATGTAAAACATTTCAATCAACACACTACTAATTTGAATATTTGGGGACTATATATACATGTAAGAGTTGAAACATATATAATAAAATAAAAGAGAATAGAAATGACAATGAATTGGCCGTATTAAAATTATAGGCAACTTAAAAATATTTTAAAAAATTTGTGTTCAGCTCAAAATTTGATCGGACTTAAAAAGTTTGATTTGATCCTGTTAAGTAACCGTTTCATCACAATAGTTTAAGATGTTGTATGAGGTCAACTTAATTGGTTTTATATATTCACTAACACACCCCCTCAAGTGAAGGCCCTTTTGGCTTGGAACTTGCACAGACTCATTATATCTTGTGCTGAATAATAGGGGGTGGTAGGATTTGAACTCACGACCACTTGGTCACAAAAGCTCTAATACCATGTTAAGTAATCGTTTCACCACAATAGCTACAATAGCTAAAGCTATTGTGTGAGACCAACTTAGTTGGTTTTATATAACCCTAAAGTTGGTTCTAAATTATCTTATTAAAAGTGAAAGGAAAAGTTGGAAAAAGTGAAAAATAAAAACTTTAACTTAAATTAAAACTCGGTTAATTTAAAATAATCTTAATGACACCGAATTGGATTTGAATTAATTTTATCATCTTAAAAAATAATTAAATATTTAATGGATGTATTATTAGGATTTTTCAAGTATTTATTTGTGTACGAGGTTTTAAGTTTCAATTTTATGGAATTTATTTAAATATTTTTAAAATTTAAAGGTTTATGTCTAATAGGTTTGTAAGTATTTAAGTCAAATTTAAAATTTAAGTGAGTCATTAAATAATTTTTTCAAAAACATGATTATGCTTATGATTGTAAAGTTGGAATATTGTCAAAATATATTGTGCAATAACACGAGTAAAATGGAGAACAAAGAAAAGAATAGAAGGAAAAAGCTCAAGACGAAGCCTGCGTTGTTCACTCGTGTATTCGCTCAAACTTGCAGCCAATGTCTTGTGGCATGGAAGATGGTGAACAAGTTGATGACGATAAGCAAAGTAAGCAAAAGCAGACCTCACACCGTATAATGAGGATTAACGTCAATGTCTAATCCCTTCAACTTGGCAAAGGATTCTACTCTTCCTTTCAAAGTGCGAAGCTCTCTTAGCCTGCAACGTACCGAACCAGTAAACATAATCTTTTCTTTGTAACAAATGAATCAGAAAGCAGAAAGTTCAAGGAGCTCATCAAGTTTTGGAGTGAAAAGTACGTGATTGTTAGCTACGTTAAGGAGGGAAAGAGATCGAACCTTGCGATTTCAGCTCGTCTCTTGGCTTCTTCGGCCATGACACTGATGTCCCCGAAAACACCCTTTTCGAAGGATTTTGGTTCTGTAGATTGAAGACCGTGAAGTGTCCTCTGCTCTGTTGCCCATGCAGCTTCTCTAGCTTCCTTGCCAAAATCCTTTTGAGCAGTAAATGCCGTCTGATCAGGAAAAACGAAAAGTTCTTATTAGTCAAATGATCAAAACCAACCAACCAACTCGAAGATTCCCAGCTGTTACGACTTACAATTGGGTTTTGTTTCACTTACCCTTTGGTTGTATACCAAATTCCAGGCTTTATTGCTCAGTGCATATCGGACAGCGAACTTAATAGGATCAAGCAGCATGTAGGTTACAACGTTATATGCCCATATAGCGCCGCACCATTTCCATCCAATCTGATGTATTCCTGCAAATGACCATGTCGCTGTCGCTGATATTACAGTTGCAATCTGTAATGTATCATCGAGCACTCGTTACTAACTATGCTTATTTATATGTATAGTTGTAAGTTCTTTTCTTTTTTGTCCAGTTAACCATTTACCAGTTGTGCTATGACGAAAGCAAAAACAAGAAGAAAACCAGGCCTCTCCATGAACGACCAGCTCCTTGAACGAGTCACAAATATTAGAGCCTGGCTAATGGTGCTAATTTGAAGATACATAGCTGATGCTAGCTTCCCATTCAGGGTGTCCCTGACACGTTTGTCAGTGAGATCATAGAGTTTCTTTCTCAAACTTTCTACATGAAAATGATCCTGTGCCACCAAAAAGTTTAGAAACCAAATTCATATAAAACAGATTCGAACCTGGTAATAGCATGCATAGATGGATTTACCGTAAAGAAATCAGTTTCATAAATTGCCCAGAAGAACCCTACTGTTGCTATGGCAAGGTAGCCACCGATCACAATCCCAGTTGCAAAGATTTCACTGAGTTTCCAACTGTCTGGTATAGGTGATGGCCTAACTCTGTCTTTGGATATGGTCATGATCGTACCTGTACAAATATTTCAGAAGTAATTAAGGACTTGCCATTCAAAAGAAAACTGATGTACTCAACTCACCGTCGTTGAGAATGGCTATGATGAGAACCATGAATGGAGGGAAATCGAACTTCCAGCATACAGTGAGCAACACAAATCCCACCTGCCATGCAAATGCAAATTGCAGAACTAAGGAAGTAAAAGAGAGAGTTTTAATAATGAAGGAACACGAAATGGAAGACTTACCACAATACGTATTGTGATGGAAACAGCATATATCTGAAAGAGTATAAAAAGAGAATTAGAACAAGGATAATTATAAGTTTTTGTCTTGTTGGTAACTTTTAAGCTTTTTAAATTTTTTTTATAAGAACATCTAACTGTGTAATTCTTCATTC
Source organism: Erythroxylum mucronatum (assembly GCA_027563825.1). NCBI lineage: Eukaryota > Viridiplantae > Streptophyta > Magnoliopsida > Malpighiales > Erythroxylaceae > Erythroxylum > Erythroxylum mucronatum. The sequence goes on along the minus strand of JAOSBP010000001.1, from coordinate 20,935,138 downwards.
TTTGGAAGATTGCGCGGCTGGTTAAGACAGCACTTATGATCACACTCAGGCCAGGTTCTGTTAAGACTATATCAGAAGCACTACGAGCAGCATCTGTTGAATCTGCTACAGCAATTCCAATGTCAGCGATCTTCAATGCTGGTGCATCATTAACTCCATCACCCGTCATTCCAACTATGTGCTTTCTTGCTTGCAATCGCTTAACAATCTCATATTTGTGCTCTACAATGAAGAGAAATGTTCAAGATTAGGAGAGTTCGATACTAAAATTAGTTCAGTAATCGATATAAATCACCTGGAAAAACCCCAGCAAATCCATCAGCCTTTTCAATGAGATCGTCAACTGGCAGAATTCCAATTTCTGAGTCCTTGTTTTGTCCGAGCAAAGAGGATGACGGGTACATATTTGTTCCCATTCCGAGCCTCCGTCCTGTCTCCTTCCCAATTGCTAGTTGGTCACCGGTAATCATTTTAACACTCACACCAAGATCTAGAGCTCTTCTAATGGTTTCTGCACTGTCATGGCGTGGTGGATCAAAGAGAGGGAGAAGACCAACAAACTCCCAGGGTCCACCAGTACTGTCTTTGGTACCTTCAGGTACTTCCTGGAAACAATGAATCTCATTTGATCAATATCCTATTGTAAAATGAAATTCAAGAACACCAGGTAAAGTATATTGAGAGGCCATACTTGTCGAGCAACTCCGAGGGATCGAAGCCCACGATCGGCAAATTTATCAATGATACTGTGCACCCTTTTTGCAATATCTGATCTATTCAATGCTAGATTGAGAATCTGCCACATTACAAGGAAAAAGAGGGACATAAGTTTATGGTTTGGCATGCACTGTAACCTGATAAGCTGTAGACTGAAACTATTACTTGTTCTGGTGCTCCTTTGCTCACTCTGTGCATCTTTCCACTCTTGTCAAGGTATGTCAGTGCTGTTCTCTTATCCGTGGGATTGAAGGGAAGGAAGTGAACTTCAGTTATCCCTGCTCGTGCCTTGCAACATTACGACAGAATGAATTCGGTTCAATTGAAACATGGTAAGCAGAATACATCAAACATGGCAGGCAAGGTTTAAAAACAGTGCTGGCAAAATTCCAGAAAATACGGCCACAGTTGCAACAAATCGCAGTAAGTGTCTGGACTGCAACGGCAATATTGCAGCCGTAATTGTGATTGCAGACCGCATTTTAAAATCTTGCATCCAGGTATAGCTACCACAAGTCGAAGTACTTGGAATTATGCCTCAATTAGTTCATCCATAAAAGAATGAGCATCATTAAACTACCTCCTTGGGATCAGCCAGCATTGAAACAATAGCTGCATCAATAGCATCTTGGTTCTCCAACCGTGAAGCTCTAGCTGCCATCAATACAACCATGTCCTTATCCACACCATTAGCAAAAACCTGTGACGCAATAGGACAAGTGAAACGCAGTCACAGATAGGATTTTGTTTTAGCAAGATGGAACATTCTCAAGCCTTATTAACCTATTCTACTGGAAACTTAAAGATCCAAGTCAGTACCTCTATCAAAGATTGGTCCACTGTCAGTTTGTTTAGAGTCAAAGTGCCGGTTTTGTCACTGCAGAGTACATCCATTCCAGCCATTTCCTCAATAGCAGTCATCCTTTTTGTTATCGCGCCCTGCATCGAAAATTAAGTAGTTTGTCTCTTACCCTGAGACTCAGTTTAACTTCTTTTCCTGACAGCAGTTAGGATATTGGTTCACTGTCCTCAATTCAATATAGTTCAAAATACCTGCTGAGACAAGCGATGTGAACCTATGGCCATTGTAACTGAAAGAACTGTTGGCATGGCAATGGGGATACCACCGATGAGTATGACTAGAAGGTTATCTATTCCAACACGATATTCTCTTTTGTGTTTCCCGTATATAACGACAATGTCGATTACCATTCCAACTGCGATCGAACAGATGCAGAAGTTTCCAATTGCTGTTAAGACCTGAAACCATTGAGTTTAAAAGTCATCTTGCTGGAGCATCTGTTAGTGTTATAACTAAAAATATCCTTTTACTCAAATTCCAGATTTGTCAATGTCCAAGCAGAGGGTTTGACAGTAGCCATATTATGATCAGAAAGAGCTCTGAGATTGACCTGCTGAAAGTGTCCAACATGTGTTGTTGATTCTACCAGATGAGCAGCCTTTCCGAAGAACGTATGTACTCCAGTTGCGATGACAACTGCTTCAATTTCACCTTGCTTACAAGTTGAACCGGAATAAACTCCATCACCAGAATTTTTAGTCACTGGAAGTGACTCTCCTGTTAGAGCAGACTGCAAAAGAAGAAATGTATTGGACCCTCCTTAGTTCAAAAACATTTGAAAGGGATACATCTATTTAAGGTAATATCAATGTCTTTTAGTTGATTTCTGTTGCACTATCCTCAGTACATGCCTGATCAATTTTTAAAGGATCTCCTTCAAGCAACCTGGCATCTGCTGGAATAATGTCTCCCAATTTGATGCTAATAATGTCTCCAGGAACCAACACAGCAGCATCTTCCTCTCTCCATCTCCCATCACGTAAAACCTGTTGTTGAGAATTAGATATGCATATATAGCTACTAAGTACTGAGAACTAGAAGATGTGAAGGCCAAATAGATGGAGAAAAAGGAAAGGTTTTTGGATAAACCTTAGCTTTCGGTGCCAGGCGAGCCATGAGAGCTGCTGCTGCATTTCCTGCATTATTTTCCTCTATGAAACTGATGGTTGAATTGATTATAAGCAGTGCCATGATACCAACAAAATCGTGGAAATCTACACCTCTTCCCTGTATAATGAGATTGCAGAAATATCAATAAATCAAGCTTCGGCTACCATTGTTGCAATGGGATTTTTCTTGGATGAGATTGGCTCAGAAAACTTACCCCTCCATGAGCAAGGGCTATGGCCATAATTGCAGCTACTTCCATGACCCATGACAATGGATTCCACATAAATCCTAAAAATTTGAGTATTTTGCTTTCCTACATGGCAGATAATAAAATTAAGTTCAGTTACAAAAGGGACGCAAAGGGTAACGATAAATAGGTTGCTCTTAAAATTATCAAAGGAAAGCATTAAGACAAGGGCTGAAACAAGACTTCAGAGACCTTTTTCTCTTCAAGTTTGTTGTAGCCAAACACATTCAGACGCTTTTGAACCTCGTTATCGTTGAGTCCCTCGTTTGTACATTGCAAGTGCTCAAAAACTTCTTCAATAGGAATGTTCTCCTGCAAGAATTTAACTTACAGGAATATCAGCAATTATATTTCTATGCAGGGAAAAGCAGGAAGTGCACTTTTAATTTTCATTTAATTGGAAATCATGCAATAAAAGAATGCATTTATGAATGCTAAAACAACAGAACATGCAGATAGTCCTGATTACATACCAAATCAACAGCTTCCTTGCTGATGTCTTCAAGTGAAGTCATACTTTCTGTTGAAGTACTCCTGCTTCAGCTTTCAACCCCAAGTCGATATCAGTAATCTGATACAATTATTTAAGACACCCTTAATAAAAATTTGACCGACTGGCAACGAGACTGCTTGTGCTTGGAATCTGGTGTAAAGTAAGAAATGGAAATGATTCAGGTACTTCTACAGCTTAGGTGATACAATTCTTTCTGCTCAAGAAGTCCAATGGCATTAGCAGGATGAAATGATTTTGCAATGAGCTGAATTGGATGGATAACACCTGCTGGACAGAAGAGCAAGAACAGCATCTGAATGCTATATATAAACTGAAACAATAGGAAGGTACATGATTCACAATGACGTAAGAGACAAGGAAAAAGGATTGCCTAGAGGAACAAGAAGCAAATGGAGAGATAAAGCACAAAAAGGAATAAAATACACAATAAAAAAACTTGACTTCAACAACTCCGCCATTAGTTTACTCGTTTACGAAAATGGTCACTGACAAATTGTGCAGTTTCCAAAGCTACGCCTGTAGCTGTAAACTAAGTTTGGACAGTAAAGAACTAGTTGGATTCTACTTTTGTTTCGACATGAATTAATGTTCTTTAGTTCGGTGTTACATTTTCAACATCCGACGTTGGTTCCAAATGCAACAAGTAGGCGGAGTTTAAAGTCCCAAGACCACCTGTAACTCGGTGTTTCTTAGCTGCTTTGACAAAATCTAGGACATTTTTCCCGAGAAAATTCCAACAACCATAATCCTGTTAGAACCAACCAAGTCCTCTGTGCGCAAAATGATACAACTGTCGTAATTTACTAAGATACTGTCAGGTAGGAAGTTATAGGTCAACCTGAGCCGCCATATCGACAGTTCATTTTCAGACCTGACCCCGCATATGAATCCAAATGAATGCGTTTTTTGCTTTTCATCAAAAAATTATGGTTTGATTTCGAGAAATAGAGCCGGAGGATGAAACAACAAAAGGTATAGAACCATCATACAAGACGTTATCAAAACTAGCTATTGCATTCTGTGCCATGAATTCGAAGTCAGTCAAACAAATTGACGTGAAAATGGACATTAAAAGGAATGGTTTTGTCTAAATTAATCAGCCGTACTCAGTTGGATTCTTCACATTAGAAGTTTATATTGTTCATTTAGGAATGAATCTAAGTCATTTAAGCCTTAATAATGTAGACTAAGTAGATCATTAGTTCGGTTTAGTCACGTAGTGGTATTGCATAAGTATTAATGTTGGTGTGAGTAGGAGTGACAATAACCGAGCTGAGTTTTACTCTCTTGTATTTCAGACCATGGACAGTATGGTTATTTTCCAATTTCCTTTATCTTTCAAGATCCTATCTTCTCTTCTGATTAGGTGAGACCTGGTTGTTCGAGGAAATCCTTGTCGCCACTGTAAGTAGTTTCCCAAGTCTTTTGATTTCCTAACCAAGGATAGGCGACTCCCCTAAGAAGCCATTATATAACCAATTAAGTGCCAATTTGGATAAATTTATATTAGTAAAGTTTTATTTTCTAGAGAAAAGCTTTTTTAAGAAGTTAGCTGACTATTTGACTGTTATTTAAAAAAGAACTTTTTTGAAGCTGTTCGGTAACATAAAAATAAAAGGTATTTTTAATTTTTAACTATATTTTATTTTGTAATAAAAATTATTTATGCATATAAAAATTATTTAAATATATTAAACAATATGTAAAGCACAATATATTAATTATTATATAATTTTAAACCATAAGAAACATAAATAAAAATATATCTAACCAAATCTCTTATATGAATTATAACATAAGTAAAATTAATATTAAAAATAAATATTAAAACATATAAAAAAGTCAAATAATATTATATAATTTCCAAATAAACGTGAAGATGAGTTTATGAGTATTGTAGGAATTATGTGTAAACGTAAGGGTAAAAGAGACTAAAAATAAGCTTATTAATTGATATAAAAATCTACTGAAAAAACGTTTTTTTGAGAAGCTCCAAATTTGAACTTCTTAAAAAGTTGTATTTTAGCTGCCAAAAAAGTTATATCTACTAAAATAGTATTTTTTTATTTTACAGTCAAAAACTCATTTTAACAAAAAATACTATTACGGTGAAAAAAAGTGCATATTCACCTTTCAAATGGTCAACTAAACAGGCATTCTCAACTTTTTCAAAATCTTCAATTTCATTCCAAAATTATTGTTTATTCTATTCAACAAAATGTTATTCTTGGTCCACACCTTTCTTAACTACTCTCATTGTGATAATCGAAAGTAAATGAAGAGGTTAGGAATCACAATCCCTAGAATTCTTTGCATTACAAAGCATAGCACAAGTTCGATCGAGATTAGATAAACGAACCTGAGCTTGAGTTTTCTCAACCCGAACTCGAACTCGACACAAACTCAATTTAAACAAGCTTGATTCAACTCATTAAATATGCAAATGGCTAACTTTCTTTTCTTCCTTTGATGTTTCTTTCACTTTAAATCAAAATTTCATAAAGTCATGAATTAAATAAGACAATTAAGATTAACTATATATACAAGAATATTTTGAGTTAAGTTTGAATCAAACTTTGGGCCAAAACTCATATATCCGAGCATCTTTTTCGTCAAGTTTAAACATCATATCTTTCGTCCAAGACAAGAAGTTAACGGTCTAGGCTCGGCTTGGGTTGACTACTCGAGCCCAATCCAGTCCAAGGCCCAACAAGCTATTACAAAAAATGTCATTTTGAGATTTTTAAAAAAACTAAAAAGTCGGGCTAGGTATGAACTGGTTTATTACTATCTTTAAGAAAATTTAACTGATTTAGTGAGATTTAAAATTATTTAACTAGATCTAATTAATTAATTTTTAGAACTAATTTAAAATTATGTATAATTTTAATAAAATAATATTGATTTTAATTTATTTTAATTTATTATTTAAAATTTAAAATTTAAAATTTTAAACTAAAACAATATCGTTTTACACAATAATAGATTTATACAAACATTTGCACAAATTCATATGGACAGCGGGGCTAGGATTCTCCCGGCCTATTGAATATGTATTAGAGAAAGGTTGAGTGCAATAGAACACATTCCAAGTTAGACCCATTTTTCATTGATGTGCAATCCAATTAGGCCTAGTTGGCCTCAAATTCTAGGCGGGCTTCCTAGTTCAATCCAGTTTTAGTAGATTGAATTTTGACTAACCTGTCTCAAGTTCGAGCAAAAATATTTAAAAAAAATTTAAAAAATAATCTCATTTATAAATTTTGGACTTTAGAGAGGCCAAGTCGGGTAGTCTAATCCCGAACTTGAATTAAAGCTTAAAAATTAAAAACAAAAACTTAAACTCTAATTAAGATCCGAAATAATAACAATTATTCTAATTATTCAAAATAATAATTTTATAATATTTTTTAAAAAATCCTTATAAGGTAAGGTCAGGCTGTCGGCGGCGTGAAAACTGAACTAGCACTTTCTTCTACCTGCTTATCTGATACGCTGTTAAGTAATTAATAGAGACAGTAAGTAATTCTTGTCGACACTTCCCATGTTACGGCGTGTCGACAGGGTGTTAATGAAGAGATTCTAGTAAGATGTACATACAGTACAGAGATTTTAGCAGCCGTTAGAATATATATATATATATATTATAGAGAGAGATTTTAGCAGCCGTCAGAATATATATATATTATATAATCTAATATAAAGTCGAGAGATTTTAGCAGCCGTTATATATATATATATATCTATATATATTCTTTTATGCCAAAATGGACATTGCGGTTGCCTCAGATGGTATCAGAATCAGACACAAGCTTAATTGGCAGTTGGAAGTAAAGAAGGTAATACACAACACAACACTTCTCTCGAAAGAGAGACATTCCTAACTTTACTTTTGACTTCCAGAAAATGGTAGAGTTGTACGTACTACGTACTTCGCAAAGCCCAAAGGGAAAGGTGTATATGCAGTTTTCCCTGATCAAGAAACGTTTTGAGCTATCGTTTTCGTTATCTACTCGGAAAATGTTTGAACTGTGGACTTTCCTGCAAATAGATAGTAATTCAGTCTTCAAAATCTAAGCTAAAGTTAATGTTAAAACCGCTAATGAATCATATTTCAGGTTAAAGTTCAAGTTCAAGAGGGTTGGTAATAATAGTTTTAAGTGGTTATTATTAATAAAAATTCCTATTTAAAATCATTATGTTAATATAGTTTTAATTATTTATTAAATAAATATTAATGACTATTAACATCCATAAATTACCATCACTTACTACCAGAAACAACTGCAGAGAATTTTGACTTCAACTTCACGTTTAAAGTGCATGAACTCTTGTCGTATAGCTACCAGACAGAAGCCCTCAGAAGAACAGAACAGATCAATCCTGGAAAATTATATCCTTTTCTAACAAACGTGCCGAATTTTATTTTTTAAGTTTATAAAAATGCATCAGCTTGTTCAACCTACTGACCAAGGAAAAGTTGCAAATACTCAGTACTGATCTCGACCTGCTTTAAACAACCAAAGTCCATAAGACATTTAACGTTATTTTGGAATTTTCCTTTGGTCTTGTCAAGAAGGCTGCTATTAATTTGTATGTGCCTTCAACTTTAAAAAGGCTGCTTAAGTTGACTATAGATATAAGATTTAGTCATCTAATGGACAAATTAGATCATTTAATACATTGCATTTCTACAACAAATTCGTGTTTTGTGGTATATCTTCATGATCAGAAGATTACGAGATTGAGTCAGAAAAAAAATGTACCAATATTATTAGTAAATATATAAAACCTATTAAGTTGGGCCACTGAACAGATATGAACACAATCAATCTCTTCATTGATAATCACATTCTATTAAAAGAAATATTAACTTATAATCACGTGTAGCTGACGCAACCAATCATGGATTGATCTGCCGACTGCTAAGATTTGTATGTATTAATTGCTGAGTTTCATAATCTTATCTGTTGCCTTTTTTATATGAAAAAGAACAGCAACTTGCTTGGATAAAGCTGACGTAGGCTGAATTATTATACTTGATCACAGTGCTCTCTCATTCGACCAATTCCTCATTGTCCAAAAGATGAAATGAATAAAAGTAGAAGACAAGAAGTGTCGCTGCACCTTCCTAATCACGCACGTTTGGTATTTTGATAAATAAAGGTAAGTCCACTTACGTGGTAAAGTTGCAAAAACTTGTCAAAGTTTCTACGACGACGAACTTCAACTCAACCACTTTGTCGTTTAACGAAACGTCTTGGGACTCGAACATTGCGGTGCACCGCACGTGTTCGGGATCTGGCACAAACATGTATGTTTTTTGACAATGGAAAGAGTTGATGTGGAAATTTCTACGGTCAGAGTCAAATTTGACCGAGAACTGTCAGCTTCAATTTTACTTTTTTTTTTGGGTCCTTTTTTTCTTTCCGTGTCCAGATTCTCTTGAAGACTCTGCCAATTTTTTCGAACGACAAAATTGAAAAGTAACATTGCCTGATTAAGAAACAATTAATTTTAAATTAAGTACTTAAACTTTTAAAAATTGTAATTAAATGATCAATTTTTTAAATTATAACACAACCACGTGCTAATTATTAATTTTAGAGGGGCTGAATCACAAGAAGCCGAAGTTCTAGCTAGCCTAACTGGATTAGTTAGACTAAACCTCCGATCTCTTACTTTGGGATCCCTACTAACACTAAGAGGCCCTCACTTACAATTTTCGAGGAAGATTTACAGAATAGAATAGCAAGCTACTTTCATTAGTCCTAACCAATCTTTGCAATTACTAGACATCTCCTCTATGGTTCCCAAAGGAGATGATAAAGGCCATAAATAGAATACTAAACAGATTCTTATGGCATGGCAAAACTGAGGGAAGTGCTCCCGTGGGAGGTGGCTTGCAAATTAGAAAAGGAAGAGGGCTTGAGGATCTTATCTCTGAAAATCTTCAGTCAGGTTTAAGTGCTCAAAAGGGCGTGGAGGTTAGCAACAGACAAAGACTCACTGTGTGGGTGAAAAGAGTGCCCTCATACTATGGGAAGCAAGGTAACTTATAGGATTGGAAAGAAAAACTAGAGTCAAATTGGACCTTGAGGCAAATAATGCTATTCAAGCAAAAATATAGGAAGGAGTTCCTATGCAAAATTGCAAAATTGCGAATGGATCCACCGTTGGAAGTTGTCCAAAGGCAATTTTCTCAACTGACCTAAAAATTAAGGATTGGGGCTAATAACTTATCATTCATATACAACTACTTAAATTTGATATTAATAAAAAATTATTAATATGGAAAATTCCCATTCGTTAATTAATTACATATTGATATTTGATGGACGTATTAGATTAAAAGAAACACACACATAAAATTGGTACTCTCTCTGCCCTAATTTTGCTTATCCAAAGATAACATATGTGTTTGGTCAAGAATTTTAATTTCTTGATAATGATGAAAAGTGACATTTATTTATGATTGTGTGTTGTAGTATATACCAAAAGGTG
>JAOSBP010000001.1:20897757-20925084 GCA_027563825.1 Erythroxylum mucronatum | reverse complement strand
TGTTCTCTGTTGTTGATCGTTTGTATCATCTCAAGAAGCGATGGTGGATAAAGTTGGGAGGGGACTGCAAAAGAACGTTTAAGCCAAAGGCTGTACTCAGGTGTCATTGTCGACAGGCCATATTCCTCTCAGAGTCACACCAGCCACGCACATACTACCCAACCCACGCACCACCAGACTGTACAAAATCATAGAAGGAATATTTGTTCGTTAGTCTGTTAGTTAGATGAGAGAGAAGATTTTTGTATCACGTTGTACAGCAGGATATCTTGTATATATATATCAACGCTCAAATCAATAAAGTGCTTGTCTTCGTATTTTGACACGAAGAATTATCAGTTATTCAAATTCTTTGGATCGCTGAACCTTACTGTGGGACACAAGAACTAAATTAGGTCACAGAAACAATGATCTGATCTCTAGCGGCGAGAACCTCTGTGTGAAGAGCTCCGGAATGGAGATTCCGGAGTTTAAAAAACATCGTTAGCTTTTTCTCCATGTTAGTATCAAATTAATAATAACTCCTCTATGTTATTATGATTCGTTTGTAACGGAACAACCACAATCTAAGAAGCCGAAGATTGAAGAGAAAAGGGGAAGTGATTTTACTAATGAGTTAATGAAGAAAAATTAATCAATTCATATTTAGAAGGAGGTGGTGTTTACAATGCAGTGTGGAGGAAGAAGACGACGAGTGTGAGACAGACGAAGACGATAATGAAGACGACGAGTCAAAAGATTCCGTTAGATCATATTTAGTTGAGGATTCGAGAAAGTTTAGATAGAACGTAAATTAATCATCGGACAAGTATAAGAATTAGGTCTTAATTGGTGCCGCTGGTGAGAGTTACATTTTTTGAATATTTGTTTATTCTTTCAATGTATTTGTTTCTTTTTTGTTGCGTATAAGAAGTTATGAAATTGACAACGAAGCCATTAACAAGATGGGGTAAAGTAGTTAATCGAAAGTGATTATTTTTTGTTTTTAATTTTATCCTTTACAAACTATGAAATGTACTAAAGCTTTGATAATCTATGTATCCTTTCATGTTTACTTCACTGAGGAGTGAAGGATTTCATGCATATCTATTCAGTAGAAAAAATCAAGGAAGAATATTGACTCGAGAAAAACCTAGTTGAATCTTTACTACGAATTCTGAGATACAGCCAGTATTAGCATATGGTCCCAAAGTTTTATCATTTACAAAGTTCAGTAATTTTCAAAATTAGAAATGAAGATGGCTAGGAATGAATTTGAAAGGAGTGATGAGATTAATAAAGCTTTTCGGTTGAGAGAAGAAATCTATTAAAACGTTCTAATAAATTTTGATTTGCTTAATGGTAAATTTATAACAAGAAAATCAGTCTTTCTATATAAATAATTGATTTTTGGTAAAAGCCTTTGTTAGGGTTCGGTATTTTTGAGAAAGATGTATACTTTATGCTCATTACCAGTTTTGCCTTGGTTGTTCTATAAATACATGTTCCTCTAAGTATCCATGCAAGAATGATTATTTGAAATCGAGCTGGAAAATAAGCCAAGAGTTTTGTGCAGCCAATGCAACCACCAATCTAATTACGTCGTGCCTTGCAACTGGAGAAAATACTTCAGTATAGTTAATGCCATATTCCTGCTTATACCCTTTAGTAGCCAAACGAGTTTTGTACTTGTCGACTTCTCCATTTTCTTTCAGCTTTGTTTTAAAGACCCATTTTACTCCAATGATCTTGTGTCACTTTAGAAGGTCAACTAGCTCCCTAAGTATCATTTTTTCAATTGCAGCGATTTCATCATCTTCTGCTTTTCTCCATTTCCCTTCTTTCACAAAACTTTCAAAAGTAGTAGGATCACAGTTTGAAAATAAAGTAAAATGAGTGACTACATCATCAATTCCAATTACCTCATAATCTAACATCCAAGTAGGCCTTTTTTTGACTTGACGAATATAGTAAGCTTCGTCTTCATTGACTCTAATATCTCCAGCAGAAGTTTCAGCAATTATTGAAGTTGAATTTTTAGGCATACAAGTCATTGAATTTTGCTCCTCGGCATCCAAATTATCAAGAAAAAACTTGGGTAAGCTGCTGTCTATTCCAATCCCAAGTGTTTTCTTCATCAAAAGTAACATCTGTATTGATCACAATCTTCTCTGTTAGTAGATTAAATAATTTGTATGCTTTAGATACATCACTTACATCAAGGAAGACACAATTTTCAGCCTTGTCATCAAGCTTTTTCCCTTGCACGTTTGGGACATGGGCCAAAAATTATGAAGTGATCCACTGCTGGTTTTCTACTGCTCCAAGCTTCATAAGGCGTCATATTTTGAACAGAAAAAGTTGGGCTTCTATTTAAAACATATATACTCTAATTTACAGCTTCTAGCCAAAATGTTTTTGGATCCTTTCCTTTTGCCAACAAGCTTCTCACCATGCTCAAAATATTCCTATTTTTCCTCTTAGATACACCATTTTGTTATGGTATATATGCTGCTGTGAGCTCTTTGGAGCAATACTGGCCACCATGATCTGTTCGAAATATTTTAATATGCCTTCCTACCTCGTTTTCAACATGCACTTTGAAAGTTTTAAATGCAGAAAAAGTTTCTGATTTTTCAAGTGAAAAATAAACCCAAGTTTTTTTTTCCGAAAAAATCATTAATGAAGGTAATAAATTAGCGTTTACCTCGATTAGAAGATGGGCATATAGGACTACAAATGTCTGAGTGCATCAGCTCCAACACATTCTTTGCTCGCCATGACTTTCCCTTTGGAAATTGCGAATGAGTTTGTTTGCCAACAATGCAATCTTCAAAGACTTAGGAAAGGGTAGTAATTTGAGGAAGTATAGTTACCATATTCTTTTGATGAAAGGTTTTAATCTGCCAAAATTCAAATGGCCATAGCGGTAATGTCACAGCCATAAAAGGTCCTTTACTTCAGCCACCAAACAAGATTGACAACTTTCAATCTTTAGATGAAAGAACATGTTGGAATTCATTGGACAATTGCAATTGCACCTCTCATAGGATCATAAGTTTCACATGTATCCCTTTTTATAGTGATAACATAACCCTTTTCCTGTAGCTAACTACACTCAGAAAGTTATTTTTCAAGTCAGGAACATAAAGCACATTACAGTTTTTTTCCACAAAACCATTTTATAGTAGAGTTATTGTGAGATCCCACATCGGTTGGAGAGGGGAACGAAATATGCCTTATAAAGGTACGAATATCTCTCTTACAGACGCGTTTTTCACAGCCCAACGCATCGGATCCCATCAGAACTCCGAAGTTAAACGTGTTAGGGTGAGAGTGGGTCTAGGATGGGTGACCTCCTGGGATGGCCTCCGAAAAAGCAAAACCGTGAGGCTTGCGGACAATATATATAAGCGGGTGATCTAGGCTATTATAGTTATCCCCAAAACTCACAGTAGAAGTGAAATCTTCATCCAAAAAAGAAAAAGAAGATTTACTACCACCCACGTGATTACTGCAACCGGTGTCGATATGCCAGATACTCTCTTCTAACTCCTTCCCATCATCGACATCCATAAGCAATGTTTATGTTTCATTCTTTTCAACAAAATTTGAACTCTGTTCTTTGTCATTAGGCAACTTAGTCCAACACTCAGGTTGTTAGTGACCAAATTTATGGCATCTAAGGTACTCTACCTTTGATTTGTTTGTATCTCGTCCTCTGTCTTCTCCTTGATCATCTTTGAAGTTTTTGGCATCATTTCTGCTTCCCCAGTTTGTTCATGCTTGTCAGGAATCCCACATCGGACAACTATGAGAGCATTCAAGAATTTATAATAATGTGCAAACCTCTCCCTCTTGAGGACTAAACCTCCCATCTCTTACTTTGGGATCCCTGTTAACACTAAGAGGCCCTCACTTGCAATTTTCGAGGAAGATTTACAAAATAGAATAGCAAGCTACTTTCATTAGTCCTAACCAACCTTTGCAACTACTAGACGTCTCATCTATGGTTCCCAAAGGAGATGATAAAGGCCGTAAATAGAATACTAAACAGGTTCATATGGCACGGCAAAACTGAGGGAAGAACTCCTATTAAGGTGAAGTGGGAGGTGGCTTGCGGATTAAAAAAGGAAGGGGGCTTGAGGATCTTATCTGTGAAAATCTTCAATCAGGTTTAAGTGCTCAAAAGGGCGTGGAGGTTAGCAACAGACAAAGACTCACTGTGGGTGAAAAGAGTGCCCTCATACTATGGGAAGCAAGGTAACTTGTGGCTTGTGGGACTGGAAAGAAAAACTAGACTCAACTTGGACCTTGAGACAAATAATGCTATTCAAGCAAAAATATAGGAAGGAGTTCCTATGCAAAATTGCAAAATTGCGACTGGATCCACTGTTGGAAGTTGTCCAAAGGCAATTTTCTCAAGTGACCTAAAAATTAAGGATTGAGGCTAATAACTTATCATTCATATACAACTACTTAAATTTGATATTAATAAAAATTATTATTATGAAAAATTCTCATTCGTTAATTAATTACATATTGATATTTGATGGACGTATTAGATTAAAAGAAACGCACACATAAAATTGGTACTCTCTCTGCCCTAATTTTGCTTATCCAAAGATAACATATGTGTTTGGTTAAGAATTTTAATTTCTTGATAATGATGAAAAGTGACATTTATTTATGATTGTGTGTTGTAGTATATACCAAAAGGTGTTCAATTCCGGTTTTTTATTTGAATCTATAATAGAATTAATTATGAGTATCTATGATTTATTTAAAGCAATTTCGCTTCATTCGCAAGCTTCTTCTATTACTGTATTTAATGGTTTGAACTTATCTAAATGGAATAAACAAGTCAATTTCAACTTAGGTGTGTTAGATCTTGACTTGACACTTTTGGAAGAACAACTCATTGCTCTTGCTGATTTAAGCAGTGAGGAAGAGAAGTCCAAATATAAAACCTTAGACACGACCTAATAGATTGAGCCTTATGTTTATGCAAATGGCTGTAGCGAATAACATTAAGACTGCTATTCCGGAAACAAAAAAGGTAAAGGAATACCTGAAGTTTATGGAAGAACGTTTTCATTCTACAGACAAGTCAATTGCTGGTACACTAATGGCACAACTCACGACCATAAAGTTTGATGGGTCGCGGAGTATGTAAGAATATACCATTGAGATGACTAATATTACAACAAGATTGAAGACATTAAATATGACTGTAGATGACTCTTTCTAGTTCAGTTTATTTTGAACTCATAACCTCCTGAATACGGTGCTCTTCAAATTAAATATAACACTATTAAGGACAAGCGTGATGTTAATGAATTGACCGCCAAGCTTATTTGAGAGAAAAATAGGCTAAAGAACATAGGAAGTTATTAAATCAACCTAACATTTCAAGGAGCTAATAAAGCACCAAAGGTCAAAGCCAAATTTTTTAAGAAAAAGACCTCAAGTTGAAAAGAAGGAACAAAATGATGATAGGTGTCGGTTATGTAAGAAAGAAGGACACTATCAGAAATATTGTATTAAATGTAAGGCATGGTTCGAAAAGAAAGGTATATCTAAGACTTTTGTATATTTCAAATCTAATTTAGTTGATGTTCCTCATAATACTTGATAGTTTGATTATGGACCTACTACTCTCGTATCAAATACAATGCAAGATTCCTTACGATCGAGACCACAAGTCAAACTGAGAATTTCTTGTATATGAGAAATCGTAACAAGGCTTGAATTAAAGGCATGGGGATTGATCCTTTGATCTTAGATACTGGTTATTATTTAGACTTATTAAAGACTCTTTATATACCTTCGATTTCTAGGAACCTTATTTCTATTTCAAAGTTGGATGATTGTGGTATTAATTTTACTATTGGACATGGCTATTTCAATTTATATAAGAATTATAGGCTTATTGGTTCTGGTAGTCTTGTTGATGATTTATATAAATTGAAATTTGATAATTAATTTTCTGAATCATTACTTACTGTGCATAAAAATATTGGCATTAAGAGTAATATGCTTAATGAAAGTTTAGTTTTTTTTTGGCATAAATGTTTGAGTCATGTATCTAAAGAAAGATTATAAAGATTAGTAAAGAATGAGATTCTATATAATCTAGATTTTACTGATCTTGGTTTATGTGTGGATTGCATTAAAAGAAAGCAAACTAAACATAATAAGAAAGGAGCCACAAGAAGCACCCAATTTCTTGAAATTATAGACACTATGTATGTGGACCTTTTGATACTTCATCTTTTGGTGGAGAAAAGTATTTTATCACCTTTATTGATTATTTTTCACGTTATGGATATGTCTATTTGCTTAAAGAAAAAATCTCAACTAGTGAATGCTTTAGAAATATACATTAATGAGGTTGAAAGACAACTAGACAAGAAAGTGAAAATTGTAAGGTCTAATAGAGGTGGTGAATATTACAAAAAATATGATGAAACAGGACAATATCCAGGTCTATTTGCTAAGCTTTTTGAAAGACATGGCATATGTGCACAATACACTATACCATGCACTCCTCAATGAAATGGTGTGTCAGAAAGGCGTCATAGAACGTTGATGGATACGATTAAGAGCATGATAATTAATTCATCATTACCCAAATCCTTATGGATGTATGCGCTAAAAACAGCCATGTACATGCTGAATAGAGTTCCTAGTAAGACATTTCCCAAAACTCCTTTTGAGTTATAGACATATAGGAAACCTAATTTAAGGCACCTACATGTTTGGGGTTGCTCAGTAGAAGCAAGAGTTTGTAATCCACATGAAAGAAAGATAGATTATCGAACTATTAGTGGTTACTTTATTGGTTATCCAGAGAAAACTAAAGGTTATATATTTTATTGTCTAAACCATAGTTCAAGAATAGTGGAAATCGTTAATGAAAAATTTATTGAAAATGGTGAAGTTAGTAGGAGTGAAGAACAACGAACTGTGGACATAAAGGAAGTAAAGATAAATGTTCTTTTATCTGTTAGTGTTCCTTCGTCCATTGTTGAAGAAAGTATTGATAACAATGAATGACATTTGAATGACAAAATAGCCCTTGAAGAAACTAACTCACATAGATTTGAAGCAAATGAGTCACAAGAAATACCTTCGAGAAGATTTTTTAAAAAAAGGAAATCAACTATTTCAAGTAAGTTTATTTGAAAGAATCAGATCTTGATATTAGAATTAATAAAGATCCAGTTTCATTTTCATAAGCCATAGAATGTGTTGAGTCAAAAAAGTGTGTTGATGCTATGAAGGAAGAGTTAAAACCATGAATGATAACAAAGTCTAGGATATCATTGAATTGTCTGAAGGTTCAAAACGAATTAGGTGTAAATGGGTTTTAAAGACCAAAGTTAACTTGAATGGCATTTTCAAATGATATATGGCTATAATTGATGTTATCTAATTTGGGGAATTAACAGGAAGAGTCGGGGTGCCTATGGAAGTGATGGGACTGATGTTAGGAGATTTTGCTGATGAATACACATTAAGGGTAATGGATGTAAAACTCCTTTAATTGATGACTATAAACATAATGATTTTGGTTTATTATGCTAAGTAGATATTGTTTTAAAGTCTATTGATGCATCTGACCTTGTTAGAAATGATGATACTCTGTTACATATATTTGATAGAGTTGTGAAAGAAGTTAACCTATAAAACAATGTTTAATTTATTACTACCTTTTGCTTATCAAGCAGCTAGTAAAAGATTGCAAAGTAGATATAACTCTTTTTTATTAGATTCGTTGTGTTGCATATTGTATTAACCTGATATTGAAAATTATAAGAGATGTTAGATATTGTCTTATCATTGATGAAACTGGGCAGAAAGTATTAAAAAAGGGGTACTAAGTTTATTTATAATTATGTATGGGTCTTCAATTTGATAAAAAATGATTTCACCAACTGTGAGAATTTGTATAATCTTGCTATTACAATATTTGCGACTAATTTTTTATCACTTTAGTGTTTTATTCTAAATGAGAAGGAGTTGAGAAAAATGTTTACAAGTGATAAGCAGGTCACGTCTCAGTATGTCAAGTCTAATGTTAGAATGAAATTTCTAAAATTATACTTGAAGATTATAAATTTTAGTTCAAACGTCAATTTCTAATCTAAGTTTACGAGTCTTTAGTGAGAGTACATCATATATCAAATAAAAAGAATAACACAATGTTGTCTTCTCATCACTATCAGCTATAGCTAGCAGATAGTAATGATAAGACAACATTGTGTTAGTAATGAGAAGACAACATTGTGTTATTCTTTTTATTTGATATTTTGATATAATTATTCTTTATTATAAGATAAAATTATAATATTTTAAGTACTTTGTATTATTATTATTATTTTTATATTTATATGATAATTAAACTACCTTTTTATATTATTTATATTTATTATTTATATGTGAAATATGTTAACAATAGTATTAATAGAATAAAATTAATTATTGTTATTTCAAATTTCTATTATCATAATTCTTGGAGACTTGGTTCATGTAAAATTATAAATTATAAAGTACAATATATTGAAAGGTTGTTTTGTATTTTTTTTTTAAAAATAGAGACTATTTTATAATTTAAAAATTATTCAAAGAAATATTTGATAATGATTGTTATCAATACAATATCGTATCAAAACTAGATTTGGTACCAATATCGGCATGATATTTATAATATTGATTAAAAGTCGCGTATTATTCTAAAAAATGATAGAGAAGACACCTTAAATTTATAAATATTAATTTAATTAAAATTTTAAATTAATAATTTAAATTATTTATTAAAATAGAATATATTGTATTCAATGATTTATTTAATATAAAAATAATAATCACAAATTTTACTAATATATAAAAATTATTTTTTTTCACCGTTAGCTATCAAAACCATCTAAACAAGTCCTACTCACGTGAAACTCAAAAGCAATTGGCAATGATAAAAAATCGAACCAAATCGGCCAATTTAACTTTGATAAGTACGAATCAGACTGGTTTCTTGTTTAATTTTTACTTGTAATCATTGTCAATAATAATAGGCCGATTTTTGAACTATGAACCGTGAATCGTGAACCATGAACGGTCTTACTAAGAAGAAGAAGGAGAGTAAGAGTATACGCGCAAACCAGCCACTCTGTCTGATGATAACTACTGTCTACAATTGTTCTTAAAAGTTGTTCTTGAAAGTTGGGATACTGTCTTATAGGATTTGCTCATGGCAGTCAGTTCTCAGTACCGGGGATTTGAACACTGATTTTTTTTTTCAAAAAGACTGAAAAATACTACTCTTAACTACTAATTGGTGAAAAAAAAAGAATGGTTAAGAAAATAAATAAATAAATTATGTGGACCAAATATATATATATATATATCAAAAAGAATTTATTGTACAAAAATTGATACATAAGTTATAGACACATTTTAAATTTTATATACTAAAATAAGACTTTACATGTTATGTTCAGGGTCTTAATATTAAAAAACACAAACATTAAAATCAACTTATTAATTAATAAATAAATTTATTTTTGACAATATGAGTTATTATTTATTAAAATAAATTAAATTGAACTGAAAAATTGATTAATTTAAAATTTGTACTTCTTATTTATTATATGCCAATTTTATAATAGTTTAATATCAATTTAAATTTTAAATCTTTTCTTTGACTGACTTGATATTCAAATCAATTTTTAAAACGTTGGCAATTGGTGCTTAATTTTCTGATTAACCTGGCTAATTTGAAAAGTTGGAATTCGCCATTAAGTCAATAGAGTCGGCAGTATTTTAGGTACTTGAGGATTATATTTTAAGAAATTATGATTAATACCCTTTTATAATAAACAATTATTGAAAATTCATTTTGATTAATGCTAAGACTTATTATTTATAACTATTCGAAAAAGTTCTGCAAAATATGTGAACCATCTAATCCCAAGGGGCAGGTGTAATGAACCGTTATTTCAAGGCAATAGACAGTACCAACATAAGCCAAGTTCAAGGGTGTATTTCTGGAAATCGAAACAACGTTTACATATTCTGGAAACTAAAAATGAACTTACGAAGAAGAAGAAGAAAAGGAAAACAGGGAATTTAGATGAGAAGAGAAATAGAGAGAACAGGTGATGAGAGGAGACTTCACTTTGCTTAACAATTTTCGTAACCCCATTATGCTCATTTCTCCAACTATAAAGCAAGTGGTTGGTTGTTCAATGGGCTTTCGGCCCTATTCATAACAGCAGGTGAGTTGATAAGGGGCTCTCCTGGTTTAAGTGAGGTCGCGGGTTCGAACTCTCCCTTGTATATGCAGTTTGGGGCCAGAGTTTTGCCTCCCGCAAGGAACTTACCCGGCTCGAGTGGGAATTAGTTTAGGTATGAATGACTTAAAAGTGTCTTCCCATAATTAAGACCCTCCTAAAACATCTCGTGAGCAACCAAAAAAAATATATGAACCGTATTCATTTTTTGTGATCATAGTGCAATAATTAATTATACTAAACAATTTGATACATCATTGCACATATGCTTATTTCTAAAAGCATCCATCAACTTTTGATATCTTTATTCAGGTTGCAAAGCAATGAATTTAAAGAGAAAACAATAATAAATTTACTTTTAAAATATGATTAAAGAAATATGATAGCAAATTATCAACGACTTCATCCATGATTTAAAATTAATCATTCAAATGAAATACAATTTTGAGCAATGTTTTTAAAAGCTGAAGTAGCAGTTAAACCAACAAAATAAGATATTTAAGATCTAAAAGGTTCATCTGGTATTAGAACGTAATAAAACTGACTAAAGATTAAATAAAATTAAAGAATATGAAAATAAAATTTAATTAATTAATTTTAGTTTATAATAAATTATTAATTAATAAGATTTGACCGATTAATTCATAAATTGATCACTTTTTAACAATAAAAATTATTAAAATAAATTAAACTGAAAAATTGAACTGATCAAAATTTTTATAATTTAATTATTAATATTCAACCCGCCAATTTACTTCAAGGATTAATATTTTAGAGGGATCTTTTTTGTTTTTGTTTTGAAAGCAGACGGATCCAATTTAATATATATAAAAAAGCCAATTTCAATTCGAGAAAAAAGAAAAGGAAAAGTGACATAGGTCACCTTCCTTGAAGCCACTTGAAGAAGTGACCCATCACCCAAAACGTCAATCAAGAAATGGTAGGGGCCACATCTTCAAATATTTGTTTGTTTTTCCAATTTATGTTAATGGACCATTGACTTTTTACTAAAAGACTTATCCACGTAGAAAAAATCCATGTATGTGTCTAGGGACATTGCATCGAGACTTTAATAAAAAGATGAGCTTAAGTCGAGGGACACGTTAGATGGTTGAGTTCTTTTATTTCAAAGGATGGAATCGCTCATTCTAAGTGTTTTCACATTTCAGCTCGACAGAGTAGTGAGGAGGTAAATTATGGTCTGATCTCAGCTAATTTTTTAGAAGAGTGGCCCAATGTCGGTACGCACAAGGAGTCGCTATATTGGATGAACTCTCACACTGTCGCTGTCGGGACTCGAACCTGAGGCTTTGATCTCAACTTGCCCTTTCAATTACCAACTGAGCTACCCATACGGGCGGGTTGAATTCTTTTTATTTAAGTGAGGCTGCGAATTTAAATTGTCCTTAGTTTAAAATTTGGAATTAAAATTTTACCTTCTATAAAAAATTATTTGACTTGAGTGAGGATTAATTTAAGTATGAATAGTTTAAGAATACTTTCTCATAATTGAGATTCTCCTAAAATACCTCGTAGAAAAAAAATAAAAAATAAAAAGAAGAGCTTCACTTCACTATCAATCATTCTTTGTAAGGTTAATTTTACAATTTTCTTAAAATACAATACTTATCATATATTTTATACAACTTCTTAACATATTTCCCTCATATTTCAACTAATAGAAGCCTTTAATATTACCATAATTATTATATGTTTTAGCTCAAATAAAACATAAAAATCACAAATTAATTTTTAATAAATTACAAATTTTTTTAACATTATTAAAATATTAGTTTCTATTAAATAGGGATAAATCTGTGTATTATTAAATCTTATAAATTTTACGTCTCGATCCAATTTTATGAAGACGACAAATCTTCAGCACTAATTTGCAATTGTGACGATTCAATGAAAGAAGACAAGCTGATGTTGTAGACCAATGACGTCACCGTCTTTCCGTTTTTGGTTCATTTAAACACGTGAATTATTAAACAAAACCTTAATTCTTGTTATGAAACTTCCAAGGAAGCCCCCAAAGTTCCCACTTGGAAGAAGATCAAAATGCTCCACTCATGCTTAACCCTCCACTTGCATTTTGGTATTTTGGTAACAAACTTCTCTATATATAACCCCTTTCCTCAAATTATTAACACATTCTCTTCCTTCCCTCTTCCGTCCTATAAGATTCTGTATCTAGAACGCACAAAGATCGCAACTTTCTTTCGTAATTCGAACAAAGATCCCAACTTTCCGTTCTGGGTAGTCGAGAAATGTTCTCTCAGAGTAGCGTTGAGTCCGATTTCTTGCTTGCACCTCGGTGTTACTTAACCAATGAGCAAACCACCTCTTTCCCCACAACTACTGCTACTGCTGTTACTGGCGCCGGTGTAACTCCTGTTTATAGTAGAAGCTCGAGCTTTGGGAGTTTGTACCCATGTTTAACAGAGAGCTGGGGAGAGTTGCCACTCAAAGCCGACGACTACGAGGAGATGCTGCTCTACGGTATGCTCCGCGACGCAGTGAATGACGGGTGGGTTCCATCTCTTAAAACTGAGCCTCAGGTGGATTTCAGTGACTTCCAGGCGGTGAAACTGGAGCTGCCAGAGATTTCTACGGTGTTGCCGGTGCCTCCAGCGGCGGTCCATCAGGATGAGAGGGTTTCCTCGGTGGCGCCCCCGGTGGCGCCGCCGAAGGGGAAGCACTATAGAGGTGTGAGGCAGCGGCCGTGGGGGAAGTTTGCGGCGGAGATTCGGGACCCGGCAAAGAATGGGGCAAGGGTCTGGTTGGGGACGTTTGAGACTGCAGAGGACGCGGCGTTTGCTTATGATCGCGCTGCCTATAGAATGCGGGGGTCCAGGGCGTTGTTGAATTTCCCGTTGAGAGTTAATTCCGGTGAGCCCGATCCCGTGAGGATTACTTCCAAGAGGTCCTCTCCTGAGCCGTCATCTTCGTCGTCGGAAAGTGGGTCCCTGAAGAGAAGAAAGAAGGTTGTTGGTGGGTCGTCGTCGTCGTCGTCGTCGTCGTCGTCGTCGGCTTCTACTATGGTGGTGGGTCAAGCTGGGGTACAGATGAGAAACCAAATGGCAGCTGAAACACTTGGAAACCAATTGGCTGCTCACAAAATTGGCGAGCACCTATTGGTTAGCTGATGATGACATCATCATTTATCTCCACAAGTCCAAAAGCAGTGGGAAACAAACACAAGGGTGAGGCACAGAATTTTGGCGAGGAAAAAATGAAAGCAATTTGTGAATATCAGGATTGCATTGAATTTGATTGATTGAACCTTTTCTTTCTTTCAAATTTCGCTCTTTTGTCACTAAATTCTGCAGTTCAGACTCAAACTTCAGAAGTAATGAATCCTTAACTTCTAAAAAGTAAGAACAGAGTGATGTTGTTCCCACTTTCAGCACCAAATTACTATACAAAAGAATCAAGCACCATGATCTTTCCTATTTAGTGTTTCTTCCAATCGGATCCATGTAAATTGTACTGTGAATTAATGAAATAAATTAAATTACTAGTTATAATTTAATATCTATCATAAAAGATGACAATGAGATGAACCAGGTCAAGCTAGAACCGTCGTTAATCTGCTTCGACTTCACCTCTAGTAGAGTTCAAGTCATATGATTCTAAGTTCTAACTTAGAAAGATGTAATTTTTGGTAGCTCTGTTTTAGAACTAAAGACAAAAACAACAAAAAGCGTGAGTCATTTGAATTGTCCGATCAGCCTTCAAACTTGAGCCCTGTTTAAAACCAAGTTGACCGAACTTGAGTCGTTAACCTTGGATCCAGTCATCTAACATTGAATATTGGATACAATTACTAGATACGTAGTACTAATTGACAATCTCATAAGTTCAAACAAGAGTATAACTACATTAGGGGTAAGATTATACACCCTCGTAACCTGCTAACCCATCACGAATTATAATATGTAAAAATAGGTTAATTTGTTAACATATTTATTAATTTCATAAATTTGATAAAAATACAAAATAATATGTTTTTCTTTTATACCTATTTTATTATTAAATGTAATTATTATATTTATATTTTGGTTTATAATTTAATTGCAGGTGTTAAGTACAAAATGAAATTATTGGACGATAGTTTCACTAGCTCTTTGTCGCGCCTCCTCTACGCAGCAATGCCGCCTCTGCTCCGACGCCTACACTTGCCATCCTCTGCTGAGTCTGCTCTTCACTAGCTCGATTCGTTCTTATCTTTATATTTAGTTACAACATAGTGTCACAAATATCAGCATCAAGAAATATGGTTAAGGAACACTTAAAAGGAGTAATCCGAGTAATGATCAGTGCACTACTTTAGAGTGTCCGTTGTAAAACTTCAACCGATGATGGTGACACCAACTCCAGATTGCATGTGTAAGAATATCTAGAGCGATTAGCCAGAAGTGAAGAGTAAAGTTATCAACATGGACTGGTACATAAGGGACACTTGTCCTTACATATTTTAGGTAGCGAATTGGCAGTTCAAGGACAAAAAAATTAGTAAATTAATTAACAATAAGTGATGGGTCAAAAAGAATGTAATATGCGTAATCAATAAAAATAACAATAATAGCATTAAGAGAGAATCTCGCTTAAATATAGAGTCGAAAAAAATCTAATAGTATATAGCCTTATTCTTATATGATAGAGAATTTATTTTCGATATGTCCACACATGGGCGGATATAGAAAATATTTTAAGTGGGGGCAAAATTTTATTTTTAATGGGAGCAAAATTTTAATAGGGATAAATTTTTTTGAGTAGGGGCAAATTTTATTTTATTGAATAAAAAAATTTAAAATAATAATATTTATATATATATATATTTCTGAAAAAATTGGAGGCAGTGGGGGCACTTCCGCCCCTGTGTCCACATATAGTGCAAAGTAATAATAATACAAAATATAAATAAATATGTAATTAACCATATAATACAACATGGTAAAGATTAACAATATAATATAAAATAAGTAAATAAATATAAAAAATAGGAATAAAGAGACAAGTACAAGAATAAATCATACCAACCATTACAATAAAGTAAATAGGCTAAGTAAGAAACTCCTTTGACTAAATAACTAGGAGAGATGTATTACTTAATCAAAATATTAAGGTTATCTATAAAACGAATGATTTGAAAGAAAAGTTTAGAGGACTTAAGAGAACAATAAAGATCTCTCTACATGAGATCCTTTACCATGTTTTATATTTATTGTATTAACCATATAATACAATAAATATAAAACATGTTAAAAATTAACAATATAATATAAAATAAGTAAACAAATATAAAAATAGGAAAAAAGAGACAAGTACAAGAATAAATCATACCAACCATTACAATAAAGTAAATAGACTAAGTAAGAAACTACTTAGACTAAATAACTAGGAGAGATATATTACTTAATCAAAATATTAAGGCTATCTATGAAACAAATCATTTGAAGGACAAGTTTAGAGGACTTACGAGAACAATAAAGATCTCTCTACATGAGATCTTTTCTCTGTTTCCTAATGAGCCAAAGTTTTATATTGCAACCCATGTTATCGGTATGTAAGTTTCAATAAAGTCATATCATTTTTTTAAAAAAATTAACAATTGATTGATAATAATAAATGGGAAGAACCAAACGCTTGGAGAGTAATTAAAACTCTTCTTAGGCTGCCATTTTTATCTTTTTATAGTCTCTGAGTATTATTTCTCACATCTTTTCACTGGAGCGTTAGTGTGTCTCCTTTTAATGTGTTCGAACCACCTAAGTCTCGTTTCTCTTAATTTATCATTAATACCGGTCACATTTAATTGGTCTCTTACCAACACATTCTTGACTTTATCTGTTTTAGTAAGGTCATACATCCAATCGAGCATCTTTGTCTCCACCACCATTAGCTTGCAAGTATACACTTTGTTTGATAGGTCAACACTCTACTCCATATAGCATAGTCGGCCTAATCGCTAAACAATATAATTTACTTTGAGCTTGAGGAGTATCTTCTTGTCACATAAAAATTCTAATGCAGTTCTCCATTTAAGCCACCCTAATCTCATACAGTAGGCTATATCTCATCGATCTCCCCATTACTTTGAATGATTCCATAAGATTTCCCTATATACCTTGTTATATACCTTCTCTAAATTAATAAAAACCAAGTGTAGATTACCATGTATTTCCCTGTAATACTCTATTAATCTTCTTAAAAGATGTAAAGCTTCTATCGTGGGCCTTCCTGGCATGAAGTCAAATTGGTTCTCCTATATTGGAGCCTCCTTTCTCACTCTTTTATTAATACCTTCTCCCACAAATTTGTGGCATAACTAAGTAATTTGATTTTTCTATAGTTGTTTCAATTTTGATGTCCCATTTGTTCTTGTACAGAGGAATTAACATATTCAGTCTCCACTCTTCCGACATTTTGGTAGTCTTAAGGATCACACTACAAAGCTTGGCTAGCCTAGTAATGTTGGAATTATGTCCCACATGTTCCCCGAATATTAGGGAATATGATTCCACCAAATACTCCATCAAACATGGTCCCGTAATTGATGGCTTGATTTATGGCCATATGTACCTGCAATGTAATCTATATATGTAACCAGAATTGATGAATGAAAGAGAAGTCAGAATTATTCATTACTTTCTAAGTAGTAAAACCCTCTTCTTCTAGGCTCTTCCACACCTTAATGAGTATTTCATCAGGTACTACTGCCCTTCAGCAGTAAGATCACCTAATGATATATTGTTCTCTATGCTTTTACTAAAAAAAAGCTATAGATGTACTTTTGTCATCTTCTCTTAATGTCATTTTCAGTCGTAAGCACCCGTCTCGATTCATATCTTATATAACAAAGTTGATCTAAGTCTCTTGTTTTTCTCTACCTAGCTCTCACCAACTTAAAAATGGTCTTTTCTCCATCTTTAGTACCTAATCTTTGGTATAATTTCTCATATGCTCTGCTTTTAACCGCTAAGATTGTCTTCTTCACCTCTTTCTTAGCCAATTTGTTGATTGCGTTGTATGCATGCTAGGCAATATTTTGTTTGAACCTCTTTTTAATACGTAAATGTAAATTTTAATTTCTTAAATAAAGCACCAATTATTTATATTTAATTACATTAAGATGAAATTTATTTGTCAATATGAGTTTATCTCTTTTATAATAATAAATTAGAATGGTGAGTTCAGAAATAATAATAATAATAATAATAATATTAAAATAATATATTAAAATCTCAAACTTTTAACTTTATTATGATATTCATGATTCGGAGTAAATATCTTAAAATTTTACTAGAAGTTGTACTAATTAATATTATTATATTTTACTTATAATGACAAGTTATAATTTCAAATTTTCATAAAAGACAAATACCTCGTACTAATCAAAATTTATAACTTTTTTTTTTGAAAGGCAAAGAGCCAATATCATTAATAAAAGGATGAGATTACATCCGGAATCGTTTCCCAAAAAACATAACGGGAAAAACGAATGGAGCCACAGGTAAGAGAATGAGCGGCCCGATTTAAATGTCTTGTAATCCACTTGACCTCAATATTAGGCCTAGCTTCAAGTAATAACTTACAATTATGGATAATTAAACCATAAGCAGAAAAATCCACCTTGGAAGAAGATAATGCTTGTACAAGTACCTGGCTGTCAGTGTAAACAACGCCAGTTCCCTCAAGGAAATGAGTGGCGTAGATAACTACTATGTTCACAGACGATGATAAAAATAAATGAGATATAAGATAAGAGTAAATGAGATAAGCATGAATATTTTACAACATGAGAATAATTGAAATGATTTAGATCATAGCTAGAACTTGAGTAACTGAGCAATAACAATCATGAATTCCTGTTGCCATAATTATATAGTTATGGACATATATTATTTTTACTACTTTGTATTATTCTTAGTTTTATATCTATAAGATATTTAAACAACCTCTTTCTTATATTAATTTTGACCATTATTTGTACACGAAATATATAAAAATTAATATTAATAAAAACAGAGAGATAGTTTATTACTCAAAATTATATTATTATAATTTTTTGTGAATGATATAAAATTAAAAATTATACAGTACAATATATTAAGAGACTATTTACAATTTTAAAAAATTTAGAGATTATTTTAAAATTTAAAAAAATAATCCAAAATAGCACCCAATATTAACTTTATATCAATATCACCACTGCTGGTTGGTCATTTTCTGAGTCACTAAAGTGATAAACAATTACTAAACTGCAACTCGTAAGCAAGACTTTTGAATTGGTAGACGTCTAAATTAAAAAAGGCAAACTTTACTGGTCGGAACACTCCGTTTAGTAAAATATTAACATATTTTACAATTGGATCAAAATATCACAGCCTACGGGCAATTGTACTTATGTTACAACATTGCTATGAAGATCATAGATATAGTTGCTCTAGTCAGGGTTTTCTACTTGTGTAAACTAATTGTCATGAAGATAGCATAACTGCGGGTTCCATCAGCGTCTGGGGAGGAGTTCTCCTCTAGCGGCGGAGCTTCAGGGAGTCCGATCCGGGCTGGCGTTGGCTTGGGATCTGGGTTACCGTCACCTGGTCGCCGAAGTCGACTCTTTAGAAGTGATTAACATTCTTTCTTCCTCCCATAGTGATCTGACAGATGAATTTTCTTTGGTTGCAGATATTCGAAGCCTTTTACACCGGGACTGGACGGTTCAGCTTCAACATGTCTTGCGAGAGGGGAATCAGTCTGCAGATAGGCTGGCGGCTTGTGCGGTGTTCGCCCCCCTGGGCCTACACATTCTCCGAGATCCACCAGAGGTCATCCAGGAGCTCCTCAGAAGTGATGCGCAAGGAGTTATGTACCCCCGACATCTGTGATCACTAGTTGATCTTTTCCTTTGTACTCAAAAAAAAAAAAATTCCTGCTACAAGCATTAGGGCTGCTCTCATTTGCATAGTTCATTAATGGTTCATTGAAGTTGGATAAAGCACAGTTTAATAAAGAAAGAACTTGTTACTATCAATTTCGTCTGAATAACCATCCTGTGATTGTTACAATGTCCAAAACCTTGTCAGTTTTATCTATCACACGTTTAGTTTATCAATGGGCACATCGAGAATATAATCATGAGATAGGCTAAGGAGGACCACAATATACTTATAATTAATTTAAAAAAATGTTTAGTTATTAGCATTATTTTTTTTCTCAACAAAATTATATCCAATATCGATATCCAGTCCATCACTAACTTCTGCCTCACCAGCTGTAGCAGCTACAGAATGCGCAACTTCCATTTCTCTATCATTCTCGAGGAAAACTGCACGCTAAACAAAGTGTACGTAGAATAAATAAAAATAAATAAGGAGCCACCATTCAATTATCACGAGGATCTTTAGTTATGAATGCATAGGTTGCAGAGGGTAGGTATGGAGTGAGAAGGGGAAGGAATGGAAGTGAAACCTGTGATGGATCCATTCTAGCAGTGGCTTTGAAAAATCTATCCAAGAATGATCCCTCAGCTGAAAATAACAAAGTGCTAATCAACAACAAGGATGACACATATAATGAAAAACAGAATTTGACCAAGTCTTTTCAACCAGAAGAGAATAAGTACAAAATAAAAACAGCATTTTTTCTCAAAATGCAAACACAATGTTCTAATAGTTTGAACCCTTCTGTACTGCATTTTCTAAGTAGCCTTTTCCAATAGAAGTACATAATTAGAAATTTTCCTTTTCGGTGATGAAAAAATGTTTTGTATTACCATGTGAATCTTCCAACAGTCATACGATTTGTATAGTTTTAAGTAGCTTATTAAAAAGTATGCAACAAACAGTGTCATTGCAAACAAGAATGCTTAGTGACAGAATTATCTTGGAATACATTTTTCAACTTGGATTTTCGTATATAAAAAGATCCATATTTTTTGTTGCAACTACCACTGATCAAACTCAAACTTTTTGTTAGAAATAACGATCAAACTAGAGATAATTTTGTATTCTATTTTTCCCATTTTAATCACGACCTTCCAAATGTGTTAAAAGATGGTGTAATCCTTAATGCAGACTCAATCAGTTCTCAAGCTGGTAGTTGTTAAAATGTCTATCTATATATACTAATACGGATAGCAACAATTGCAAAATTCTGACTTAGCGTTGGATGTACCGATAAATGCATATCAACTCAAAATTTATATAATATTATCAAGGTCCCCCTATCAAATCTGCATAAAAAGGCTTTTGATCTTGATTGAAATATTAAAAGGTTGAGGAGTTGATTTGAAGACTATATTGAAGCTGATATCTATTTTGGTGGTTAATCCATTTCATTTTTATCCATGATCATTTGCCTCTTAAAATTCAGTACAGAAGATCCATAAATCAGGGTTTCCCCATGGTATCGATATGAACTACAATTCAATCATAAATTAGCTCAATATCAAAAGCCAAAGTTCGTTCAAAATCTTCTTCCATTAGTGCATCCAATCATAATGCAACTACAATATCATCAGATCCACTTAAGCAAATAAATACCTACCAAAATGAGGATATTCCTTTGACATTGGTCTTTCACCTTATGTCATAGGTAAGTGTTCTAGAAATTTTTGTTTATGAGTACTTTGATTTCAAGTAATCACGTAATGTTATGAGAATTCATGGGTATTTTATGCATTCACTTCTACCAAGAAAAAGGAAAAATAGGAGAATTAAAAAAGAAGAGCAACTTACATAGCTTGATATTTGATGTTATGTTTCCAACAGCATGAAGTAGTCCTATCGTTCCACAAGCATTACTGTTAAGACTCTAGCTCAATATACTATAGATTTACTATATTGATGATTGAAAAATAGAGACAATATATGTAATGTATTTATCACTACCGAATGGTAGTGCCTAACCAGAGCAGATGCTCCTCCTAACCAGAGCTGAATAAGCTCCTCAGAAAATGTAAATCTTCTGTCACTCTTCTCACTAGTATTCTCCCTCCCTCTCCCTTCTTCTGGTCCACCTTTTATAGCCTTCCTAGTACATTCTGTTATAACTAACTAGCCACATCAGCTGCTACCTAATTCCTTCTGGCATGGCTCTCTCTCTCTCTTCCGACGATCCTAACATTGGCAAACTGGGCAAGTTTGTATTAATTCCTTGACCAAATTTTTCATTCCCCTCCAAGAAAAATCAGCCTTTAGTCTTATTAGTGTCTTCTGTAATCCTTCATGTGTATTGCCATGAACACCTGCTATGATAGTTGGAATCAAAGGTGAAGTGGGTAGTAGATACGCTCTGTCTTTGCGCAAAATTAGCCCTTCATGAACAGCCCAACTCGGCTCAAGTTGGCCTGCCTTAATGCGATCTCGTAAAGCCATTAAGGTTGGATTCTCCGCAATTTCAGTCCCGATGTGCTCAAACCAAACCACTTGTGGCATTAAGATAGCACGTAACTCCCCACTCCTTCGTCTCGGCGAGACAAAGCATCTGTCACAGTATTGAGGGAACCAAGCTTGTAATCAACAAAAAAAATCAAAAACAATTTGCTCACCCAATGTTGTTCTGGGCAAGTTGTCAGTTTTTGTTCTAAGAGGAATTTAAGGCTGTAATGATCAACCTTGATGGTGAAATGGCGCCCCCAGAAGTATGGTCGCCAATGACTGCCTTGGCTAACTCGATCAATTCCCGTTCATATGCTAGCAATTGCAGGTGTTGTTTTAATAATTTGTGACTAAAGAAGGCAATGGGGTGCCCTTCTTGATGTAAAATAGCACCAATCCCTGTACCTGATGCATCACATACCATCGTCAATGTTTTTGAAAAGTCCGACAGTTGAAGAACAGTGGCATTGGAGAGAGCTTCTTTCAGCTAAACAAAAGCCTGTGTCGCATCTTCCGACCATGCAAAAGAATTACGCTTAAGCAAGGTGGTAAGAGGTGCTGCTATTCCCCCAAAATTCTTGATGAACTTGTAGTGATAACGTGCCAAACCCAAGAATCCTCGCAAGGCTCGTGTTAATTGCGGAATTGGCCAATCTTTAATTGTCTAAACCTTGCTGGCATCAGCTGAAACTCCTGCACTTGTGACCACATGGCCTAAATATGCCACTTGATTCTTACCAAAAGAGCATTTAGTCTTTTTCAAAAAATAGACTATTAGACTGCAAAATATCGAAGACAAGACGAACATGGTGAACATGCTCCACCTATGTGTTGCTATATATTAATATATTGTCAAAAAAACCACCAATAAAAATTTCCGAAGGTAAGGGCTGAATACCTCATTCATTAGAGCCTAGAATGTAGACGATGCATTGGTTAAGCCGAATGGCATAACCAAGAACACAAAGTGACCATGATGTGTGTGAAACACGGTATTCTCTATATCTTTGGGATGCATTCGGATTTGATGACACCCCAAGTGAAGATCTAATTTAGTGTAAGTACTTGGCTCCTAGTAGTTCATCCAGTAACTCATCGACCACTGGAATTAGGAATTTATCTTTTATAGTTATGGAGTTCAATTCTCGATAATCGATACAAAAGCGCCATGACCCATCATGCTTCTTGACGAGTAGCACTAGCAATGAGAACGGGGACTGACTAGGCCGAATAATTCCCTGAGATAGCATCGCTGCAAACTGTTTTTCGATTTCATCTTTTTGAAAGAAGGGATTCTGGTATGGTCTAACCACCACTAGATTTGTTCCCGATACCAGGTTTCGCTTCGGAAGCAACCCAGTTGGTTCTACAAATAGCTACTGATAATCAATCAACAATCTATCCATCACAGCACAAGGAGGCAACTACGCAGTTATGGTGTGCACCTAAATTGAACCACCACTGTTAAGACCTACCCATTGCATTTCTTTGCAACCCATCCAAAAAGACATAGTTAGAGTTGAAAAATCCCACACAATTTTCCCTAATGTCTGCAGCCATAGAACTCCAAGTACCACGTCACATCCTTCTAAGGGAATAACAAACAAATCCAAAGTAAAAGAATTTGAATTCACTTTGACTTGAACCCCATCACACACTCCTGGGCTGGGTTATTTTTCACCATTTGCGACTGCAACTTGCAGCCCCTATTTGCGTTTAATTGGCAAACCCAATTGAGATGCAGCTAGCTCATTAATGAAATTATGAGTACTGCCGGAGTCCACGAGAATGAGAATTAGAGTGGCAACAATCTCGGCTTCTACCTGCATCGTTTGGGCATTTTTAATCCCTGTGAGTGCATGAATGGAAATCTCAGGATCTGTACCGCCCTCGTCTTGCCCATCATATTCTTGATCTTCTTCCGGATAAGTCACCTCGAGCCAAAACAATGTCTTGTAACGATGACCCAATGTTAATTGTTCATCACAGTTATAGCAAAGTCCCTTCCCTCTTCTCTCAACCATCTCAACGCAGGTTAGGCGCTTCATAAATGTCAAAGTTGCATTTGTAGTTGCGAGTTAAGAAGGTGGTGGGGCTGAATGGGTGTTGCGCACACTCTGCCAAGTGTGTTTAGGTTCCGAGGGGTTTGTCCAACAACAATTTTTGTTCATACGCCCTTGCTAGACTCATAGCTTCTTCTAAATTTGTGGGTTTTAGCCATTTGCACATCCAATCAGATTTTGACTGTGAGTCCCGCAACCAAGATGGCAACTTTGTGGTCCAGTATAATTGAATCTATGCGAGTGAGGAGCACTTGAAATTTTTGTAGGTAAGTCTCTACTGTTCCTGTTTGTCGAAGTGTAATCATCTCTCCCAAAGGACTGTTGTGAACTAGGGGCCCAAATCTCATGTAACAAAATTGTTTGAAGTCTTCCCAAGTGAGATGTGGGTGGGCCTTTTCAAGGTGAACAACCCACTAGCGGGTGTGCGTTGGTGGGTAAAGAATTGCTCACAGTGTGTGTGCCATCCCAAGGGGTCAATTTTGCCATCGTATGTGGGAAATTCAAGTTTGGTGTATAGCGGAGCCACGTTGCCCTCCCTGCCTCATATATTAGATTCCATGTGATGTGTACCACAGATGTGGCTGGTGGCTGGTGGCATCCCTATTTTGATTAGTGCCTAATGACTCGCTGCCAGCAAATAGGGCGTCCACACGAATAGAGAGGGTTGCTCGGTCGTCAGACAGCTTTTTAAACATCTCCAAGACAAGGGCGATTGGGTCCAGATTTCCAGCGTCATTATTTTCCCCCATGACGGTTGGCTTTCGGTTTTCTTCCATAACGCGTTGACGCGATGAGGAGCAATTGTGAATGATTGGAGCTCAAACGGAGAGTTGCGCCTACCCAGAAGCTCGTTTTAGAGAGCTATCAATCTTTTGATTAGGGTTGTAATCTCGATCATCTTTATTAATGAATGGCAATAGCCCTTTTATAGTACATCGAGTTTGACACAAAGGCTAGAACTTCTAGACTCCTAATTGAATTAGAACTAGACTAATACTAGACTTCTAAACTCCTTATTGAATTAGAACTAGACTAATACTAGACCCTCTAATTATGAAAATAGTCAACAAAATAGAAAACTCAAGTCACAGCTACTGTTGTTGCCCTTGCTTCATCTTCCTGGCATAGCTACATCCATAGAAGGAGTCCATAACACAAGTGTTACTCGCCAACTATGGGACGACCTTGTTCTAAGAACCTCCTAAGCGGGCTCAAGACGATAGGATCAACCTCAAGGAAGAAGCAAACACAATCAACGTTCACCCTTACCACCATTCAGGAGAATAGAAAGATACAATTGAAAAGGCAATGTTGGAGCTTTTGCAACAGGGCTTCATTTGAAGAAGCCTCAATCCCTACCCCTACCCTATAGTCTTGGTACAAAAAAAAGATAATACGTGGCATACATGTATTGATGACTGGGAGCTGAACAAATATATCGTAAAGGAAAAGTTTCTAATTCTTATAATTGAGGAGCTATTCGACAAACTCCACAAATCGAGATGGTGCTTTAAACTGGACCTAAAGTCTGACTACCACCAAATATACATATGGGAAGAGGACGTTGAAAAAGTTGCTTTTAGGACCCATAAGGGGCACTATGAGTTCCTCGTGATGCCATTTAGATTCACGAACGCACCTTCCACCTTCTGAGGATTAATCAATGAAATGTTTCAGCCATTCCTTTGAAAGTTTATACTGTGACGACATTTTAGTTTACAGTCGCGACTTCTAGCAACACGAGTGCCATTTGAGAGAAAACCTTGGAGTTTTGCAAACCCACCAATTGCACTTGAATCAAGCTAAATGCATATTTGGGGCCAAAAAATTTGGAGTATTACTATTTAGTTCATACAATCTCCCATGAGGGGGTGGTGACGGATGGAAGGAAGCTAGAGATGGTTAAAAACTAACCACATCGGGATACCTCAAGGAGCTACGGGGATTTCTTTGGCTCACAGACTACTACAAGTGTTTCATTTGTCATTATGCACACTTAGGCCGACGTCTACAAGACCTACACAATGAGTGACTGCGCTTGGGGAAAGCCACAATGGTTGGCCTTTAATGCATTAAAAGAGGCCCTCTCTTCTGCCTCGGTCTTGGCCTTACCCGACTTCTCCAAAACCATTCGTTCTGGAAGTAGATGCAAGTGAGATGGGAATTGGAACTGTGTTATAATAACAAAAACATCCCATAGCATACCTGAGCAAAACATTAGCGGACAAACATCGAGGTTTATCAACTTACAAGAAAGATTACTTAGCCATTGTTAAGGCAGTCAATAATGGCATCACTATCTATGCAGTTGAAGGTTCCAAATATAGATTGACCACCCCGAAGCCTTAAGTTTCTATTGGAACAGAGTATCAAAACACCCTTCCAACAACCATGGCTTCTGATGCTTTTCGGATATGATTTCCAGGTAGTGTACTGTAACGGGAAAGAGAACCAAGCGGTCGAAGCACGATCTTGCATAAATAGTACTGAATTACTTGCTCTTTCTGTTTCACAAGTGCACACAGGACTCTGGGAGGAAATCCAAAATAGTTGGAGGAAGGACGAAACAATTACGAATATAATCCAACTAGCTGAGAAAGGGACCTTGAACTCTGGCAGCTACGAATGGAGGGAAGATCTATTATGATGGAGGAAAAGGGTGGTAGTTAAGTTCGACAAGGAACTGCGTCGGAAATTAATTTTAATGAGCCATGATGATCCTCTTAGGGGGCATTCCGAAGTGACTACAACAACAAAAAGACTACAAAATATTTTCCACTAGAAGGGAATGAGAAGAGATGTACGAAACTATATCAAGAATTGTGTCATTTGTTAAAGGAATAAAGACGAGAATGTGCAATATTCAAGTAAGTTACAACCGCAGTCGATTCAGGAAGGATGTGTGTATGGATTTTATACGACTTACACCCTCAAGTGGAAAAAAGGAATCATGGTGGTCATCGATCGCTTTTGTAAGTACGACCACTTCATCCCCATCAAGCATCGAATAATTGACCACATCTTCAAATTACATGGCACACTCAAGTGGATCATGAGTGACTAAGATCCCATTCTTTAAGCAAGTTTTAGAGGGTGTTCTTCAGGGTATAAAGGGTCGATCTTCGATTTTCCAAAGCATATCACCTGAAGACTAACGGACAAGCCAAAGAGGTTAACCGCACCTTGGAGACCTACCTTTGATACTTTACCAGTGACACTCTTGCAAGATCGACTGCGTGGATCACTTTGGCAGAATGGTGGTACAACATCCAATGATATGAATTCCGTTCCGTACCGACTGGCACATATCGTACCAGCCCAAAACCGGTACAAAATTTTAAATTTTGGTACCGGTCTTGAATATCAGTCGGTACCGGCCGATTTCGGCTGTACCGGACGGTACCAGCCGGTATACAAAATACCAACCAAATACCGGCCGGCACCGAAAATTTTAAATTTTTAGGGGACTTTTTTGCAAAATTTTCAAAAATTTTCAAAATCTCCCCCCCTCCTTCCTACCTCTCCTTCCCCCCTTTTTTTCAAAGTTTTTAAAATAATAATAAATATTTTATTACTAATAATAATTATAAATTAAATAAAACTTAA
>JAOSBP010000001.1:20814281-20838209 GCA_027563825.1 Erythroxylum mucronatum | reverse complement strand
TGTATGGTTGAAATGGACAAAGGTAAAGATGAGCTTGGATTGTATATGGATTGGAAATTAGTGGATGATTAGAAAAGTAAGTTTGCGTTGCTTTATAACTTGTAAATGAGTAGATATGAGAAATGTGAGGTTGCTGCAATTTGAGTTGGTTCTTGGGATTTTTGTAGTTGGATGCTTGAATAAAGAAGATTGAAGTGATTTTATGCAGGTTTGTAGTTTGGATGAGAAATTTGAAGATTTTGGCTAGAGCATTTTTAGGGGGGATGCTGTCCAAATTTTCCTAAAAATAGACAGCAACTTCGCTTAGGTTTTAGACCTCCTAAATGGTTGAATTGGATTAAGAGGTCTTCTGAAAATTCGTAGAGAATGTTAAGAGCTTTAAAATGGTATAAAACGAGTCATTTTTCAACTTAGGATGAAAAAGTTATGAATATTAGAAGTTTGCTGCCCACTATGAATATTGATTCTCGAATTACTATTCACTGGGCAATTTGGGCTGAACTTTCGAAAGGGTTTTTCGCCTCTTTAGAGCGGGAATCTTTTTTTCCATCCTTCATGAAAAATGTAGAGGGTCTTTTTATCTTTCCAACGAGGTATGATATGTCTCGTTCAGAGTTAGGAGTAAAAAGTTATGAGGGTCGGAATTTGACTTTTTACTATTCATTTGGTCATTTCCGATTTTCCTCTTATAACTTTTGCAATTGACATCCGATTCTCCCGATTTTCGAACCATTGATTTTCTCAACAAGTTTTCTACCCTCTCTCTCATAAATGTCCAATTTTCAGATTACTTGAATTTTGTCGGAAATTTGCCCTCAAGTTCGTTTGAACCATTTGTTTGCTTTTGCTTCCGCCTTATACCTTTCAGTTTGATTCGCTTTTGCTTCTGTTTTAGTTTTGTTTCTGTACTTGGTTATCCGATTTGATTCGTTTCGCTTCGGTTCCGAGCCTTCGATTTGCTTTTGTTTCTGTTCTTTAGTCTCGTTTTTCGGTTGGGACCCGAATCATGTCTAAGTATGAGGGTTTCGGATTTAGTAGTTGCGTTCCGAATTCGGGATCCAACAGTCTTAGTTTGCTTCGTCTTAGTTTTGCTTCGTCTTAGTTTTTATGCACTGTTCATTTTATATGTTTTGTTCCATTTTTGATCCTTTTGGAGGCCGAATCTTGCTTCGAATTATCATGAAAGTTGTAGATCTAGAAGTCTTCTTTCAAACTGTCTAAAAACAAAATCAATCTGACATCTGTAGCAAAAGTTATGGCAATTACGCCAAGTCATGTACAATATGAGTAAAGACATTAACATGTTGGATTCGTTTGACCATAACTTTTTCATCCGACCTCCGTTTAAGGCGTTTCTTAAAGCATTGGTTTCCTAACACGTTTTTCTACCCTTCCACACAAAAAATGATAGCCTTTGGTGTTGAATTTCAAAAGATTGATAAAAAGAAAGTGAGGGTTCATAGGAATGACCCTACAAGGAGACCAGCTTACGTTTTTTTTTGCTCCGAATAGCTGGGCTCGGGAAACGAGGTCCAACATCTTAGGCTTCAAAAACGGGACTCAACATTCCAACTCATAATATGTTGAAGAAGGACATTATGAAGATGTACGAGGATAAGAAGAAAGAAATTTTAAGAACATTGTCTAATATTGAAGGATAGATTGCCATTACAACAGACATATGGATAGCCAATAGCCAAAAGAAAGGTTATATAGCAATGACAACACATTTTGTTGACAATAATTGAACTCTGCGAAATAAAATTTTAAGGTTATTTATATTCTTTAATATTGCTATCATTTACTTTTTCATTATGTTATGATTGATATTGGTAATGTTTTTACATGATCGGTTTATTTATATGTCGGCATCGCATACAAATGAAAGGTTTTCAACTGTGTTTGGAGGCCATTTAATAGGTTTTAATATCGAAACCAAATTATCCACCATAATAGTCGACAATTGTAGTGCAAATGATATTGTAATTGAAAAGTTGAAGAACAAGATATGGGTTAGGAGCTTGTTGGTTGGTGGAAGGTTATTCCATATGCATTGTTTTGTATATATTCTGAATTTGATTGTCAAAGATGAATTGGATATCATAAAGGAAGCCATATATTCGATTCGGAATAGTGTAGTGTATTGGAGTGCAACACCTAAATTAGTAGTAGTATTAATAGTAGTAATGTATTGGAGTGTAGTAATAATAATAATACTAATAATATTAATAATGCGAATATTAGCAGTAATAGTAACAATAATAAAAATAACAATAACAACAACAATAATAGTAGTAGTAGTAATATAAAATCTCATTTTTTATTAATCAATTAAAATTTGTACTTTCAATTAATTTTGAATTGATTATTTTAATTATAATCTTTTTCTTTCATTTTCTATAATTATATCCTCCTTTATTAATGAATTTAGTTTCATCTCATTCATTTGATCAATATATGTATGTTTTATATATTTGTTCATTATAAAATCTCAATTTTATTAATCAATTAAATTTTGTAACTTCAATTAATTGAATTGATCACATTCATTATTATTTTTCATTTCCTATAATTACATTCTCCTTCATTAATGAATTTGATTTCAACGTATTTATATGATCAATATATATACGTTTTATATATTTATTCATTATAAAAATCTCAATTTTTATTAATCAATTTAAATTCGTAACTTCAATTAATTGAATTGATCACTTTAATTATGATCTTTTTCATTCATTTCCTATTATCCTATCATAATTAATTAATTAATTTAATAAAAATAATTAAAATTATATTAAATAAAATTATATTAAAATTTTCAAAAAAAATAATTTAAATAAAAGTCATGCTAGCCCGAAACTAATTAGATTAAGGGCCTATTGAGCCAGATCGGACTCGGGTGTTGGGCTCGACCTATATGGGCTAATTAAGCCTCAAGCTCTTGAGGCTTAATTGTGTTGGGCTCTTGGCTGGTGTCCCAAGGCTTGAACGAGCCTCGGGACAAACCCAGGCCTTTTTGTTTAGGTCAGGCCAAGCTCAAGTCCTAATGATATGATACTAACTGGTGATAACACATAAGGTATCTTTGGCTTTAATTCTGTTTTGTATAAGCTGTTTGAGATGAAAGACTTGGGTAATTTGAGTTATTTTTTTAGATTTTAAGGTATCTTTGGATGAATTTGGATACTACCTGTCACAAGCAAAGTACGTTATTGATCTTATTTGTTGAGTTGGCATCACTGATACTAACACAACTCCACTTGACTCCAATGCTCATCTTTCTACTACTGACGGGAATCTAATTAGATTGATTATATGCCTTCCTACTAATTATTTGTCAATTGTATCTATCTTACTATCTCTCATCCAAATATTGCTCATAATGTTCACATTGTGAATTAATTTATATCTGCACCTTATATCACTCACTTT
This sequence comes from Erythroxylum mucronatum, assembly GCA_027563825.1. Taxonomy (NCBI): domain Eukaryota; kingdom Viridiplantae; phylum Streptophyta; class Magnoliopsida; order Malpighiales; family Erythroxylaceae; genus Erythroxylum; species Erythroxylum mucronatum. The sequence continues at coordinate 20,834,774 of JAOSBP010000001.1, read as the reverse complement.
TATGTTGTTCTTCGTATCTTAAGGTATGTCTAAGGTACTATATTTCATAAACTTCATTTTCTCTACTCTTAACTATTGGAGCTATAAGCCTATTTTGATATTGATTCGATTCACCACTAGTTACTATTTATTTTTAGGAATATCTCTCATTTCTCAATGCAACAAGAAGCAACCTATTGTCTCTTAATCTCGTATAGAAGCCTAATATAGATCTCTTATTGACACTACCTCTGAATTGCTTTGGCTACAATAGTTGCTTCAAGATATGGGTATATATTTCTCGTATGCAGTTCCTCTCTACCGCGATAACTATAGTTCCATGCAAATTACTTATAATAATGTCTTTTATGAACAAAATAAACATCAACTGCTAAACCTGTCAACTCTTATGCTAAACCATCTCCTTCAAAATGCCTTAAATATGGAGAAGTAGGCCATTATTTTAATGAATTTCTGAAGCAAATTTTTGCTAACATAATGGAGTATGTAGCGGGAGATTCTAAGGAAGATGAGTGTAGGTCAGATGAGAAAGATTGTGAATATCCTAAGGGAGAAGAAGATGAATTTGTTAAAGTTATAAGAGATTAATGATTTCTAAAAATGAGCATAAATATTGGTAACCACACTATTTGCTTCGCACTAGAGTCAACGTACAAGGAAATCTTTGTAAGTTGATAATTAATAGAGGTAGCCAAGTGAATATCATCAATAAATCAGTGCTAAGAAGTTGAAGTTATCGATCAAGCCTCACCTTGAACCCTATAACATCGCATAGAATACTATTATTGGTGATATTCGTGTCATGGAAAGGTGTAAGGTGTCATTTTCTATTAGAAAATACTCAGATGAACATTATTATGATGTTCTTAATATGGATGTATGTTAAATTTTGTTGGGTAAAATATGGCAATATGATATTGATACATATCACTTAAGTACATAGATTATTTATTGATTTATGAAACTTGTCACTTTAGTAAGCCTAAGTGAAAAGAGAGTGGTGAAACCTAATGGGATAAAGAAACCATTATTAGAATTAGAAAATAATAAGGGAAGTTTTGTTAGTGAGATGAAAGAAATGAGGGAGGTACACCAAAGAGAAGAAGAGAGTGAAAAGAAAGATGAGATTCCTTTAAAAGTGAAACCAATTTTAGAAGAATTTGGAGATATAATACCTTATGAGCTACCTAATGGATTACCTCTCATAAGAGATATCCAACACTATATTGATTTGATTTCCAGGGCTAGTTTACGCATCTTATCTCACCATCATATGATTCTAAAAGAGAGTGAGATCTCGAGGGAGAAAGTAGAGGAATTGATTAGGAAGAGAGTATGAGGCCAAGTGTAATTATTGCTTTACTTACACCTAAGAAAGATGGTAGTTAGGGGATGTGTGTGGATGGTCAAGCCCTTAACATGATTACTGTTGGATATAATTTCCTATCATGAGGTTATATGATATGTTAGATCAACTTACTAGGGCAATGAAATTTTCTAAAATTAACCACAGGAGTGGTTACCATCAAATTCGAATTAAGCTTAGGGATGAGTGGAAAATTGCGTTTAAGATTAGAGATGGGTTGTATGAATGGCTAGTGATGCATTCTGGGTTACCCAATGCTCTTAAAACTTTTATGAGGTTGATGAATTAAGTGTTTAAACCTTTTTTAGGTAAGTTTGTAGTTGCATAATTTGATGATATATTTATTGTATGCTAATATGAAGAAGTGCAATTTTATACTGAAATTTTGTTGTTCCTTGGTTTCGTTGTGGGGAGAGATGGATTGAGAGTGGATGAAGACTAGGTGAGAGTTTTTAGGGAGTGGTCTGGACCTAAGAATTGTGGCTCATATTACCAAGTTTCTCAAGAATGAGATGTTTAAACAGGAAGAAGAATAAAAGTAAAGTTTTACAATCAGTAAGGAAAAGTTTTGTACTACACCGATTCTAGCCTTACCTAATTTTGATAAGTTGTTTGAAGTAGAATGGAATGTTAGTAGAGTTAATATTGGAGTTATGTTATCTTAAGAGAAAAGGCCAATAGCCTTCTTTCGTAAAAAGTTGTGTAATGCTAAGCAAATGTGGGCTACTTATGATAAAGAACTTTATGCTATTATGAAAACCTTAAAGACGTGGGAATATTATTTAATTGGAAAATATTTTATTTGTACATTGTTCATTAAGCTTTGAAGTATTTAGGAAGTTAAAGGCAATTGAGAATTAAGATGTATGCTAGATAGTCAAATTTTATTGATAAGTTTCCAGATAAATTGATGCACAAGGCAGGGCAGAACAATGTGGTTACTGATGCATTAAGTAGAAGGGTGGCTATAGTGAAGACCTTGAGTATAGAGGTTAAGGGTCTTAAATATTTGAAGGATTTATATGAGAGTAATGGAGATTTTGGGGAGATTTGTGTTTGGTGAAAAAGTCACATGATGATTTGTATGTGCATGATAGATTTTTTATGAAAGAAAATCAACTTTGTCTTATAAGAAGTTCACTCAAGGAGAAGGCGATTAGATAATTGCATGGGAGACTTAGTTGGTCACCCTGGTAAAGACAAGACTCTTGAAGAGGTTAGAAAGAGATATTATTGGCCAAAGATGAGGGTAGACATTATTATTATTGTGGAGAGATGCCAAGTTTGTCAAGCTTATAAGGGACATGCTTCAAATGTTGGTTTGCACATGTCATTACCAGTTCCTAATGCTATTTAGGAGGATTTGTCTATGGATTTAGTGTGTGGACTTCCAAGAACCCAAAGAAGTATGGATTCTGGTGGTTATGGACAGGTTTTCTAAAATGAAACGTTTTATCTCTTGTAAAAAATTGGCAGATGCTGCAACGATTGCCAAGCTATTCTTTGGAGAAATGGTGTGACTCCATGATGCTCCTAAATCTTTTACATTTGATCATGATACCAAGTTTTTGAGTGACTTTTGGAAGACCTTGTGGGATTATTTGATTCTTCTCTTAAATACAATAGTATTGCTAACAAATCAAAGGTCAGATGGAGGTAGTGAATAAAACTTTAGGTAATTTGGGAAGATGTAAATTGTGACAAATCGAAAAGATGGGATTTCTTGATTGCACAAGCCAAATTTGACTACAACAATATAGTTTATAGTGTCATTGGTCAATTGTCATTTCCTGCAGTTTACACCAAGGTACCTAATCATGCTCTTGATCTTATTAAATTACCTAAATCTTCTAACGTCTCTCCTAATGTTGCAAAGTTAGCTAGAGAGGCATAAGAGATTCAAGTAGAGGTAAAGAAGAAGATTGAAAGAGCTAATGAAACATACAAGGCTAAGGTTAATCTGCATACGAAAACTCAAGTGTTTAATGCTAGAGATGAAGTTATAATTTTTTCGAGCAAGAATTGAACTGTTGGAGGTCATTATAAACTACAACAAAAGAGGTATGGTTCGTTCAGAACTAAAAGGAAAATCAGTGATACAATGCCTATGTTGTTGAACTACCTCTATGGATGGGTAATATCTCTCTAACCTTCAATTTTATTGATCTTTTACCTTACTTTCACGATAAATAGCTTGGATATACTAACAATAACTTAGGGTTGAGTTCTTTGACAAGTAAAGAAGAATGATGAGGCATTTGAATTTTTAGACAGAGTTAGACATTCACTAAAATGTGATCATGTCTTATCCAACATTTCTCTCTGCATTTTTTTCTCTTTAGGCAAAATGAGACATTGATTAAAATGTAATCCTATCTTAACCAATTTCCTTCTCTGCGAGATTTTAAGCAATTTTTTATTTTATTTTATTTGTTTCTTATTTCCTATTTTACTTAATCTCTTTGATTCATTTCCTATTTTGTCTAAAACTCTCCCTACGATAAATTAAAGTTTATATTTTATATAGAACTCTTCATGAGATGAGTTAAAGTTTATGTAAAACTATTTAAACAACTTTTGAGAAAGGTTGACATAACTCTTCGTTAATAAATTTATTCTCTCTTTGAGAATTTTTATTCTACAATTCTTGAATTGGAATTATGTTTGTTTATCTTTTCTGCTGCATCATTATTAAGTAATAACCACCAATTTGTTTTTCAACAAACCAAACCAATTTCCAATTTATATCTCAATTCTTTTTTGTTACAATAAGTTTCATTCTCTTAAAAAATGAATGAAATCCTTATAAAGGTGTTACTATACGGAGTAGAGGTTTAAAGTTGAAATGGTTAATTTAAAAAATATGAACTTTACTTAATTTTACCATAATAACTATAACTTTAAAAGGTGATTATAAAATATTTAATATTTTATTTTCTAAAAAAACTTATTGTTAGATTTTTTTATTGATAGTACTGATGTGGCTAATCGTGCCTGATTACATATTTTAAAAAAATTAAAAATTTAACTATTTAAATATCATTTTTAAAGTTTTGACTAATATTATAAAATTAAAAAAAGAGATTTTGTTAATTAATCCAAGTTTAAACAATGTAACCTTTTTTTCCGATTCTTAGTTGTGCTTTGTTCGCTTTCAGTCATTTTTCATAATTTATTTTGTCGGGAAAATTCTCTTTGTATTTTTAGTAAAAAAGTTTTGAAAAATTATCTTTATATTTTTAGGAAAAATGTATTTTATATATTGTTAAATTTCATGTTGATTTTTATAAGTATTGTGCCTTTCTAATACAATATGTGCCTCATTTTAAAATTTGGTAGTATACTTTTGTGTTTCATATAATTTGAGATTCAAAGTTATTCAAAGAAACTAGATTTATTGTCAATCTTTGGACACTGTAGGTAAAATTCTTCGTTCAAAATTACATTTTTGTAATTATAAATATCATAGTTATATTTCAGCAGTACATTTTCTTCCCCTTCCAAAGGTCCAAGTTTCAATATGAAGATAAAAGTAAAACACTCGAATATTAAATTTATATGTATTTTGTGGAGGCTGGTTCATTTATTATTATGCATTAGACGTCATTTCTTCTTATTTTTTTTAATATTTCTTATCTTAATTACATATGCATAATTCTGCATCATTCTAACGAATTTAACGACAAGTTATTGAATAGAATGCCAATATCAACTTCATCATGTTCACGTAGCAGCAATAATAACAACAACATTTAATGAGAGTCTCTTAGCCTTTGTTTGGATGGAAGGAAACCAAGAGAAGAGAAAGGAAAAGAAATTGTATTTCTCTTCCTTTCCATTGTTTGGACAAGAATATGAGAGAGAATTGAGAGGAATGGAAGAAAAATTTGGGTCATTTTTATTCTTATCTTGCAATTTCACTCCCTTTCCCACTAATGGTGGGAAGGAAAATGCAAGATTTCCTTTCCTTTCCTTTCCCTTGTGTAACTAAGCATCCAAACAAAGGCTTAAAAATGCAAAATTTGAAAAAAGTTTAGTAATACGCAACTTTACTAAATAGAAAGGTCATTTTAAGTGTTATGTTCATGTAACATAACACTTAAACAATGTCACGTGATTTAAATTATTTAAATTATACCATTTAGAAAATTACACCTCAATTTGGTGATAAGATTCTAATTCTTTTACCTTTTCTTGAAAGATTATTTTGTCTCTATAATGTTATGATAATCTCACGTTAGTATACTAAATGGTATTAATCCCTTATTCATACTAAAAAGAGTTCATAAGAGATTATTATTAATAATAAATTAACAAGAAAATAGATTAAAGAAAAATTTTCCAACCTTTTCAATAACCGACAAAATTATTATATGATTTCAATGCATATTGTGAAATTTTGCTTCTTTGTGATCAGAAGATCACAAGTTCAAGTCACGGAAATATCTTCTTTGTAAAAAATATAAAGGAAATGTTGCATATATTAATGATCCTCCTCTGACACTCACAAAGCGGAATCCTTATGCAATGAACTACATTGACTTTTATTGCCTTAAATTCCTTTTCCTCTTATTGGTCTATTAAATTGAATGTCAGTTTCTTAATACACTATTATAAAAGCAGTTTGATTGAAAGTTATTTTTTGTATTATTTGAAATCACACTAATTTGATTTAAAATTTTTAGTTAAATTTGGTTAAAAGAATGTGATACTATAATAATATATGACAACTATTTTTAAAAGTTATTATATACATCAATTAATTTATAGGCTCTACTGCAATTATTTGTTTTAATGTTATTCAAATACTTATTTAAATATAAGTAATCATATAATGAATAATAATTATATATTTTATTTTATATGCCTCTATTTTGTTTTATTTTATTTATACTAATATGTTATCAATTATTATAAAGAATGTAATCAATAAAAACACATATTAATAATCATTTAATAATAAATATGATATAAAAATATATATAATTATGGTTTTCTACAAAACAATTAGTATCATGCTTAGTTTTATGTAATTTTAATAAATGCATTCAAATACACTAATTTTTAAATATTATAATAAATACATTTCCATAATAAAAGTAGAATGCATAACCTTTTTGCCAGTTTGCTAACATGCAAATGACATAAAAGCCTCGTGTCTCGTTATTTATTATTAAACATCCAGGTCCACTATCACTGGCCTTCAAGTTCACCGAATTACTTCTTTGAAAATCCTATAGGGATTATTTGTTGTTTCCAATCATAAAGCTAAGTTCAAGTTTATGATTGTTCTGCTTCAAGATTTACAGAAATATCAAGATCGGCGATTATACTCCGACGAAACTCCGACGATAGTTAAAAAGATGATCTCCTAGAAACATCGGGTAAATTTCTAAAAATGTTATATAAATTTCAGTTGAAAGCTAACATTCTTCACACTTATTTTTGTTTATAATGTTGTTATTTTGAATATGAGTTAACCAACTTATGTAGTGTTCTTTCTTTTTTTCACATTATTGTTAAATTTTTTATTTTTTAATCAATTTCCAAAATTTTGTAAAATATAACTTGGCGATATTAAATATTCCTTCTTTTTCTATTTGTCACATAATATCCGAAACAGGGTATTTGGGTTCTCCCAATAACTAAAAAGTGTATCATATCCGAATCTAATTAGGATTCGCAGTGGTGGAAGAACTGAATCGAAAAAAGAGAGGTTCTAGTTGTAAGATATCTAATAAAACTGTCGCTGGAAGTTGAATTACTAAATTATTTTTGACACTAAATAAGATTTAATTCTTTTGATTGTTAATCTTTAGGACGCAAGTTTGTATAGATTTACTCATAGATGATCAGTATGTTTTATTGGTTATCAACTACATGAACTAATTGTGAATCTTAACTCATGTAGTGGATATAAAGTCAAGTTCAGCGTGGATTTGTTGCAAGATTGAGCATACATTTTGTTCGATGTACTATTTGTTCTAATCACATGATATGTTATGTCAAGATTGTATTTTTATGCTTAATGATCTCCTGGTTTCAGATGTTTTGTGTTTCTATTTTTTTTCTGTATGTTTCAAAGTTGAATTCTTTGATACTTTATTGCTCTCTTATCATCTAGGTATTGGTGCTTTTCTAAAGATAAAGAGATAATATATTTCGTTATATTTGAGTTTTAAAATATTTTTTAAAAGTTAAGTTATATTTTATTTTTATTTATTTATGTATTTATTGTAATTTTATTTACATAATAATTTAGCATGCTAGTTTTACTTATTTACTATTTAACCTGCATCACTTTTTCATTGTCATATCTGCATGTGAGTTTACCGAAAACAGTCTCTCTATTATGTAGGGATAAGGCTGCGTACTATCAGACCTCCCTAGATCCCGTTTTATTGCGAAATTTTGGACTAGATGTAATGATAATGATGATCAACCTTTTCAGAACCTGCGCTTCAGTACAATTTCTACTAGATTGTTATTATTGGCACTTTATTAGAACTTTAATAAAAAGGAGATATAAGCAGTTTTTGTTTAGTCATAATGTAGAGTTTGATAAATGGAGAGACCCCTTTACACTTCGCATCTTCTTGTTCATGTATATGTTCTTCTGATCTTCATATTCAAGCATATATGTACATTAATAAGCTACATCTGTTTGGTATGCATCATACTTTTGTAGGTACTTTGTTTATTTTGTTTTTCTCAGTGAGGTATTGAATTAATATACCAAAGAGTGAAATTAATACTCAGGCATATATAAGACATAATTATACCACAAAATTAATGTTTGATACAGTTCAGAGGTGAGTAGATTATAAACAGAAACTTTACAGATTGTGTTTCATAAACTATTCAATATATTCCATTCTTCATTCTCTTTACTTCTTCAAGCACCACGTGAAGTGTAACGCTCAACTTACTAGTATAAATGATATGATTCCTTGTTAAAGAACATAAATGCTAATTTGTTTTCAAGACAAGGATTTTTATTAATTGATATCAGAAACCAAAAGGTGAAACAAATCAGGAACATGAAGGTGTTTTACACAGATGCTTTATCTGTACAGCTACCAAGCTCTTGCCAGCTTCTTCTGCTTTCTGATGGTTTCTATACTGATGGATTTTGTTTCAGAGATATTCTTAAGATACCATAAACAACTTCCTGAAGCAAAATTCATAGGTGGTTGATATATAGCAAGATATATGGATCGGTTTCAACAGAGGAATCGTCAAAATACTACCCAACCGGGCTCTTCAAGTGGACATGGACGTCATAACAGTGATTCTTTCCGCGTACCAAGAAGGCGTAGAACCAATATTCCTGCTCCTATGGTTGTGGACCAAACAGCAGGTACTTCAAGTCAGAGCTTAAATATTGGAAATGATAATGTTAGAAGACGTCTACGTCCAAGGATAACGATAATCAGTTATGAAGACGAAGACTCGGAAGGTAACGAGCAGCAAGAATCAGACACCGACACAAGAAGAAGAAAGACCGTTCATGACCCAACTCAGGATAGTACCCAAGGAACTGACAAGCAAACAGATATGGTGGAAAAAACAGTCATCTCTTGGTTGATAGAGAAGCAGCTTGTGATAGAGAATGAAAGGCTTCACTACGTAGGGGTAAGAGAGGGAAGTGAAGGCAGAAGAGAGGTGCTAAAGGTGGGAAGAGCTAGGAGGAATGGTGTGAATTGTCTGTGTTGCTCGGAGGTCATGACTATGAGGGAATTTGTGGCTCATTCTGGTGTGGATTGTTCGTGGCCTTATGAGAATATTTGTGTTGCTCGGACCGATGAATCTCTCCTACGATGCATGGCTGTGGCGTGGAACGGAGAAGAGGAAAAGGAACTTCATAAGTTTCATGAGTTTGAGCCCAAAATCGATGCCGGTGATAAAAGTGATGATACCTGTTTGATATGTGCTGATGGAGGAGACTTGCTTTGTTGTGACCGATGTCCATCTACATATCACCCGAGCTGTTTGGGCATGAGGGTCAGTTGGTTTCTTTGAAAGTTATCTTTTGATTGTTACATATAGCAGATAACATGTCTTCCATTACAGAGTGTACCTCGAGGAGAGTGGCTATGTCCTTACTGTGTCTGCAAGTTATGTGGAGGTAGCAATGGCGATATGGTAACATGTCCTCAGTGCGAGAAAAAATGTATGGATGTATTTAAATTCTTGGTTTTATCCCCGTTTCTTAAACATCTCTTGGCGTGCAATTGGACAAGTGTATTGCCTGGTCCATAATCAACTAGTGAGCTAACTCTTATTGTACTTGCAGATCATTGGTTCTGTTGTGCTGAGAGAACTGAGTCAGATCTTAATAGTCATTCAATGGAGTTATCCTTCTGTGGCTGTGGCTGCAAAGAGGTACCATTTCTTAACCGGAAACCAAACAAACAACTCCTTCTCTGTAACATCCTATAATGAGTCAAAGGAGATTCTTTTGTTTACTGATATTATTGTAAAGATTCTCCAAATTGTTCTTGAAACCGTGGGATGACATTCAGCTATTTTGAAGACTTTTGTGAAGCTTCAGAGCCTAATCGGAGCAAGAATCGAATTAGGAGAAGGAATGTCGTGGACTCTACTCCGGCGGATGGAGCCTGGTGACTTTTATTACGAGAATCAGCATATCAGAATGGAATGCAACTCCAAGATTGCAATAGCTTGGGAGGTGCTCAATGAGTCTTTCACGCCTACCATTGATCGGTTCACTGGAATGAACATTCTTCATAGAGTAGTACATGGCCGAGGGTAAACACTTCCACCATTTTTACTGTCATCAAGAATTCTCTGAATGCTAGTATACCATATTCAGAATCTTCTTTTTTTCTTCAAATCTTGCTTCTCTTTTTCCAGATCAAGCTTAGTGAGAATTAATTTCAGAGCTTTCTACACTGTTGTTCTTGAGCAGAAAGATGATATTATATCAGTAGCAACACTAAGGTACATATTGCATATACATGCCATTTCCGGGAAATGTATTATACAAGTGAAAATATGTATTGCTTCTGCAGGATCCATGGAAACGAATTTGCTGAGATGCCCTTCCTCGCAACTCGTCCGAGCTTTCGACGAAAGAGCATGTCAAAAAAACTGTTAAATGCACTTGGAATCGTAAGTTCTAACATAAGATAATGTATAGATCTTATTTTCTCAAGAACCTCGTTAGTTTCTTGCTTATTTGATGATACTGGATGGCAATCATCATCAAAGAAAACGTCTTCAATAACTGATAATAAAGAAGAAATAGAATCGATATGTAAATGTATTGTTTTCTTGTATATGGATGAATAGCTTTACACCGTATTTATACAAGTCTTGTGATATGTGAATTGTTGAGATAATAATAGATAAGATACAGAAAATAAATTCAATTGAGATACAAAAGATAAAATAGAATACAAGATGATGCAAATCATAATAATGCTGTCGAGATTGTAGAAAATCTACACATATTTATTAGCCCCCCTCAAGCGTACAGTGAGTTGTCACAGTGAGCTTGTCACAAAGACTGTGAAAGGCAGAGAAAGATAAAGCCTTAATCATGGTGTCTGCAATTTGATTGCAAGAAGATAGATGTTGAATAGTAAGCGCCTTGTTGGTAATTAAATCTCTGATAGAGTGAATATCAATCTTGATGTGTTTTGTCTTAGTGTGAGTGATGGGATTGGTAGCAAGAAACGTTGCACCTAGATTATCACACCAAAGAGTAAGTGTGATGTGAGAGAAACCAATTTCACCAATAAGAGACGTAATCCAATAGATTTCAATAGTAGCATTAGCTATACTGCGATATGCAACTTCAGTGCTAGATCTGGCAACAATGGATTGTTTCTTTGCACTCCAAGAGATAAGATTTGGTCCCAAAAAATACAGTAACCAGATGTGGATCGACGGTCATCAGGATACCCAGCCCAATCTGCATCACAGTAAGTTTGAATAGAGAGAGCTTTGTCGAGTTAAATGGATACCAAAAGTTGATGTGAAGCGAAGATAACGAAGGATCCTTTTAACAACGGTCCAATAAATGTCGGTAGGACAATGAAGAAATTGAGAGACTTTATAAGCAAAGCCTATACGAAGAAAAAGATCTTTGGTATACTTTGTTTGGGTAAGAAGGAGTCCAATGGCTGTGGTAGTTGCTTCTATCCCAAGATAGATGAGGAGATATGTAGTATGAGAAGTAGTGGAATGAACAAATAAGGAAGTGTCAGATTTGGTAGGGGTAAATTTAAGATCAAGTAACTTTTGACTCAGGCAATGAAACCGGGCCCTTAGAGCATGTTTGAGGCCATAGATAGCTTTATGAAGATGACAGACATAAGATAGTTTGTGAGGGTCAATGAAGCCAGACGGTTGAGACATGAAAACCAGTTCATTTAGAGTGCCATTAAGAAAGGCATTTTGAACATCAAGCCGATGAACCGACCAATTTTTAAATAGAGCAATGGTAAGGATGAGGCGAATAGTAGTGGGTTTGACTACAGGGCTAAAGGTATCAGTGTAGTCAATGCCAGGAGGTTGATGATAGCCTTTGGCAACTAACTGAACTTTATAGCGATCTAGGGACCCATCAGAATTTCTTTTGGTGCGAAAAACCCATTTACATCCAACGATATTAGCATTAGGAGGAGGAGGGATAAGAGTCCAGCCGTAATTACGATGTGGAGCTGTGAACTCATCAAACATGGCTTGACATCAATGTGAAAATTTGTTTACTTGGCTAAAAGAGGTAGGATCAGGGGTACATGAGGTCTATGTGCTTGTGGAATAAGTGACATAGTCAGACAGGATCTGGGGAACACGGGTATTATCACGTGTATAAGTGATCATATGGTGTTGAGGTGAAGGGGAAGGAGACAATGGGTTTGATGTGGTGTTTAGTGAAGAGGAAGAGATTGGAGCAGGTAGTGGGAGCAAGATGGTAGAAGGAGAGGATATGGGAGAGATATTAGGGGTGGAATTTGCATAAGGAAAAACAGTTTCAACAAATTGGACATTTCGTGAGATGTAAAGTTTGGAGGTAATAGGGTCAAAACAACGATAATCTTTGTATTGTAATGAGTACCCTATAAAGACACATTTGGTGGACATTAGAGTTAGTTTGTATGTATGAGTTACCCCAAGAAAAGAAAAACAAGCTCACTAAAAAACACGAAGGTTGAAAGATTAGGTGGATCAAGAAACAGGGTGGTCATGTGGTGACTTGTGATTAAGGATAGATGTGAGGAATAGATTAATAAGGTAGGTGGTTGTGGAGAAGGCTTCAAACCAAAAAGATTTAGCTAGAGAGACATAAAGGAGAAGAGTAAGCCCAGTTTCGATAATATGGCGAATTTTATGCTTAGCAAGTCCATTTTGTTGTGGGGTACAAGGGCACGAAATGTTGTAAGAGATGCCATAGGAGGCAAGGTAAGCGACAAAAGGGCCTTTGATGAGTTCAGAAGCTCCATCGCATTGGAAAGTTTTAATTGTGGTAGAGAAGAGATTTTCAACATTAGTTTTGAAAAGTTGAAATTGATAAAGTGTTTGATTTTTGTGGGTTAAAGGAAAAATTCAGGTATAGCGACTAAAGTCATCAATGAAAATAATAAAATAACGATAGCTAAAAAAAGATGGTGACGGACCCCAAATATCACAGTGAATAATTTGTAATGGCATAGTAAAAACACGGGATGATAAAGTAAATGGAAGGCGTGTACTTCTGCCTAATAAACATGAAGTGCAATTATTCAATTCATGTTATGACAATTGATAGGAAAGAGATAATCTAGAGAGTATAGTTGAACAAGGATGACCTAAACGTTGATGCCATAGGTTGAGTTGAGTGGAAGTAGCATTAAGGGCAACAGGATTTCTGAAGCGGAGTGGGAACTTCATAAGATAGAGATTATTGTAGATGGATCACTCGAATAGAGGTATCTTGGTATTGAGATCCTTCACAATGTATCCAAATGGATTAAACTCAATAAGACAAGAGTTATCTTTAACAAACTTAGCTACAAAAAATAAATTGGCAGTAAGATTAGAAACAATTAAAATATTATTGAAGTGAAAAGGACGAGTTGTAGTAGGTAAGGTGACATTAACAGTGGAGGATATAGGAAGAGTTTGTCCATTACCGACAATCATTTGGTTTGGATCATTGTAAGGAGTTTCAAATTCAACAAGGTGAGAATCGAATGTCATGTAATTGGTTACTCCAGTGTCCGAAAGCCATTCAGTAATATGACTGGAAGTAAGTCTAGGAGGGTCTGAAGGATTGTGGATGTTTAAGGCAGTAAAAGCAGGAGAAAGGTTGTTTGAATGAAGCGAGGAATTTGTGGGACAATTTCAAAATGCAGAGTAACGAAATCGACAATGAGTGACAATGTGACCCCATTTTTAGCAAATTTGGCAACGAGTTGATTTGTTGTGGGTAGTGGACCGTTGGAAATAATGAGATTGGGTTAAGTATTGACGAAAAAAGTGATTTTGATGCTGTTGAGCTGGGTCTTGAGACTGGTGGGCTTAGAAGTGAGGAGAGGAGTATCTAGCTGTCGGGTTTTGCAAATTTTGGGTTAGGTGTATAGCAGAGACAATGTTGTTGTGTGTTTTGGGTTGTGATAAGTTAATAGGCAGGATAGGTGTTTGATGAAAATACCGGCTGCAGTTTGCGAATGCAAATTGCCTGTGGTTGGTGAGATGATTATTGTATAAGTTCTGATACTATGATAATAGAGAAGAAATAGAATTGATATGTAAATGTATTGTTTTTTTGGTATTGATGAATAGCTTTACATCGTATTTATACAAATCTTGTGATATTTGAATTGTTGAGATAATAACAAATAAGATACAGAAGATAAATTGAAATGAGATAAATAAGATAAAATGGAATATAAAATAATGCAAATCATAATAATGCTGGTGAGATTGTAGAATATCTGGACATGTTTATCACTAACCTCTGTATATTGTGCAAAAGCTAAACTTTATCTAAAACCAAAGATCTTAAATGTCTCTTCTTCTACTATTTATTGCTTCCACTATGAATTTTGTTGCCGAGTCCCAAGTTCTGTAGCTGATTCAATATTGCAGATGCTTCATATGGTTGGCATCAAGCATCTGGTGATTCCATCCATCGTAGAGCTCACGGAGATGTGGATAAATAAACATGGATTTTCTCCCATCACCAACGTCATGAGGAAGAAGCTTTTAAGCTTCAACCCTGTGACATTTCTAGGCACAGTCTGGCTCCATAAAAGCATATTCACCGATGAGTCTTTAGCTCCAATGGAGGTGGATTATAGTGCCAACGACCACAGACTAGAAATCCTTGATCTTAATGTCCGACCTCCTTATCTTGCAGCTGACTAGTTAAATCTTACCAGTTCTACAAAACTTTCTCTAGAGTTTCATCTACAGGAGTTCTAGTTTTAATGTGTACTCTTTAACATAAGTTTAGAACTCGAAGGCATTATCCTATGTGCCCGCATGTAAAACCTGGGCAGTCTCAGTTATACATAAAAAGCCTTTGCATAAATTGCTTTGACAGTGTAATGGGTTATAAAGTATGTCGGTACAATGTGTAAGAACCAGGATTCTTGCTTACATGTAGTCATGTCACAGTTCTTCCTTCCAGTTTGTTTTGATCTTTGCAGAACTGGAAATGCTTCGACAGTATGTGTTCATACATCTTGCTTGGATATGCTTCATAGTTCTTATTGCTTCGTTTTTATGATTCTAATTTGGTACAATTAACAAGACAGTTTAACAAAATTTACATAATTATACCAAATTAAGCCTCAACCCCTATGTAATTGGTTTATCTCCATCTCAACTCGATATTTTGAATAGTATGAAAAGTTGATAAATCCTTTTTTTTAAAAAAGGGTTATTCTATAGCTAGGCTGGGATCGAGCTAGCTGATAGGGTCTGTAGACTTAGTTTCATTTTTTTAGGCTTCTTTTAACTTGGATTTGACTTCTGTTGTCAATTGTCGTTATAATTTGTTACAACAGCAAGATAAAGACTTTATCAGACGTGTTCCATGTCAAGGATTTCGTATCGGACAATTGTGAGTGCATTCGGTTATTTATAATAGTGTGCAAACCTTTCCTCTCAAGCTAATTTTTAAGAGTGAGTTAGGCCTTTCAACATGATATCAAAGCCTGCTTGTCTCGATGATTTGGGCAGTACCCAATTCTATCACTTTGCCCAATATACCCAGCAGATATCTAATCCTGCTTTGGGTTGAGGGGGCATGTCCAGAATCACATATTGGACAAGTGTGAGTGCATTCAGTCATTTATAATAGTTTGCAAATCTCCTTTCTCAAGCTAGCTTTTGGGATAAATTAGGCCTTTCAACAGTCCAATCACTTCATAACACCTTTTTAAGACCTCTCATACAGGGTAGATCTTGTAGTCGAATAGTGCATTAAAAAATTTCATTCTTACCGAACCAAAAATTAAATGGTAAGATACAAAATTTAAGATTTAAAAGATTTAATCGATACTAGATTGTCATAAAATTGATTAAAGATTATATAAAATTAACGACTTTGAAATATTATTTAAAAAAATTTCTCCTATTTATCAAAAAATTGTAGTTTAATTAAAAATATATTACTAAATAAACATTAATTGATTTACTTTAGTTTATAAGAATTTAATACTTTACAAAAATTGACATATTAATTAATAAATTGATTATTTTTTAACAACAAGAGTTATTAAAATAAATCAAACCAAAAAGTTGATATCCGAATCAAAAAATTGGACGATTCCAATTGAATCAGCTAAATCGATTGAGTTTTTTAATCATTAAAAATTTCAATAATCACTTAAATTCAATATCTTAACTTATTTTGAAATATATTGACACATTGTTATGTGTTTTTGTGATACTTGAACATTGACTTCATAAAAAAGAAATACTTTTATCATACATTATTTCTAGGATCGAAGAAAGAAAAAAGATAATCAATAGTTGAGACATATACACATGAGTTGAACCATCAAGAGTAGACTCTTTATTAAATGTCTCCTTGTCTCGTTAGGTCAAACCCGACCAATTCTGTACGGACAATTTTACTACGAGTACGAATTAGTTGTAGTTTGAACGACTTTTAACTGAGTCTAGTTCAAACTTCTAACCGAGTCTATCTCTTTATCTTTTCGGTGAACTTGCACCCCAAGGAAACGACCTCTGAATTACTCTTCATGACGTATATATACATATATAGTAGCTAGTGATCCACGAGTTCGTCATCTTTGAGACTTGGGACATGCACGAGACTCCGGTGCGCTGAATAGTTTATCTTCAAAGCACGACTTCTGTTGCATCGTCAACCCAAAGTTATGAACACAAAGTTAATCAGGTTCACACACAACTAATTCAAAGTAAATCTCATCATATTCAGTACTAGTTTAATTCAACGTAACTTATTGAAATGTTCATAATTATACTTATCCGAAGTTAAAGTCAATGTACTCACAACAAAGCAGGAATTTGTTAAGGATCATAACGTGCGCGGTCTTTCTTTTGTATTTTTAGAAAGAGACTGTTTCTGAAGTTAAAGTCGATGTACTCACAACAAAGTAGGAATTTGTTAAGGATCACAACGTGGGCGGTCTTTCTTTTGTATTTTTATAAAGAGACTGTTTCTGTAACTTGAACTTATAATCTTATGGTCTCAAAACAACAGTTAACACTTGAATTGTTATGTAATGCACCTGAAGTGGGATTAATAAAATTAAATGTTTACCATTAACGGTTGAACGAGTTTTAAGATAGAGTTGCATAATAGTCATGAGGTAGTAGGTTTATGGTTCAAGTGGACTTGGTAGGTTTTTATTCCCTTTAGTGTTTTCTTTTTTTCACATTTCTCACTTTGGTCGGTGTTCGTGTTTCCTACCTTCTTCCCACGCGGATTAACATATAGACAATGCATTAACTTCCATTTATGTTGTTTGGTACGAAACAACCCAGTTCTACATTTACGTGTCTGAAGTTGTTTGTGTCGAGTAATAAGGAAAGCTTTTTGGTAGGTGCTCTCTTGTTTCCTCATGGAAGCAGCAAGTCTTAGTTGAAGTCTTGGAATACACACTAGGTAGAGGTAGTAGTTGTGCTAAGTCTTTTCGTAAGAATTCAGGTAACATTTGGTAACTGTGTTAACTGGTTCATCACCAACTAATAGGCAAATGGTTTGTTCTTCGCTTCTCTACCAGGCTTAAACAATTTTGAGAGTTGAGACTAAATTAAGACATCTCATTTAATTTAGTTTTTAACTACTTTAATCATTTTTATTGTTAAAAACTGATCAATTTATTAATTAATCAATCAATTTTTATAAATTAATAACTTATTATAAGTTAAAATAAATTAATTAATGTTAATTTAATTCTTTAGTCGATTTTATAACTTTCTAATACCGGTTGAACATTCAAAACGTTAAACTTCTTATTTTACCTGTCTAAATTCCGATCTAGCTTTTAAAACAATTTAATATCCGATTCGATTTTTAAAACATTATTTTTTAACTAAATTTTGGAATTCGAAAACCGATCAAAACTTTGAATATTTTTTAAAAGTCAAACCAACTTGAATTGGCAAACAACAGACATATGTGAACTTATTAACACACCAGCTAACGACTAGGAAATTAAGGGGATTAAAAAACAAAAGAAGAGTCTAGGTTTAACATTTTGGTCGACCAAGTCAGGGGATTAGATCTGAATTCAAGACGTCAGAGTTTAGAAAAGCATGACTTCAATATGATCCAATTAAAGAATTATTTTAAATATATTATAATTTAAAGAATGAAAAAACCATTAAAGGCATTAAAAATAATGCATTAAAGAATTATGTTAGACGTAATTAAATCTAATTAAAGCTTTCTTCTACCAATAATATGCTCAAAGTAAGCAAAGTAGATAACTCTAGGGGTGTGGTTGAGTGGAAGGGACTCATCCATCCATAACCAAAAATCAGGGGTTCAATCTTTAGCTTTGGGTATGGAGTAGCTTTAAATCCTTGGGTCAGCTGTCCCACCCTATGAAGTACCTACAAACCAGCGAGGGGATTAGTCATTGGGTCCGCTGGTAGATACCCTGATCTAAGACCCAAAAAAAAAAGTAAGTAAAGTAGATTTATTCATGAAGGAAACCCTGGTCTAAGATCAAAAAAAATCTATAAGATTTGTGTATCGATAGATGATGGAGAAATATAATGCACTCTGCTTGCAAATAAATATATTAAAATTTTCTCAAATTTCTTAGTCAAGAGATATTTGCATAGATAATTAATTTTTTCATAAATTACTTTAATATAATGTAATTTTTGGATAATAAATATTCTAGTAATGAGTATAATTTAAAAGCTTATAATAATTTAATAAGTTAAATCTATATAATTTAAATTTAAATTTAAATTATATAGATTTAACTTATTAAACTATTCTAAGCCATCACTCGTGTTAAAGATAACTATTCATGATGATTATATTAATGATTAAGGATATTGATAATTATTTAACTAATCTTCCTATCCTCGATTGTTTAACACGATAATCCTTTAATTTAATAATGTCATAATTCGATATATACACAATAATTAAAATAAAGCACTTCCCTAATATATAAGAAGCATTCTTATAATTTTATCTTCTTATCAACATTTAATTTTGATGTTACATTGATTAGTAAATGTTTTTTTAAAATTTTTGAAAATTTTGATTATCATAATTGTAATCTATAACCTCATATGTAAAGTATAATTATTTCATAAAATTCATCTGAACTAACAAGTATTGTAATATTTTTAAAATAATTATTGTATAAATTATTTGAATATTTATATATTACTAATATTTGCATTATTAATATTATTATTATTAACTTTTTCCTTCTTCATCTTTTTCTTATTACTATTATATTATTACTGCTGCTATTAGTTTTATTGTTTATTTATTATTTATTTATCCCACAGATCCTTGGCAGAAGATACATACAAAAAGGCATCATGCAAATCTGTCGTCATCAAGTTCAAGATCCAAGACTCAACCATGGCGTTGGCGCTCATAATCTCTTCATAATCTGGCGCATCCTTAGCTGGGATCTGGATCTTGCCAGTAATATACCCAAGTTTATGTTTCGCCGCTAGGGCCTTCTTCATGGACGTACTCCACGTCCTGTAATTGAAACCGTTCAGTGGTGTAGTTACAAGACTAGCACCTGGATTATCTGATTCGTCGTCATCTGGAAAGTGCAGTTCTTGAAATCTCGTTCACCTCACCGTCGTCGAGAGATAACCGCTGAAAAACAGTTAAGTTGACTCTCATACCATATAAAACTATAACAGAGTAATTTAGTGAGAAAAAAATAGAGTATCTCTCTCTTTCACGTTAATTGACTTGTAAGCTCAGTATTACAAGCTTAAATATGAGTTCCACTGTACAGTAAAAGTAAACATTGGTTGGTAAAAACGCTAAAGAACAATTTAACTAACTATGTACAGTAAAGACGAAATATATAAGCTTTACACCAATGCCCCCATGTAGCACCATGTAGCTACGTCATTGTGCGCGGTCTTTCTTTTGTATTTTTAGAAAGAGACTGTTTCCGAAGTTAAAGTCAATGTACTCACAACAAGTAGGAATTTCTTAAGGATCATAACGTGCGCGGTCTTTCTTTTGTATTTTTGTAAAGAGACTGTTTCTGTAACTTGAACGTATAATCTTATGGTCTCAAAACAACAGTTAACACTTGAATTGTTATGTAATGCACCTGAAGTGGGATTAATTAAATTAAATGTTTACCATTAACGGTTGAACGAGTTTTAAGATAGAGTTGCATAACAGTCATGAGGTAGTAGGTTTAGTGTTTTCTTTTTTTTCACATTTCTCACTTTGGTCGGAACCAGTGTTTGGAATACCGTACCGTACCGGTCGGTACCGGCCGGTACATTCCGTACCGGCTGGAAACCGGTACTGGTACTCTTTAAAAAATTTCGGTCGGTACTGGCCGGAACCAAAAATGCCGGAGCATACCGAACCATTCCGCGAAAAATGAACTTTTTTAGGGACTATTTTGCAAAAAATCAAATATTAACCCAAGCCCCTC
>JAOSBP010000001.1:20678536-20710327 GCA_027563825.1 Erythroxylum mucronatum | reverse complement strand
TAAGCCATCAATCAAACATAAAGAACCAATTAAGCAATTAAAACATAAATAACCAATTAAACAATTTAAGCAAATAAAACAAGGTCTAACAAATACTGTTAACGACATGCTTATTTGTAGGTTAGTAGCTCTTCGCATAGTTGTAAATGGATGTTTGGAGAAGTTGATCCGCATTCATTCAATCAACCTTTTGAACCAAGAGGTCAGGTTCAAAGGACAACCTAGCATAACCTCTCAATGGTTACAAACTGAATTAATAAGGTAGAGATCATCAAGAAATCAACCAATACATGAAGAACCTTCTTAATCAAATGCAAATGAGGGAAGCAATGTGGTTGACTCGCAGATTATAAATTGATGTTGTCTATATATATGGATGGATAGATAGTATAACTTCTGTATATAAACAAAATCTGATGTAATAACTTTACTGATATTATCACTTTTATATCTAATCACAATTGGATATGTTTCTCCAATTGTTTATTCTGATATAATTTTTGTATTTAATTGTTTATGATGAGGCCATATTACAACAACTTCAAGAATAACAGAACAAAAAACAAAAAACATAGTAAACGTAGTGCAACATAGAATGTTCAAAGGAGGAGTTTTCACTCTCATAACTCCAGTTTTAAAATAAATAGTACATTTTACATCTATTTGTCCATAACAAACCATATTTTTAAACTCATCAAATGTAGTATCTCACTCTCGCAAGACATGTACTCGACATTCTAAGTGATGTCCGAGTACGAATCCCGCAAGGGTAGCATGCTAGAATAATCGAACACTTTGGTACAAATTTTTTTTGAAAAATAATATACGCGTATGCGGAAATCAGTAATTAAATCAGGCTTATACTTTTATTTTATAAAATTTGAAATCACAATTGTCATTGCACTTTGGTCAATCTCTTTTACAAAACATTTCCAAATTTCATCAGTTATTACACATAGAAATATTTGAATACATATTGTACAGAAATCGCAGAATATACAAATTTATACAAAAATAAGAAAATACAAATACAGACGTAAACTGATCCCGACCCCCACCTCTTATTTGAATGTAGTGGCTATACTCCCGTTTGCCTAACGGCGGAGCTCTTCTGAGCCTAAAAAATATTGCAAATTTTGTGTGAGTTTTGCGAACTCAGTGAGTGACCATCCTCGATGGCTTACTCAATCACACAGCGCATACAGTACATATATTCATATAATACACATCAATTCATTAATAATCATAGTGAGTCAGATACAGTTGGTCAATCATTTCACATTTCACATTCAACACATATCACATTTAGAAGTCATTCAAACCATTATAATCATTCATATCATGCATATGCAATGCACATGAGACTCACTTTCAATTTGTTACTTTGTTGTGACCGAGTATCTTTTTTACTGGCCCATATCCCTTAGTGGATACCGCGCTGGCCCATATTCCTTGTGGATACTGAGTTGCATCAGATAATGTCCCATATCCCTTAGTGGATACTAGGTACATTCACAACTGAGCTTGAGGCTCTTATCACATATTGAGCTTTAAGCTCTTTTTCATCGGCGACTCCGGTCACAACTACCTTTATGTTTCATGCATTCATGGAATGAAATGCATCAATCATATATGATCAATCAGTCACTTTCACATGTCATCAAACCTTAGTCCGACATTTAACATTTAAGTTGAGAATCACATTTTCATTCACATTCAGAACGCATTTATAATCAAACCATGGTCTGGCATTTAACAGTCAATTTGAGTATTACCTATTTCGTCAAATTCACATATAAGGAACACTTATGTTATTATTCATGCATTTATCAAACTCCTCAGACATTCAATGTCCATAATCAGAATAATCACATTTCATTTATATGCATATTCACATTTCTCTTCGAAACTCAGTCCGGCATTTAATAATCAATTTTTGTATCACCTATTTCATTTCAATGGCAATTCAAAGCAGAAAGTTAAAACATAACAAACAGTGAATGAGACCATCAAGGTCGACTCCCAGTATGCTCTAGATTAGCATTTGCTTCCAAGTTCTGGAAACATCTGAATGCGAACGTTTATCCTGCACATTCAAATTATGCAATATACACATTGCACACACACATTATTAACTTTGCACAATTTTAAGCATTTATTTATGTACAAATGTGTATATGGACTATGTACAATGCATGCTTAATGACAATCCCAAGTATATTATCAAATTTCACATCTTATCCAAATTTTCATTTTATAACTCAATTAGTCGTCATTTCATTGTTAGCATTATTTGCGCTTATTATCAAATTTTCATTCACTTTAACTTAATACACTTTACTTCCCTTCTTTGAATCAGAGCCTCAATCATGTGAATATCTTTATTGCCAAACAAACTCATATCTTTGGTACTTTGATATCAACACTTTATTCACTAATGTTATTCCAACATTACAAGATTACACATTATCCAAACTCTCTTTTCTTCTTATAAATTTCTTCAAATTTCTAGACCTTTGGTTATATTTTCCATGAGCAATTAGACAATGCAAACAAAGTAATTTGGTAACACTTTCCTGTAGAAAAATGTTCTCCATTGTCTTAAGTTTCTAATGACACCAAAATCATTCAATTTAGTTCAGTATTTTGAAAGTTATACTCCAAATATTTTCAGACTGTTCTTCTTCTGTAACAGTACACTATACTCAACTTTCATTCAGAAATTGAAAGTCTTAGAGATTGAATAAAAATTCTACTTCTTCATATAATTTGTAATCCTATGTCTCTAATTTACTCCAAATCAAAAATCATCTCATTTAGACGACTATAGAATAAGATATTGTTAAAATACCAAAGCCTACTCAATGAAATCTTCCTAGTTATCATGTTCCAGCACAGTCAACATTTTCAACTTAAATCCAATAACCCACTAATAAATGAGAATATGGAAGTGCGTTTAAAACTGATTTACAGGTATTTTAATTGAGTTTTGGGATTTTCAAAATACAATCATTGTGTTATCCAAATGTTTTCAAAGGACATTCAGTTAGCCTTGCATAGTCAGGTTAAGGGTACAGTGAGTATCCTTAACTTGGTATGCAGCGGTTGTCATATGCCCGACGTGGTTTTGGGTTGTAACATATCTTATTTAAACACTTTTTATCTAAGTCTACCTCTAGATTACTCAGTTTCTAAAGGTGATGAAGGTTGATTAGTCATGAGTAGAAGCGTTGAATGTTAAGTTCTTGTTATGGTTTTTAAAAGTTATTCATCTTTACTTATGACTATATATTTCTAGGAAATATGGGAAATGAGTAAATGTTTTTGGGTCTACAATTTTGATTATGATGTTTTGCCCAAAGGCAGTCAAAAGCTAAATATGAGAGAAATTGATACGTGTTTAATCGATTATACATTTATTTCATAACACTTAGTGATTAAGGATATGAAATGCTTAAGATATTTACTTTAGTTCATATTTGGTTTGAGGTACATTTCAGAAGTGAAAAAGCTAAAATGAGTCAAAAGCACTATATTTGAGTTGTGTTCTTGAGATTCACACTCACTTGTCTTCATGGAGCAAGAAGAAAAATGATAAGAGCAAGAGAAAACAAGAAAATATATAAAATGAAGAGCATGAAGAACGAAAAGTGTAGAACATGGCTCACGGCCATGCATGAAATTGTCATAACCATGAGACACCTCTAACGACCATGACATTGGCATGACACTCAAGTCATGCCCATGCAAGGTGGCTTAAGGTTGTGAGACTCACACTCACGCCAGTGAGAAATGATAGCTCAGCTGAACACTAATTTTTTAGTATAAAAGCATTGTTTTATGACTGTAGAACTTATGTTTTTCGTTTGGGAAAAATCTAAAGGGTTTCGGAAGAGGCATTTAGGAGTGAGTGGTCTCGGTTTTGAAGAGAAGGAGAAGAGGGCGACGAAAGCTCTCACCTATAGCGAGGCCCATGAAGGGCTAGACATCTCGATGCAGGTTCGGAGGTAACATTGACGATGAAGAACTCGGTTAAGCATATTTTTCATCGTGTTTGTTATTCTTACTCTCTTTTCACCAAAGAATACTGAACACTCTCTGTGGGATCGACTTAGACTTACCACTGCTATAGTTATATGTCTAATTATTTTGAGTAGTATGCGCCACATCACTCAATTTGCTTCGTTTATCATATAAAAACCAATTATTGCATCCATTTTTATTTTCATACATTATCTCCCTATATATGTTCTCTCTTTACTTGAGGAGTTGTATTATGGTCCAAGAGTCAAATTGTCTTGGTTTGATTTTTCAGAGGCTTTCCCCTTTTAAGTAGTAACCCATAAAGATTATTTGTTAGTTAAGAGTTTCCTAATCATCTTGGACATTACAGCCTTGTTTGACTCTACCTTCCTCTTTAGGCAAGTAGAGATATATAGATATTGCATTATTTAAATTATGATAAGTTTGGAATAATGATGTTGTGTATTATGATTTAAATGAAATATTATGATGTCTTAGGTTCATAACGATGATGTTGATATGTCGTGTGCATATGTCATAATTGGTGTAAGGATGTGGGTATTTGAATATTATGTTTAATTTCTATGAGTTATATACTTGAAATGTGATGCAAAAGTGATACCATCATATGTGAACTAGTTTGTATTTGAATGTAATTTCATTACGAGTGTATAATGCAGAGGATTGTGTTTGTTGTTTTTACTATTGTTTAATTTTATTTTTGTTATGCTATTTTTTTTCAACTTTAAATGTCACTAAACATTTTTCTTGAAATTATGTTACTAAACAATCTTAAATGCAAGTTGAGTGAAAATGTAATACTAAATGAGATGATTTGATGGTATTTGTAAGTTTGATCTATATAGAAAAGAGATATGTTATTTAGTAAATATTTATAATTGAGTAAAAATACTAAATTGATTTCAAGTGACTTTTGATGAAACTATTATTTAATTTTTTATAATAAGCTATTTGGACATTATTGTTAGAAAGAGAAACCCTAATGAACATCTGTCAATCAAATAGCTTCTTAAAGATTAAGAAAGAAGAATATAAAATTTGATAAAGGACTGTCAATATTTTTAATTTTAGTAATAATTTGAAAGAATTTTTTGGATAACAAAGAAAGATAAAAATAAGAATACAAATTTCTTATAAATGATTAATTAAATTTTTTACAACATTCTACTTTTATTTATCAAGAATTACATTGATAGGTTAAAAAGAGTAGTTATTTGAAAGGATTAAAGTAAAATACTTCTTGTGATAGATTTAATTACATATTTATATATTATTTTAGTAGCCTTTATAATTATCATTATAAAACTATTTAAATACAAAAAGATATAAAAGTAATTGAAGCAGTATAAACCTAACAATAAAAGACCTTTCAAGGCATACATCACTACTTCCTACACGACAGACGCTCTCCCTCTCTCTCATCGTTCATCGAGTAGATGCACACACACCCACATACACTCTGCTACTACTCATAAGTACAGACACGACACATGTACATAAACACACTCTCTCGTACTAAACACATTCAAGTGACTATACTTACTTCCAACTTTCCCCTCTGTCATTTCTTTTCTGTTTGCATGATAAGATAAAAGCTTTTGCATGATCCTTCTTTTTGTGTTTTTTTCTCTTTCTTTTTAGTATGGCTTGTGTTTTGATTACTAGTGAATTTGAGTAGTTCCTCTAGTCTCTACTTTGTGTTTCGGTAGTCTTCCTCTGTAAAAAATAAAAATAAAAATAAAGATAAAAATCAATACAATGGCCGATTCCCTTGTGCGTTTGCATTATTACGGTTAGTTTATGTGGCTGAATAGGCTTAATCTGTAAGTTGTTTACTTGAAAAGATCTTCTCATTGCAATTTTCTCCTTCAGTTTCCTTAAAGGTTCCATGCCTTTTCTTTATTCACGAGCCCCATCCTAAAGAGTAAAGATGTTATCTTTTTGCATCTCAGCAGGTTGAACTTTATGGTCGATGACATCTCGATCGCGCCTACCATCTTATGGAGGTGAAATAGCCTGTGGTTTTTCGATTAACTTCTGTGTTCTCCTCTAAATAATAGAAAATATTCCTTCCTCCACTGTAGAACTAATTGTTCGATTGATTACTTTGCTCTCAGTTGAAGAAGAATTTGATTGTTATGGTGGGTATGATTCATAAACCGCATGTTTACTTATGTTGGGCGCAGCGGGTGTATTTGATGAAAATGAAAAATAAAAGGAGTAAAATGAACACAGAATATTTAACGTAATTCATCCTTAACTTTCGGCTACGTCCACGGACAAAACTCAGATTATTTTTTCCACTATTACAAACAGTAGATATACAGAGATAAAACCAAAATAATAGCTCACAAGGTGTTTCCCGACTTAAAAATACTAATCTAACTATTCTGTCACTCATCAACCCTTTAGGAATTTTTTGTCTAACTTTAGAGTATTTGATTTGCTCTGGTTTTTTTTTCTATGCTTTGTTATATTTTTCTGAAGTAGGGAGTGCCTTATATAGGCACTCCATGCGGCACCGAAATCGGTGTCACAATTGTTTTGTCAAATATGGCGTCCCTCCATGTGAGAGGGACCCATATCTAACAAATCTTCCCCTCCCGATTACATGGAGAGCTCTATCAAGCTTGCTACTGATCGACAATACTTGAATTTACCTTTTGGTAGAATCTTGGTTAACATGTCTGATCCATTTTCATCAATATGGATCTTTTCTAATCGTAATTGTTTCGTCTCCATC
The DNA here is from genome assembly GCA_027563825.1 of Erythroxylum mucronatum. NCBI lineage: Eukaryota > Viridiplantae > Streptophyta > Magnoliopsida > Malpighiales > Erythroxylaceae > Erythroxylum > Erythroxylum mucronatum. The sequence goes on along the minus strand of JAOSBP010000001.1, from coordinate 20,703,540 downwards.
ACATCTCTGATCCAGTGATATCTCACATCAATGTGTTTTGATCGTGAGTGAAAAACGACATTCTTACCAAGGTGAATAGCGATGATAGTACAAAAACTATGCTAGTGACTAATCATGCAATTATTGATGACAATGACTATCAATAGTTGTTGGACATTGGTTGCACTAATCATCTGAGTGGAAAAAAGGAGGCATGTTTTGACTTGGATGAGAACTTTCGAACTACAGTCTAACTTGGAGACAATTCAACAATTGAAGTTCTATGAAAAGAAAAGATTGCTATCAGATTTAAGGATAGATCACTGAATTTTATTTTTGATGTGTTTTATTCACCAAGTATTTGTCAAAATGTTTTGAGTGTGGGACAATTGGCAAAGAAAGGCTAAGATTTGCACTTTAACAAGCAAGGATGCACAATCAATGACGTAGAGATGGGCCTAATAGCAAAAATGAAGATGTCAAGAAATCGCTTATTTCTGATTGATGTCAAGTATGAGACCTCCTTATGTTGCAATATTGAAATCACGGATTAAATTTGACTTTGGCACATGCAACTTGGGCACTTCAACTTTGGAAGCATCAAATTCTTAGCAGATAAAAAATGGGCTACTGGCTTACCTGTCATTAAACTTCCTGACCGAGTATATGAAGCTTGCATCATGGGAAAGAAACATCGAGATCCATTTCTTAAAGGACGTGCGTGGAGAGCTAGGAGTCTACTTGAGCTAGTGTATGTAGACTTGTGTTATGTTGATGTTCCTTCCGTTGGAGGTAATAAATACTTTATTACTTTCATTGATGATTTTAGCAGAAAGACATGGGTGTATGTCTTGAAGCAAAAATCTGAAGCAAGTGAGAAACTCAAGAATTTTGTGGCATGCATCAAAAAACAAAGTGGCCATGCTCTTAAAAGTTTTAAGAACTGACATAGATATAGAGTACATTGTTTGTGATGATTTCTTGAGGAAGAAAGGAATTAAACATCAATTGACAGCTAGATATACACCTCAACAAAATGGAGTAGCGAAAAGAAAAAACAGAACTATAATGGATGTGGTAAGAAGGATGTTGCATTGTAAAAAATACCTAAAAGTTTTTGGGCAGAACCTGTGGCATGTGCTGTTTATATTTTGAACATTTTTCCAATTAAAAGTGTTAGTGATAAAACACCAGGAGAAGCATGGAGCGGACGAAAACCAAACCTCATTCACTTAAGGGTGTTCGGTTGTATTGAATATGCACATGTACCTGGAGAATTGAGAAAGAAACTTGATGATAAGGCAGAAAATTGCATTTTTATTGGCCATAGTCAAGAAACAAAGGGCTACAAGCTGGATAATCCAATCACTCAAAAGGTAATTATTATTCGAGATGTTACATTTGATGAAGATGGAGTATGAGATTGGTCAGACAATGAAAAGGGATCATCTTCAATACCAATGACAGTGATTACAAAGTGGAACCACTTGATCAAAGAATTGAACAAGCTCCAAGTAATGAGCCAACTTCAACAGAAAGATATGAGGAGTCAACTTCGCCTCCAGCATCACCATGTAGATATCCACAACGAGAACGACTGCTACCTACTTATTTTCAAAATTATGAAATTGGCAAAGATGATGATCCCAATGATGATAATGAAGATGTTACCTACTATGCTTTCTTTGCAGATTGTGATCCGGTAATGTATGAGGAAGCAATTAGCAAAGATTGTTGGATTAAAGCATGGATGGAGAGATTAAAGCAATTAAGAAGAACAATACATGAGAGCTAACTACTCTCTCGGAAGGAAAGAAACTAATTGGAGTCAATTGGGTATATAAAAAATCCAAGATTTTGTGGCCTGCAATCGCTTTTGGATGTTTCTCAGGAGCTGCTATGGTGGCAAGGAGTAGAGAGATCTTTACCTTGGTGGTTTGATCTCATCTGGCTTGTCTATCCTCCTCTGCTTGCACTTCGCATCCTCCATCTTTGATCCGCAGCCATATTTAAGTTTGAGGTTAGTGTGCATTCTCTTGTTTCATTATTTACATTCTTTGTTTTATAAAGCTCCTAACCGTTAAACTTCTTCTCTTTTGACCTTCACAGTTGTACTTTGGGCTTTTGGTTTTCGTGGGTTACATAGTTGTTGACACCCAAGATATCATTGAGAAAGCTCACCTTGGTGATCTGGATTATGTGAAGCATGCTCTGTCCCTTTTCCCCGACTTTGTTGCTGTTTTTGTTCGAGTTCTTATTATCATGGTGAGTTAGGCAGAAATGTACTAATTATGTCTACTGCTCATTATCATCTTTACCTTGAAATCTTTGAATTATACTGAATGTTCTTGTGAAATCTGTCTTATGCAGTTTAAGAATTTAGCTGAGAAGAATGAGAAGAGGAAGAAAATAAGAGACTGAGGCTTTGAGTATATGAAGCAAACTCATGCTCATGAACCAACTTTCACTTGGACTGGGTTTCAACGGATACCTTGTCTATACACTTGTTTTGATGTTGATATTCAGAGGCAGGCATGTAATGTAACTACTAAGTACTCATAATGTTGTTAGTAGCTAACATGTCTCTGGAACTTGCTCATATGTTAACTGGGAGTGGTTCCTGATGTGTTATGAAATTAAAAAGCACAACAAGATTTCCTGAAATAAGAAATTAACCCCCAAAGTAAGATTTCTAAGATTCCTGGCGTCGTCAAATCATCATGTTTGAACTTTGAACTGAAGTATATGTGAAAAGCATTCCAACGGCATAATTGAAGCTGATTGAATTCTTGAAACTTGACAGGAAGAAGGAAAAAGGGTGTCACTGGACCAACAAGTTATCCACGATTTGACCCAATTCTAGTCTCAGCGCCTAAGTCCTAACCCACCACTTTGCATCAATAAACGGAAAAGTAAGACAAAATGGTGAGGAGTCAGTATGACATTTCAAACAATAAAGCAGGTGATTGAAGAATTTGATAGACCTAAGGGGTTATAGTTATCCTTTTGCCTTTTTGTCTCTCTTTCCAGCCTCATAAATTTGTCAATGACAGTAAAACATCAATTCTGCACTTAATCAGCGGGGAATCTCCATATATCAGACGGTTCTTCTTCAAAACTAACACCATCAAATGCATGAACTGAAACTTTTTGTTCAAAGATAATGTGAAGGTTAGATCTGTTAAAATATGATGTTAGTCGTGTGGTGTGTCGTGTAAAGTATATGCCACTACGTGCTTAGATAGTTGGGAGAACATAAGATAAGCGCAATACTGTATATTTAAAAGCGTGAGTCGGGCAGACATAATCATAGTTTAGCAAGGCTATGCTTAATGACAAACTTGTTTTGGTTTTGTCAATACTAAGCACTCAATCTACTGCATTGTAGCATAAAATTCGAAGGGTAGTCACTTTTCATAAAATTATAAAATGTCGAACCAACCGGTGCATAGGGCTTCCCGCTTTGTCGGAATCTAAAGATGATTATAGGCTTGGTTCGGTAGACAATCAATTAGTTATATTTTTAGCTGATTAGTTGTTTTCGGCTGTTCAGACTCTTCAAATAATTACGAAAGCTGTTTGAAAAGTAACAAATCTGATGACTGATTGAAGATAAACAAGCAAAAATGAAAATGCTCCTATACAGATGAGGAGCGTTTTCGTCAATCAACTAAAATTTTAACTATCAAAAGTCAATTGTACCCTTTAATTAAGGTTCCTAAATACTTACATTTTAGGAACATTGTTTGTTCCTATATAGGAGAGGAGCGTTTTTGTCAATCAACTAAAGTTTTAACTATCAAAAGTCAATTGTACCCTTTAATTAAGGTTCCTAGATACTTACATTTTAAGAATAGTATTTATTTTTATAATTGTTTTAGATACTTACATTTTAAGAATAGTATTTATTTTTATAATTGTTTTATGCAGATATAGGTTAGAAATAAAATGTTAATATTAAACGAAAATGAAAATAGAAAGAGTTGCATAAATTTTTTACAGATGATGAAATAGTACAAGTGAACATGACTTCTTTAAAATCTAAATTCTTATAAGAATATTCAACGAAATACTAAGACATATAATATTCATACTCTTATAATTTTTTAAAAATCATGTCCTCATAAGTCATTTTACACATAAACAGTTAATCTTATCAAACATCTCTAACAAATAACTAATGCAATCCGTTGGTTAAATCAGCTAATATAATCAGTTATTAAGCTAATGCAATCAGCTGATTGCCAAATAGTAGCATAAGGTATGCAGCCTTACTTTTATAGTTTTTAAAAAGATGTTATTTCTATAACTTGAACTTGTGACCGTATAGTTAGAAATTAATAATATTTGATTAATTGCATCTAATATTCATATGTATATGTCTCATTATTATTCTTTAATCAACGTATTAAAATAACTAAAATTAGAATATATATTTTCGAATATTTGAAAATTTTCTTAATCTAAAAGAAAGGTACGTATCTTTTACCTTTACATAAAGAACTCTTCAAGTTTAAAAGCTACTTTCCTCTTGAGTACTAATAAAACATCTCTTCTATCTTAAAAGCCAACAGAAATGTGCTTTCCTCCTCTTCTAACTTATCATTTGGTTCCATTCTCATCAGCTGCAAATCCTGATGAGAGACAACATTCCAGAGTTCAGCTGTTTCTCTGTACATATATATGCAGAGGATCGAGCAGAGAGAAAGGAGACCAATTCAAAGCTGGTTTACATTTTGATTAGCGGTGTGTTTGTTGAAGATATTAATTATTATATGGCATTATTGTTTAACTGCTCCATCACAATGCGGTATAACAATAGGTTTCCAAAACACAATCTTTTATTTTAGTATGGTCAAATGGCATCTCACTATAATGTGTAGTATGATCAGGTGAAGCGAGTAAAAAACAACAATAATTCAGTAAAAATTTGACCGGTATATAAGATTTTAAAATTTCTAATAATACGTAACTTTACATCAGATTTAAAGTTATTGCTCCCGAGTAAAAAAAAAAGTGTTTAGGCATATGTTATAACAAACGCGAGATTTTTTATTGGAAGAATAATTTTTATGCATTAACTTTTTAATTAGATTTAAAAATGTTGAGATATATTTTTATACAAGTGTTTAATCATTTACCTTAAATTTTCATTTATTAATTATTTACTCGTTTCGTTCAAATTTGTTTCATTATGAATTAGAATAATTAAAAATATAAAAATGGGAATAGGTAATATTTGTAAATATTTACTTTATGTTATTTAATATTTGTAATTTATTTAATATGTATTGAAAATATATTATTTAAGACGTGTGTTTAATGGGGGTAGGTGTCCGTTGTAGTAGCTTGAAGCTGTTAGGCCTCCACTTGCTGCACATCTTTTCCACGCACTCACAGCTATAAATGAATCATTAAGTCTATTTGATTTTTTTAATTAAACTCTAAAGTTTAATTATAAAAATTGATTAGCCTATAAAAATTGGCTGATTAATTAATAAATCGATATTTTTTAATAACAAAAATTATTATACTAAATCGAACCAAAAATTTAAAAATTAAACTAAAAATAATAAATTCAAAATTTTTATTACTATACTGGTTGGATTGATTCGGTTTTTAAAATATTAAAAACGCCTTAACTTGTAGAGCCCTTGTATCTTCTTATATTAGGAACACAATTATGATGGCAAGTAATTATAATCAATATAAATAAAATTTAATCCAAGAAATAATAATTATGTAATCATAATTTTCAATTTAGGAATATACATTTTTTTTTTACTTTAGTCATACATCATGTTCATATGGTGAAATTACATAGTCATACATCTTTATATTCCCAGTCTTAATTACATTTACAAATTTGTCTATTTTTCATATTTTATGCTTTAAAAAGATAAAAATTTTCTTTTTTGAATTATTGTTTATTTATTACACAAGTCTCTATTATATTTTGTTAATTTTTGATATTTATAATTTAAAATTGATGTTTGATTGGAATTTAAGAATTGAAATTACATGTCATTAAAAAATTATAATTTTTAAAATTGAAATAAAAAGTTACAATTAAGAAAAAGTTAAGATTCAGACTTACAAAAAACAAGGCTTATCTCATACCCATGTAATCATATTTTATATTATCATTAAGAAAGGGCTTTTATAGTTATATGCATTAAAAATGAAAGCATAAAGAAAATGCTATTCGGTAATAGTATTGGTCTGTATAAAAAAGTCTACGCCAATTAACTCACATTAGAGCCTCATCACTTCATCATCTTCCATGCTTTTGTCTTGTTCTTTGTTCTTTGTTATCTTTTTTTCTTCTTCTTCTATCGTGTGATTAGCAAACAACTCTTTATTATTAGTCTCCTTATTTTAATAATATAATCCCTCATATCAAAGCAAGCCAACCATCATTAATTACAAATCTAAATCAATTAGTATTTATTAAATGCACCAAACTAAGGAAGGTGAAAGTAAATATATAGACCATACTATAATAATTGTATTCCTAACTTGAGTTGCAGGATCTAAGTCACGAAAATGGTTTTTTTTTTTATTTGAAGAAATTTTTTAGGCGGGTTAAGCGGGCGCACCTTATTATTGAAGGCTTAATTAGTTCTTCACTTACATGTAAAATCTCGGCTGCTTCAGGCTCTTACAAGAGAGGCTAGCATGGAATCAAACCTAAGACTTAACCGAAGTCAAGCCCTGCTCTCAACCATCAAAAGGAATGTTGCACAATAACCCTCCTTATATTTTTGCAAAACGAGAAACTTTATACATTGAGCTTTGAGCACGTTGATTTTGACTAGAAAACTTATATATATAACATATTTTGGGGTAATATTAATCATATTTTCATTTTTAGGTGAGTTTTTTATACCGCAAAGGCACTCTTATCATTTACGAGCAACTTAAATTTAGTATAATTTCATATTTTAAAACTTAAATATTTTTTCATTTCTTTTAAAATTATTATTCAAATAATAAAAACATACGAATTACATCGGACTCAATTTTAAGTCAACGAATTATTTTGAGTTAAATTAAAAAAAAAGTCAATTTAACTCAAAGGGTGTGGTTGAGTGGCAGGGACTCATCCATCCTTAACCAAAGGTTAGGGGTTCGATCCTTGTCTTTGGGTATGGAGCAACCTTAAATCCTTGGGCCAGCTGTCCCACCCTGTGAGGTGCCTACAAGCCAACGAGGGGATTAATTACTGGGTCTGCCGGTCGATACCCTGGTCTAAGACCACAAAAAAAAGTCAATTTCAAGCTAAATATATCCCACATAAATATCTCGAACATCAACAGAACTTTAACTGAGTGACGACGACGACGACGACGACGAAGATGATAATACATCTCATATATATTTTACAAAAAGAAAAAAATTAATAGAAAGCTGTGTTTTTTCCTCTCATTAAAACAACTGCCTATTTTGGTGACCTTACGGCAGTCAACGGTCTAAAAAGAACTTGTTAAATATGGCAACATACAATAATTTCAAGTTATATTTAATATAATTATTAGAATATTAAAAGTAAAAAAGGAAAAAGAGTGACATGAGGTTCGGTGTACATTTATATGCATTAAATAAAGAAAATAGGAAAATCTGAACATTAGTTGTGAGCTGTTACGTCTGCTAATCAGATTCAGAGGCTACATACGGCTTTTCCTTTCTTTGTTTACTCTAGCGCGGCGTACCACATGGCTCCAAAGATGCGCCTTATTATATTAGTTGTACACGTGGCCGTCATGATGGACCCCAATGACATGATGTATGATGGTGTACTATACCTTAGATTTTGGTTACTTGACTTGACCATCGTGAGAGACATCAAACTTGATTCCTAATTTGAAATACCAAAAACACGTCTTATTAATATTTTAAAAGCATTTTAACAAATGTTGTTATGTGATATAATAATTCTTATAAAATTAATAAAAATCACGAAACAGCTTCGTTCAAAATTATCGGTGAAATATTTAATTTCACGAGTCTAAAAGTTATAACGAGAAGAGTTTTTTTCAATTCATATGGTCTAACAATGTCCGGTCGATGAAATATGATTTAAAATAATAATATATTTATAAAAATTTGAGGGAGAAAATCCGAAAGGCAAAAGGAAAGTTGCAGCCCTCAAGGTAAGGGAATAGAACTAGTAGCTCTGTTGGGACCCACTAATGAGACTGACTACACGAACTTTCCTCATCTAATTCCATACCTTCCCAATAAAATAAATGAAATTTGATAATTTAGTGGTGACCCACGATGTGCAAATTTTTGACAAAATCACCCCTCCCTTAAATGTTTTCATTTGTATGCCCTAATTTTAAAGCATTAAATAAAAGATATAACACGGACTTTTCATCGATTAAAAAATTCAATCATAAAAATCTTAAATTATCTAATTTTTTGGATCAATTTTTAATTTTCTCGTTCGATTCATTTTAATAACTCTTATGTTTAAAAATTGATTAATTTGTTAAATAATTAGTCAATTTTTATAAATTAATAAGTGTTTATAAACTAAAATAAATCAATTAATTTTTATTTGCGAATCTTTTTTACAATCTCTTTTAATTATATTTTAATTTTATTTAAACTTTATCTAATTATATGATTGTATAATTCTGATTGAACATTTTAAAATATAAATATCTTATTTTATCGATTTAATTTTATTAGCCTGTATATATCTAAAAAGTAAAATAATAAAAATGAACTTAAGTTGGTAATAAAGTAAATAACTTGCTTGATTGAATAACTTAGCATATAGGACCCGTACCAAATATTTTAAGACTTATTGAATGGACTTTATCTTATCTTATGCTCTATTCCCATCAAGTCCATACTGTAAATAATGTATAAATGCGGGGTATAAGTGAATGGGGTGTATAATATTAATAATGTGTAATAAGTAAATAACCAAAACCAAAAATAAAAATAAAATCAAAGGTCAAGGATATGCGCGTGACCATATGGCTATTCACCTTTTTTCTTTGACCTACCAATTCACAGGTCAAGTCTAAGGAAACATGAGTCTCAACCGTTGGATCAAAACTTCATGATTTTATGAATAATTTACATTTTACCATTGAATTTTCATTTAGTCGAATAGATCGGGATCAAATCCTTTGTACTCATAACTTTATATTAATCCTGTTATAGACAATCTCATCAATATAAATATGTGGAATTTTAAAAAAATGTGTGAATGAGATTCTCTGAAAGGGGTCGGGCACAAAAGATCCCGTTTCAAATTGACAAGCTCAAAATTAGCAAGATGGGACAAATTCATGAGATTCCCACTAGTGTATTTATCAGGGTATTTTTGGTCCCTAAATTAAAAAAAAAACATAATGCTAAAATTGGAGAAAAACAAGAAGTCATTGTTGTTAATGATAAATTAACAGCTAAGAGAAATCACGTTGACTCACCGCTACCTTAATCACCTTAGGATACAAATCAACGAAGACCGAAAATATTTCACGTGGGTCCAACTGGAAAACATCACTGCGAATCGGAAGGTGACGAATGCGACTGTGACCGCGAATCGGCGACCGAGGTGGTGAGTTTAAACGCTTGTTGTACTCGCCCCACTTAATTTTTATCAACAAGCATCATGTCATCACATAAGAAAGAATGTGCAATAACATAATTTTTAAATATTTTATACCGAAAAAATTAAAATAACAGCAAACCAATAGGAACCCACTTCTGTTTCTTTCTCCTTTTTCTTCTTTTGTGTGCCTCCTCCGTAAGTGAAATATTTTCGATCGTAATTATCATCACACTCAGTCCAAAGTTTCGTAATAAAGTAAAATTTGAAGAGGTCTAATAATACGTAATTTTATCCCTACGTAATTAAGAGGCTGTTTACGATAGTCGCACACACAGATATGATAATAAAAGAGTAATGCAAATAATTAGAAATCTAATTTAATAAATCTAAAATGTAAAATTATTTGTAATTTTAGTATTTTTATTTAGAGTTGCAAATTTTATTTTAATAATTTAAAATACATTAATCGTGAAAATTTATATTAATGAAAATTTTGTTAAGTTATTTTAATTATTAATTAAATAATTATCATCTTAAATTTTAAATTGCTAAAATTAATTTAATATAAAAGGGATTTCATGGATATTTAAAAAAATTTAACATCAATTAGAAAAAAAGTCAATAGTCAAGAGATGGACTTGTATAATATAAGGAGAAAAATTAAAAATTGAAAAATAAATATATAATAGACTTAAAGAGAGAGGGATTTAAAATAATTTCAATAACATCAACAAGAAGGGAAAAAAAATAAATGGAAAGCAAAGAAAGGAAAGCTCCGACATTTACTTCACATACAAAACAACTAAGTAGAGAAGAGATGTCATGTACACACACAACAACAAAGCCTTCCCTTTCTCTCTCTCTCTCTTTCTCCTATCTCACATTTCACCTTCCTCTTTTTTCACAGCCATTTATTAGATTCCTTGAAATGGTCTTTTCTCTTCTCTATTGGATTGTACAGATTCCCAGCTGAAAACACACATCAAAATCTGTTCTTTCCTATTTTCCTTTTGGTTTTCTTCCCCTTTTAACTGGGTTTCTGTGATTTTTCATGAGCTATTAGGACACACAAGGTCTTGTGAGTTTCTGGGCGTTTAGTCTCTTTTCTTGGCAAACTCCTTTTTCTGGGTTTGTTGGGACATAAAGCCTCACGTGCCCAGTTATTTTGTATAGACATATAAAGTTTTGAAGAGAACAAACAAAAATTCTTATGAAAAATTCTGAAAAAGAAGTTTCTATTTTGTAAAGCTTTGTTTTTGGTAAATTCAGTTTTCCTGTTTGTAAATTTTCATTGAATTTTCAATATCCTTCACTTTAAGCAAAAGAGAAAGACATGGGCAAGCAAGGACCTTGCTGTCACTGTGGAGTTACAAGTGAGTTCTTGTTCCTCCATTTTTTTTTTCCTGATTAAAGATGGGGAAAGTTTTTCCTTGAGCTCACCTTTTTCAATCTAATGTTTCTATTAATGATTCAATCTTTTGTGCCGTGAAAATTTTACAGTACCAATAAACAGTTTGACTATATATAACACGGAAAATGATACCTGGGTAAGGCTATTATATGAAGAACTTGAGTTGTTTCTCATTGCTTTTTTGTTAATCTATTGATTTGGATTAAGGGGATACTTGTTTCTTTGAAAAATGAGATATAGATTTGTTTTCTAATGAGTTTTCTTATCCAATTCATAGACCTTTAGTTTCTGCGCTTGTTGGTTCTTTTTCTTCGTCGACTCTTTAGTATAGTTTGAACTATCCTTCCTTACAGGAACAGAGTTTGGTGTCTTTTATACTGGGTCATTGGATAGACTGTATTGGATTAGTTGGCGCTTTCTTTTTTGCTTACCAAAGAATGTAATGATCCCGAATACTAAGTCAAAACTGTAGTTTTTTCTGTTTGTGTTCCAATGAAATTGATCAAATGAAGTTAGGGCCTTTGCATACGCTGTTAAGTTCCTGAAGGAGCTGTTCATGTCTTTAATATGGAAAATATCAAACTATTCAAACATTGCATCGGGAATTCTAAGGTCTTAAACGTGTTATGCACATTGTTCTAATACAATCTCGAATCAACTTTGACTCTAAAAATGCCATTAGCTTTACAATTAATTGGGAAGGTAATCATTTTGCTTTTATCTCGTTCAATTAGTACCACTTGTTTGGACTATATTATGCACAATATGATTAGCTAATATACATGTAGGAATTCAGTTATTGCATTTGAGTTTCAGTTTTGCTACACCAATGATGTTTATGAATATAATCTCCATTCCTTAAGTTCCTTTGTTTGATAATGCATTTTTTGCAATTACTCTGTTTGTGTTTTGTTTATAAAGGGAGTGATAGTGGCACCATTATACTCTTTTACCCGCCATTGTTTAGTGAAGTATCAGCCTTTTTTCCTTCTGTCATTTTTCAGGAAAGTGTTAGCCTGAGCTTGAGTAATGTATGAATGAAAATAACTGTAAGAATGTTCTTTGAAACGTTAGATATATTCCTGCCCTTTTCTTGTTTCTTCAATATTAGAAATTTATTGGACAAGATTCTCGGAGTACCTTTTCCTGAAATATACATATTGAATGTTCAGATCTCTTTGTTGTTCAATTTAATCTATGTGGCATCTTGTGTTGTTACTTTTCATTGATGGCAATATAACATAAGTTACAACAATGATCTGGTTTAGGCACACCTCTTTGGCGCAATGGGCCTCCTGAGAAGCCGGTACTGTGCAATGCTTGTGGGTCCAGATGGAGAACAAAAGGCACACTCGTGAATTATACTCCACTTCATGCCCGAGCAGATGTTAATGATTATGAGGACCACAGGAGCTCTAGGATGAAGAGCATATCGGTAAACAAGAACAAAGAAGTTAAACTGCTGAAAAGAAAATTAAACCATGATACTGGGGTGGTTGGAGGGGTAAATCCTGACTACAACCTGGGTTATCGAAGGGCTTTTGACGAAGATACCAGTAATAGGTCAAGTTCTGGATCAGCCATATCCAACTCGGAGAGCTGTGCACCGTTTGGTGGTGCCGATACAAGCGAATTGACAGGTTAAATGCTGACAAAAATTAATGTTCTTTCCAAAACAGGGAGCAAACTTAGAGATTACTTAGAGGGCTGATATGGCTATTTCTATTTCCTAGTTACACTTTTGGCTTATATTCCTGGTCTCAGTCGTAATGATTGGGATAAGAGATTATAAATCACTCGTAACAATTCCAAAATGGTAAAAGGAAATAAAGGAACGAGGACCAATAGGAGATACATCATGACATTATTACTACCATTAAAAATATTGTTTGGCTTCCTCAAGGAGCAGAAGTGGCTTACAGTGATTATTGGTAAAAAAAAGTAGATAGAATGAGATCTTAATGGCAGTTGCTTACAGTTTATATTTCTTACGCTAACATGCTGGAAAGTTGGAACCTTTAGTTCTATGTTGCTGACGGATGTTATGAAGGATTGCAACTCACTTTAGTTTGCAAAATCTTGTACTGAACTCATAAATGGCTTCACTTAACTGTGTGTTATGGTTTCAGGTCCATCTCAATCAATTGTGTGGGACACAATGGTACCTTCCAAGAAGAGGACGTGTGTCAATCGTCCGAAGCCATCTCCGGTTGAAAAGCTGACGAAAGATCTTTATACTATATTGCATGAACAACAATCTTCATGTTTCTCTGGCTCTTCTGAAGAGGATTTGCTCTTTGAGAGTGAAACACCAATGGTTTCTGTGGAGATTGGACATGGAAGCGTTCTGATTAGACATCCAAGCTCAATAGCTCGAGATGAGGAATCTGAAGCTAGCTCCCTCTCTGTTGAGAACAAACAATACTCAACAAATGAAGCTTATTCACATTTTATGAGCCATCCTGTTTATAGTGAGAGCAAGAGCATAAACAGAACATATGCTGCTAGTGATAAAGATAAGAATCCTTTTGGAAAACGAGTGCCACAAGCAGAACTGAAAAGGTAATTACTCAGGTTTCTATGGACGCACAAATTGATTTGTCTAGTCACATTTAGATTGGTGGATCTTTGATTTGGGTGTAGATACAATCAGTCAGTATCCTGGATGATCCACTGTTTTAACGAGTATGCTTGCAGTTTGCATTGAAGATGAAAATATAATATTGGGAAACGAGAGGAATGCATTACAGTTACGTTTGCTACATTTAACTTTTGCTATTTGGAATTTCAGGGACAATTCTCACTGTGAAAAACTACAAGTCCTGGAAAATCATAATTCACTACTATGTAATGTCGATCTCAGTGTAAGTTCCATTTGCTTTTACCTTCATGGTTTTGTGAAAGCAAATTTGATATTTATCTTTTGTTCTTGTCTGTGATCACAGTTACTTCTCAATGAGAACAGAAGTCCTGGTTTTTCTAATGTTCTTGTGGAAATGGTGACTTGTTATGCATATAATATCAAGATTCTGTAATTCGTTATTTCAATGTTATGTGCCATTTTTTTAATTATATCCTTTTCTATTAAATGATTTGTGGATTTTGAGATGTGTCAATAGCAATTGACTTTCAATATTTAGTCTACATTTGGTGATGTTTATTATGATTCACTGCTTTTTTGTTTTAGGATATTCTTAATTTCGAGGAGTTTGCTAGAAACTTGACAACAGAAGAGCAGCAGCAATTACTAAAATATCTACCTCCTGTAGATATTGCCAAACTTCCTGATAGGTTTGCACTTTGTCACTACGAGTAATAACTGTCAGTTTGGTTGGACAGTGAATATCGCGGTTACATTATGCAATAATATTTTTACAAAGTTTCAGCCTTACGTATCCAAATGGTTCTTGAGATTGGTGGAAATCTGCTAACAATTTTCACTTTGCTCCCATATTCTGTGTTGGGCAAATATCCTTGTTTCCCATTATGTGTGCGTGCAATTTATCTTTAGTTTTTTTTAATGAAATTTGCAGGCATCTTCTATACGCATTCTATGTCACATAAATCAATCTAGTTTGCAGAAGCTGACCTGAGATCAAGATTAAAATGATTTCCTTTTGCATTTGCAGCCTCAAAGATATGCTTAATAGCCCTCAATTCAAGGAGGACATGTTTTCGTATCAGAAACTGCTTGCAGAAGGTGTCTTCGATCTCTTCTTTTCAGGAGCAAAAACTGAAGACTGTAAGACTGTAAAAAGGCTGGCATTATTCAATTTGTCGAAATCCAAATGGGTGGAACATTACCATGAACTAAAGGTTTGGGCTCATCTTTTTATGTAGAAACATTGTAGCTTGAGGATGTGGTAGTTCAGCTCTTTGTGATAGTTCACTAGTAAATAATTACTAAAGTCTCTTTGGGTGCAGAAGTGTACAGGTGCTAATGGCAGCTCAAACATTGTAAGGGGACAAAATGGCATTGCACCAAGTGACTCAACTCCTGCCAGTAGAGTAGGTGATAATCTTGGTAAAAAGTTTCCAGGTTAGCCAATATTCACTAATCTCAAGTATATTGTTGAAATGGAACTGCACTTTCTTATATATCTTTATATCAAAACTACAAATTTCGTAAAATATTAGTGAAAACTAAGGTTATATTATTAGTTTTAAATAACGGGCAATATCATCTCTACTCGTTTGCATACTGAAAAATGTAAATTCATTTATACAGTTCCTATACATTTAGAGACGATCAGGTTTGTTATCATCTGCTTACATGTTTCCTTGTTCTCAAGGATTGTTTTGCTTTTACTTCTTCAGAAGCAAGAACAATGAAGAGTCCTAAAAGGATTGTCACTAAGGCTACTTATGAAAACAAAGAAATTATGGATAATGATGGATCTTGCTTCAGCCCGAGAAGCTTATTTGCCATGCCTCCAGATGGTGGCTCCCTCATGCTGGATACTCCTCTTTCTGTTGAAGAAAGTTCTGATCAAGATCTTCTGCTGGATGTGCCCTGTAGTAGCTCATTTCCACAAGCAGAACTTCTTCACCCAACTCTAAGTTTTGGAACAAAGGCAAGCAATAGTAGTAGCTCCATACACCAATATCAAGTCCGTCCCTAGCACTGCCAAAACTGTTTATTTTGATTACTCAGGGGTATGTAGGTCCAACTTCTGCCAAATCCCATGGCTAGGATATCAGATTTTGCATGCCATACCAATTATGACGAACTGAACGAGGTGTGATGGTTGCTGCCTTTTCCCTTTTAATCAAACTTAATGTGTTAAGTGACAAATTTTTGGTGGGTTTTATTTTGTTTTGTTTTTGTATAGGTTGGAAGAAAGATTGTAATATATAGCTTGAAAGTTCCAAAAAGGTGATTTCAAGAGTTATGTATGGAACTCTTTTTTAAGTTTTTTTGTTATATTGGAGAATATGTTAGACAGCATCTTATCAGCTAAATTATGAACTGTTCAAACATGAAGGCAGAAAGTATTTTGAATTAACTTTAGCAGAAAAGAAGTCGATATTTTTAATTCTATATTTTTGATATTTTGGCCTCCACCTTTATATCAGCCGGTACAAACTTAAATTTTTTGTACAACTTGATACAAACATTTGGTATGGTATAACCCATTTCAATACCCTTATGTGTCCAATAACAAATGATCGTTTGTTTGAGATAAAAATAACCACATATCGATGTCATATTCCAACGAAACTATTTTAATGCTAGTCCTCCTGAGCAATATTTCAATATGTGAGTGGGGCTGGACCTGTAGGCAGGTTGTAAAGCTGTCCTATGGTGCTTGTTAAAGACAGGTGCATCCAATCTGGTTCATCACATGCATCAAAATGGGATAAGACTGAGTTATTATTCGACCACATAATAATTTTGATGAGAGAAATATGCTCTAAAATGGGATCAGGCTCACATGTCAGTTTCACAAGGCTATTTTCCCTTGTGGTCTTTCTTTTCGTCTTTAAAAAATTCCAACCTTTACTCTTGCTCTCTCTCTCTCTCTCTCTCGGTCTATCTTTTTATTTGAAAGGCCATTGACATTTTAACAATGAAAAAGATTTGCAACTTATCTGCTAAAAATATGATAAAGAAGTCAGAAAGCAACCATTTAAAATCAGTGAAAGAGCAATCCAGAAGTCAGAATGTCCATTCCATTTCCACTCAGAGCAGAAGCTTTAATGAATGCATCATGGTGGGCCGAACATTATTGTTATGTCAACCAAGGTAAATCTTTTGCTCCAAACAACTACAGCTCTCTGATTTAAAGAGAAAGTAGCAAAGGAAACAACAGTCACTTCTCAGCTAAGGCTCTAGGCTGATCTGAAGCAAATTCTTGATGATGTACAATTATCACAACTAAATCAAAATGGATTATTCCGACATTTCAAACCAAAACAATATACTGAGTCATTGCAAGACTACTTCATTAATAAAAGGAAAAGGAAAGAACTATAATTTATTTGTGAAGAGACTAGAGAGTAGTCTAATTACCATACAAGTTACATACAATTACACTATGCACAATAGCATTCATTTTGTTACAAAATAATGCATTTAGTCCCCTGCAACATTGTCAGGAAAGCAGAAAACTTTCCTGACAGTATATTTATCTATTAAAAGAGCAGCATCCTGTAGCAGCTATGTAGTTCAAAATCTTAAACACTCGTGTTTCAACATGTACAAGTTGTAACCAAAGTAATTGTGCCAATCAGTAGGTAGAGAGACCATACCGGATAATGGTCATTATCTCCTCCTCAAGGAAAGGTCAAGCCACGTCTTTTTGCAGCCTCATAGACGGTTAATTTCTCTAGACAGGGATCATGGTGACAGTCCTGTGCAAGCATTCTAAGGACATCTAAGAGGGTAAGCTCCTCGCAAATTGCAGTGCGCTGAACACCATCACAGCTCATTCCATCTTCTCTTGCATTTTCCTTTCCACATAATGATACTCGCATGTTGTGCTTTTGTTTATCATCTTTCTCCCTTCCACAAATGAGTGAAACACCAGAAAGAACGGATCTGAGCTTGCCAATATCATTACTGCTCTTTTTAGCTGAATTGTCCTCTCTCTGGTCCAATAGTTTGATAGCTTCACTGTCCTCTTTTTCCTTACTTATGCCTTCGAGTCTACTGCCATTGAGCCCTCAAAATGCTTCATCTTCTTGAAAGGAATCTAATAAGTCAGTAGAAAATTCAATCTTTCTCTTTGGGAAGCTTTCTCTACCTAGATGACTTCCCTTAGATTTATCAGCATCTATAGAATGATTAATGTTTCAGCATCTAAATTACTCCTTGAAGTAGTTAAAACCAAATTCTTATCCAGTTTTACTTTATCTCTGGATAAGGAAAACAATCTCTCTATTGATCTCATGAACTTGACAACAAAGCTTTTTGCTTCCGTACCTAAGCAACCTCTTGGAGTCTCCAGTTTCAAGTTTTCACCCAAATTTTGAGATTTTTTAGACGTCGACGTCTGCGTACAGACCCAACAGCAAATATAAAGAGGAGAACTAACCTGTGAGTATCGTGGGTGAGTGATTAGAGAAGATGAGTTCAGTGAGTTGGTGAGGAACAGAAGAAAGAGAAGAAACGAAAGAGACGTAAAAGAGAAGAAACCAAAGAGTCGTGAACTGTTTATTTACGGAAGTGACACAAATTGTCTACCTGAAAAAGCTGTATTTGGGCTTTTAAAAAAGCTATTTTTACTATAAAAGTACTTTTGAAGTTTTTAGCCAAACACTTAATTTTTCCTTTAAATGGCTTTTGCGGTGAAAAAAAGTGATTTTGGAGCTTCCAAAAGCCGAACCAAACAG
Source organism: Erythroxylum mucronatum (assembly GCA_027563825.1). Classification (NCBI taxonomy): domain Eukaryota; kingdom Viridiplantae; phylum Streptophyta; class Magnoliopsida; order Malpighiales; family Erythroxylaceae; genus Erythroxylum; species Erythroxylum mucronatum. The sequence continues at coordinate 20,685,241 of JAOSBP010000001.1, read as the reverse complement.
GCACTTAATAGAGTGATTTCATTTTCTAAGGCACATTAAGAATGATATGACTCTCAAGAATATAAATGCTACTCAAATATTTCGAAAGTCTGAGTATATCTGTTGCTTCACAAGTGATGTTGTTTTTCTTTAAATAGTTAATTTTTTCAACTAGCCGTTGCTTCATCTTAATTATAATTTGACTTTGGATTTTCAATATCATCTTTATTGAAACAAAAATTTCCAGAGCTAATTGTTTGAAAAGATAAGATCCTCCCAAATGTTAGTAATGAAAGTTTACTACCAATGTTTCTGTAAGAAAGGAAATAATTTTCCTATGATTTTATTTTCTTTAAAAAAAGTGGTTATCTATACAAGGAAGTAAATCTAATTTAAATTTTGAAATATTATATAGTTATCATCAAAATCGCTAAATATAAACCTTGAACTAATAGGTCAAGTGCGCCAAGCTATGTTATCAAATTTCGGTTGTTGATTTATTTGTTACTTATTTGATTTTTTTGCCTGTAATTTAATTCTATAAAAAAATTCAATTACAAACCCAGTTATTTTTTATTAATTTAATTCTATAAAAAAATTCAATTACAAACCCAGTTATTTTTTATTAAGCAGCCGTCAAGTTCATGGCAAAACAACTACAACAGAACTTATATATTGTCGAATTACATTATTTCGGTGTTTCCTAACTTTATTAATTCAATTCTATAATATGTTGGTGTTCGTGGACGGCAGGTCCTACAAAAACAGAATAAGAGTTGAGTATTGACGTGATGCATTTCGTACGTTGTAATTCAGACCATTCCTTATTGTCAACTTTTGAAACAAAAGCTTCCACTCCCATCGTCGAGTGGGGTTAAGTTCAGCTCCTACCACTTATTTAATTGAATTATTCGTTGCAAGCAGAATAAAGGAGATGGGACGTTAAAGACGCTGGTTTGGTCGAGGATACCATTGTTAATGGATCAAAAGGTCCACTGAAGTTGCTTGTCCTAGAACCTAGTAGCACTACGTTTTCCTGCGCACAATTTAATCATCTAGACAATGCAATACTTCTTTAGAGAAAGGGATTGCTAGATCCGAAATGAAATCTTATGGATCGGGACAAGGAGATGACATCATTTACTGTATAAGATGGAATTAATTGTTGGCAAACCAACACTAATCTAATCAATAGTGAAATAAAATTTTGTTTAGGTTTCTTGATTAATCATAAAATTTAAAAAAATTGTATCTAATTCAAAATATTTACTTAAACTCTTTTTGAAATCTTTTTGAAGCATCAACTACGAGTTATTCAATTGTTCAACATTTAATAGTATTCACATAATATTGAAAAAGAAACTCAACTTTTGAGATAAATTAAGCAATAATGCTAACTCTCTTACGCTTATTAGCTATAAATAGAAAAAAATCATTATAATTTTATTTTATTAAAATTAAATATTCAAATTATAATTAAGTTAAAGTCTAATTATAAATAAATTTAATTTTAATAAAATCAAATATTTTATATTTAATCCTTTAAGTTTTACAAATTTCACAATTAAGTCCAACTTAATTTAAATTGAACTTTCTCTTTTTAAATTTTCTATATGTGTAACCTATTAGGTTCTTAATATATTGACAATGATTATTAATTATAATTATAATTCATAATTAAAATTAAATAAATTAAAACTCATTTTAATTTGTCTTTAATTATCTAACTAAAAAAATTAGTCACTGATCAAGATAAAACGTTCAACAACATGTCATGACCATCCAACTTTTAGGAATGTCAAAGTTATTTGACTTAACCTATTTATGCATGATTATGATGTATAATTTAATGCTTTCGTCATTCAATGTTTCAATAGGACAGAGTATGAATATAATGTCTACTCTTTTAAATATAAACATATTCGTTCTTGTTAATTATTAATTGATTTATAATTGACATTTGAAAAGGTGTTTTCAAATATCAATTATAAATCAATTAATAATTGAAGGGTCTTGCTAATCTTTCAATCAACAAACTACAAGGTTATTGATGCTTTATAAGCAAAAAATGATGCATCAAGAGAAAAAGCAGCAAGTTTTGAAGGTATCTATGTTTACTCATCCTTAAATTTTAGAGGTTGAGGTAAAGGTACAGGAAGGAGCATTGATGCAATAGAGATGGCAACAGGCATTTTAAAGCAGACAACAATCATCTTTAAGGCAAAGACAAAGGACATGGTAAATCATTTGACTAATTGCAAATAAAGTCTTTCAAATGTCATAGATTTGGTCATTATTAGTATAATGATGTACTAAGCTGTAGGAAAATCCCGCTACGTGCATCATATACACACCGTACGGAAAATAAAAAAATTAGTTCTAAAACTTTCGCAAAGTCCAGGATTTATGTGCCTATACAAGGAAATACCATTAAACTTAGCTGAAAAAATATATATATATATATATATATATGGCATTTACATAAATCAATCATTCATATACTAACCATGCACTTTGTGTGCAGTCTCCTTCGTTCTTCGATCTTCTACTCGTCGGGATGTCGCAAACCACAACGACCAAAACAGACCATCTCCAACAATATCTACGTAGAGATCGAAGAAACTAATCGAATCAATCTCTTTGATTCAGAAATGACTAGAACAAAAACAATAGTGCTAGCTCTCTTGTTTGTTCTATGGAGAGCAAAACTGTGAAAGAGAATGAAGAGGAAGAAGATGAGAAAGATGAGGAGAATAAGGTGAGAATCGTGAAGATTTCTTACTTAACCATTTTCACGATTATCATCATCTTACTTGCTTTTTATTTTTGTCTTTTATTGTTCTTGCCTTTTATCATTTAAAGATAATTAATGCATAACTTTAAAGAAGCCTCTCTCATTTTCCATGTTGCACATATCTTTTAGCTTATGAAAAAAGAAGCAGATCGATTAACATACGTAAAAGTATTAAACATAAAAAGATTATCTTCTGTCAATTTCAAATTGAAATTAAAGGGAGTGAAGTCATCTTTCTTTTTTTCATTCTGAAGCTTAGCTCCTTCTTTATCGATTTGAATACTCCTAATAGGTTTCACCCCAGTGGAGAGTTGAATGAAAGTTTCACCAGTAAACTTTGTCAGTATAGCACTAGCAATAGAAAGAGCCTTCTCTAATACATGATTTTTTGTATCGTCTTATATATATATATAAATGCTAAGGTGGTTTAGCCACACTGCGATCGGTCCTATCAGATCTCGGGTGTAAAAAACTCCAGAGACTGGTTTCAGCAATATCGATATCCCGATCTCATCGAGATCCATTTGGTTTTATAGCTCTCCATATAATGGATCTTTATCCAAAACTATTTTACGAATCCTTTAAGTCACTCTTATACGTATGACTTATTAGGTTCTTTGTTATGTTGGCCACTTATACTAACACTTAATCTAAGCAAGTCATGAGTGGAGTCTAACAACACATCATGGCTTTCAATTGACCGAAAAGTCAGTGGTTTGACGAACAAACCTTTGCTCGTCACCAACCATCTCACAAACCCTCCCATAGACAATTGATGTGCAATTCGTCCTTTCATCATACTATACCCCACCTAGTTATGAGTATGGGTAAAGTCTAGCCAAGTAATATCAATTCTCATCCTAGGACTCATTATATGTCAATGAAGGTATTCTTCATGACATAAGTACTCTGGCCAGAGATTTCCAAGTAAAGACCCCGACAAGAGGTCGTAGGTATCATCTTCTGCTATAAAAAAAGTGGTAAATCCTCTATTGGCTACTTAATTATCTTCGAATACCTCAAGCTATACCCAATCACCACCCTATGAGCGACCTCTGTAAGGAAACAAGGAATGGATTCAAAGCATAGAATCAATATCCAAGATATCCTTGAGTACCTCAAGTCTAAGAATACTTACACCATTACTATGATGAGATTATCATTGACATTAGAATAGGACATCCACATGATAATCTCATGGTAGGTCGTCCAACGTACTTATTACCTCTAGTAAGCATCCACATCTCAACTCTAAACATCTCATGTTTACAGTTTCTGAGATCCACTGCTTAATCAAATTAAGGAGTTTGACATGTGCTAGTCTATCTAGATTAACGATGTCTAGTTTTATTAGTCCTATGACTAGGGATAATTTAAATACTAACATAATTGCACATGATAGGAATCTTAGTAGTATGATCACATCATGATTTCCTTCATGCTATATCATATATTATGGACTTCATTAATTTGCTTATAGATCAATATCAATTCATAAATAATGAACAGCAAATTAATGAAATATGTCTTTCTTTATTATTGAAAATAAAGTATGTGCACAACTTTGTACAAAACATGCTAAAGGTGATTGTTTTTAGGGCACTACTCTAACAATTCTCCCACTTGACCTAAAGTCAATCGCCTTGGTATCTAATACTATAGGCGAGTATATAAGAATCAAAGCTATTATGTGACAATGGCTTCATCAATAAATCAGCAATATTTTGCTCGGTGGAAATTCTGTCTATCTGTACATCACCTCGACTAATGATCTCCTTGATCAGATGATATCTGCGGAGTACGTGCTTGGACTGTTGACCTTAGTTCCTTTGCCTGTGCAATAGCCCCATTATTGTCACTATACAACTACATGGGCCCATCACTGCTAAGAACCACATTAAGTTCAGTAATGAACTTCTTGATCCAAACTGCTTCCTTTGCTGCGTCTGAAGCTGTAATGTACTCTACCTCGATTGTTGAATCGACAGTCATCTCTTATTTGGAACTCTTTCAGCTGACCGTCGCATCGTTTAGTGTGAATATATTACCTGATTGAGATTTGGAATCATTCTTATCAGATTGAAAACTAGCATCTGTATGCCCGCTCATTTTTAGATTTCCATCTCCATATATTAAGAAAACATCCTTAGTCCTTTGCAAGTACTTCAGGATGTTCTTGATAGCCACCTAGTGACCCTCACCAGCATTCGATTGGTATCTGCTCGTAACACTTAGAGCATATGATACATCTGGTCTCATATATAGCATAACGTATATGATAGATCCTATTGCAGATGCATACGGGATCATATTCATGCACGTCCTCTCATCTTGTGTCTTAGGATAAATAGATTTTGAGAGTGTTATCCCATGAGTCATGGTAAGATATCATCTCTTGGACTGCTACATGCTAATCCTCTTTAGCATCTTGTCTATATACGTTGATTATGAAAGACCAAGCAAGCTTTCGATCTATCTCTATAGATCTTTATCCCGCGTATATAAGTTGCTTCACTGAGATCTTTCATGGCAAATTGTTTGGACAACCAAATCTTCACGGATTGTAGCATAGAGATATCGTTTCCTAGTAATAATATGTCATCTACATATAGCACAAGAAATACGATTGCACTCCCACTAACTTTCTTATACACATAGGGTTCATCCAGATTTTGTGAGAAACCAAACTCTTTGAATATCTCATCAAATCGGATATTCTAACTCCTGGATGCTTGTTTCAATCTATAGATGGATTTATGAAGCTTGCATACCTTTTCTCCTTCATAGGAGATGAAACCCTCTGATTGTGTTATATACACATCCTCAGCTAGATTACCATTTAGAAAAGTTGTCTTCACATCTATTTGTCATATCTCATAATCATAATGAGTGGTAATGGCTAGGAGTATCCTAATAGATTTAAGCAATGCTACTGGGCTGAAGGTCTCGTTGTAATATATTCCTTGTCTTTGATGGAAAACTTTGGCCACAAGCCTTGCTTTATAGGTGTTCACATTACCATCCATGTCGGCTTTCTTCTTGAAAACCCATTTACACCCTATGGGTTTTATTCCTTTGGGTGTCTCAACCAAAGGTCATACTTGGTTTTCATACATAGAATTCATTTCTGCTTTCATGGTGCTAAGTCATTTCTCAGACTTTGAACACTTCAGAACCTCTTCATAGGTAGTAGGCTCATTATCTTCAATGAACAATACATCATTCTGTTAAATTACAAGAAATCCATATCTCTTAGGAACAGAGTGTATCCTACGTGACCTACAAACTTCTTGTCTTGAAGAAGATTGAACTGTTACTTCATCTGTATGAGTCACAGTCTCAGGTTCAGGTAGTTGATCTGTGTCTGTTCGAGCATCTTGAACTTCTTTAAGTTCCATTTTGCTCTCACTGTCTTCTTTTAAAAGAAACTATTTTTCTAAAAAGATAGCATGCTTTCAAACAAACACTTTTTGTTCCTCAACAAGGTAAAATTGATATCCCATTGTTTCTTTAGGATATCCTATGAACAAACACTTGTTGAAGTGAATCACACATTAATGCAATACTTACTAATGAGATATAGATGCACAAGAAGGGGGGTTGAATTGTGGTAAATTTTTCGTTAATCCCCTTTTTGATAATTCTTTCGTTCAAAGAACTTCGTTCTTTTCACAAACAATCAAAAAGAAAGTTGTAAAGTCTTTTCAAAAACTTTTATAAGAAGAACAAAGTCTAAAGATAAGATGTTGGGTCCCGAGCCTTTTTGATTAATTGAAGAATTGTTCATGATTATTCAAATATATAGCAAGAGAAATTTTGATGAATAACTCTTGGAATATGGAATCAAATTGAATAAATTTTGATGTTAATAGAAAATTAAGACAATAAGGAACATTTGGTTAGAAGGAAGTTTATTAAATTCCTTCAATTTC
>JAOSBP010000001.1:20668068-20678436 GCA_027563825.1 Erythroxylum mucronatum | reverse complement strand
AACGGATCTGAGCTTGCCAATATCATTACTGCTCTTTTTAGCTGAATTGTCCTCTCTCTGGTCCAATAGTCTGATAGCTTCACTGTCCTCTTTTTCCTTACTTATGCCTTCGAGTCTACTGCCACTAAGAGCTCGAAATGCGTCATCTTCTTGAAAGGAATCTAATAAGTCAGTAGAAAATTCAATCTTTCTCTTTGGGAAGCTTTCTCTACCTGGATGACTTCCCTTGGATTTATCAGCATCTATAGAATGATTTAATGTTTCAGCATCTAAATTACTCCTTGAAGTAGGTAAAACCAAATTCTTATCCAATTTTACTTTACCTCTGGTTAAGGAACACAATCTCTCTATTGATCTCATGAACTTGACAACAAAGCTTTCTGCTTCAGTACCTAAGCAGCCTCTTGGAGTCTCCAGTTTCGAGTTTTCACCCAAATTTTGAGATTTTTCAGACAAATATTTCAGTTTGTCCGCAGTTTTAATCAATATATCTAGTATGTTCCCAGCATCAGCAATTAAACTATTCCTCGGAGTTTCCAACTCCAAAATTTTAGACTTCTTCAAAGGAGACTCGCATAAATCATCATTTGAAGGTAATTCCCTTTCAGAAACCCTAATTTCCGTGGAGTTAAAGAGAGTTACCGGACCCGAATCGAAATGAGACCCCGTATCCGTATCCCTCCCCAAATCAACGGCCACCGAGTTTTCATCATTTACTGCTCTCTCCGCCGGGAGATTCCCGCCAGGATCAACGGCCACCGATCGCTTCAGCTGTTGCTGATGTTGTTCCTGAGAACTGACCAGCGAGGAACCTTCCGGTGGGGTGTGAAAAAAGTCGTTGTTGTCAGTAGGGGCATTAGCGCCTTCATGACATTCCTCGTCGCTTTCCGGAGGGGAAACCATTATGATTCCGGTGCAATCCACCGGAAACTCGCCGGAACCCTCGGGGAAGAGTTCGGAGTCAGCCTCCTCCGGCTCGAGAGCGAACGGGCAGCGACGCAGTAGTTCCTCCTGACATGAGGACACGCGGCAGAGGCCCGTCATAAAAGCGAAAGGATCCATTGTTGTCTCCCTCAATAAGAGGCTCGAACTCAAGAAGACGTGAGAGACTGAGAAACAGTGCTTGCATTAGGGTTTAGCGTTTGAATTTGGGGTTTTGATTTTTTTAAGTTCGTTGACTTCCCGCGCTTTTCTTATTAACGATTGGAGATGAGATCGACGGTGGATTAGTGGTTTGATGATTTCCCTTTACTTGTTCCATTCGACATGTCGTTTAGAAAGGGAATAAACAAATCTCTGAGACACACGAATGTGCGTCAAATAAAATTTAAATTTAAATTTAAATTACTTGAATAATGACGTCAATAACGTGGAAGGTGGGCCACGTCAGTTCCTGAGAAGTGATTGGTTTCCTAATTTTACTTTTTGGATGATGTTAAGGAGTTGATGAGGTGTTATCGTCAAACTGCTACTTCACATTGGATAAGGTAAGTTTTGCTTTTAAGAAAGTAATGATTGCATTATATGATTGATTAGATACATTTTAATTTTTTGAATTAATTATAAAAAATTCAATCTTCCTTCAATTATATAATATTTCCCTATTTTTTTTCAATTCTATAAAAATATTTCAACTTTTAATTTTGGTAAAAATAATTAATGAAACAACAAATTACATCAAATTAATATTTTTATGTTATATAAATTATATTATTTAATAAATTAAAAATATTAAATACTTTAAAATAATTATAAAGCAAAACATACGAAAAAATATATAATTATTTCAGGACTTTTGATATTTATAATTTATTAATTAATACAAAATTTAAATAATACAAGCATAATATATGGTAGTCATATGACAAGAATATTTAATAATTTAAACTTTAGTGATTCCAATAATTATCATAATAAATATATACTAAATTACTATGATATATTAATTGCTCTATATAACTTATTTTCTATTGAGCAAAACTACCAAATTAATAATTTCTTTCTTTTGAAAGATGCTTAATGAGAATTTCTTTTTTTTATGAAAAAGGATGTTAGTATTTTTTATGAATCTTAAACAAAAAAAATCAATATTTGTATTCTACTAATTTTTTTATTACAAAATATTAATAGTCATATATATATAATAACTTAAGATAGGAAAGAAATATTTGCGAATTAAAAAACAAAATTCAACCAATTTTCTTAAGCAATCCCATGTAATTACAATTTCCTCAAGTATTAAGGCTTGTGTTGTAGCCTGTAGGTGTCTTTTGATTAAAATCTTTTAAATTATTTTTAATTTAATAATATGAAAAATAACATATTAAAAATTAAATTTCATTAAATTTGTAAATGTTAAGGAAATCAATTTTATCATTTGATTTTAAATTATTAATTTATCAAATAACTTATTTTTACTAAAAAATTCAACCGGTTCAATCGATTTAACCGTAAAAATCTCAAAATAGTTGACTTTTTTATTTGATTTTTAATTTTTCAGTTTGAATTATATTAATAACTCTTGTTGTTAAAAGTTGACCGATTTATTAATTAATCAACCGATTTTGTAAGTTAATTGATTTTTGTTAATCATTTAATTTTAATTTAATAATCTCCCTTTTCAATTAAGCATTAAATTCTTCAGATAATTTCTTTTAATTATAGTGCAATATTTTTAATTTTATTTCATATGTAGCTAATTTTATGATAATCTAATACTAATTAAATCTTTTAAACATTACATTAATTTCATATATTATTGATTTAACTTCTATTCCTAATTTTAAAACATTAGAAATTATTTTTATTTTTTTTAGGTCTTAGACTAGGGTATCTATCGGAGGACCTAGTGATTAATTCCCTTGCTGGTTTGTAGGCACCTTACAGGGTGGGACAGTTGACCCAAGGATTTAAGGCTGCTCCATACCCAAAGCTAAAGATCGAACTCTGACCTTTGGTTAGGAATGGATGAGTCCCTTCCACTGTTACATTAGATATTATTTTAAACGATGTGAAAGGGTACGGGGTTGGGTACAAGGTATAGCTAGTCTTGGACAACAAGGAATACGAGCAAACTTAGCTTCAACTACATGATCAAAAGTCGCTGCCAGAAGAGAAATCGGTGATCTATACGTACATGACTTGACCCCTCACCTCACTCTTTGAGTTCTATCTTATAATTAACTCCTAATCTCTTATGAGGTTAAGATGTTTACACTTCTCCTCCCAATCTACACCAGCAATTGTCTAAAACCAAAGTAGTAAACATGAAGATTTGTTTACAATACACATTTTATATGCTCTCCCCTTTTCCCTGTCCTGGAAACCAAAATCATGAAAATGAGCTCAAAATCTCCACTCTCTTCTTGTCTTTTCTTTCTAGGATTCTTTATCATCACCATCTCCAATTCTTCGTCTTCTTCCTATGGGAATCCAATATCTGATGCCATCAGCGCCATCAACGGTGCGGCTAATGATACCAAGAACGTGGTACAAGGTGCTGTGAACGTCTACACCACCACCAAGAACAGCACGGAAGGTGTCATCAATGGTGCGACCAATGCCTATAACTTCACTAAAAACGTGGCGGAAGTCGCCGTCCACCGTGGCGATGACGATGGTCCCAAAAGCAACGGGGCACATGGTTCGGACGTCTCTGGTCGTGTATTGATTGCTTCCATGACTCTCCTGCTGCTTGGTTACTCCGCCGTGCTCTTGCTTTCCTGAACATAACCTCATGAATAGCTTTTGCAAGCCTATATATATATATATATATTTGGTACAAATTTGATATCTTGATTTCGTTTGAAATATAATGTATATGTGTGTGTATATATATATAATGTATATGTATGAATGTATCTCTACTATTTAGGAGTAAAGTTGCGTATTACTAGACTTTGTAGATCATATGCCGGAGCAAAATTTTTATTAAATATTGTGTTTATATATTACATGCAGTGGTTTGATAAAATTAACCCTGTAAGGTATTGTTAAATCTGGTCATAATATAAAATTGTCAACTATAATAAATAAAGTTTGAAGGAGAATTGTTTTAAATATAAATTAAGAAGATCATATGATTAATTATAATAGACATAATTTTATTTTAGTTTTTATTATTATAAAAGTTATTAACTAATCTGTATAACACTATTTAATCATTTTTCCGTGATATTTCATAAATTTTTTGTTTATTCATAATTTTATTAAAATTCAATAATTTTAATGGTGCGTAATTTTGGATAAAATTAATAAAAATACGATAATTACATGATAATTAAATAATATAAGTAATATTTTTTAAAAAAGGATGAAAATTGAAATAAAAAATCCAAATCATCCCACAAGCATTTAACTATTGATTTAAAATGTTCAATTGGTTCAACCGGTTTAATAGTAAAAATTTTAAATTATTAAATTTTAAGTTTTATTTATTTTAATAACTCTTATCATTCAAAACTAATCAAATAAATGATCAATTTTTGTAAATTAATAAGCTTTTATAAATCAATTAATAAAAAAATCTTATAAATTATACTTCAAAATTTTTAATTTTATTTAATCTTTAATCAATTTTACAATTTAATACGGATTTAAATTTTAAATCTTAATTCTCTTGTTTTAAATTCCAGTTCGGTAACAGCACCAACTTAATGGCAGTCATGGCAAATAGCTCTTCCAAGAGCTTTGGAACTCTGTGACTACTTGCAGAACCGCTATGGTTATGACTTATGAGTTCTCTTATGGCTGTATCTGCAACAATATGTCATCACCTGCCACGTACGGCTTCACATCATTGTCTCATTCTTAGTTTCCTCCACCGTTGTCTCTAGCTCCAAAACCAATATACGTTACTCCGATCACTGGGCCTCTATTGTCCCCGAACAGCTCCTACAGATCCTGAACTCACCAATATCCCATTTCCTGCGGTGCAAGATGGTTATTACCTTGGTGGAGATGGAATCCAGGATGTTACAAACTTACCCAATCAGTTCTATGATTCCCCAGTTAACAGGAGAATTTCTGGTCAAAATCTGCTGGCAAGCTCTGCATGGTGGGTTCAACTTATATTGATCTAGAACAAGGTAAACGTCTTGTTCCTGAAGGTGTTCTGAACTTGTATGATGTCAAAAGTTCAGGAGATATTACAAGTTTGGTTACAGGAACATTAGAGAGCTTGAGTTTGGAGGATAATCCGAGTTTCTTTGATCCAATCACCTTGTTGATGCTTCATAAGCAGGATTATAAGTACAATGAGGCTTCAAAAACAATTGATGGTGATTGTCACGGTGGAGATAATATTCCCACCAGCACATCACTCAGTTTACCCCTCAGCAGATCTCTCTGTTCAATATTTTCTCCTTTGCTTTCATTTCGATTGAAGTATGCAAGTGACTGCAAATACCCAAAGACTTGCAGTCCTTTTGGTGAGGATTCAGGATGTTTTTTCCCAGTCACGTCTGAGTTTAGTAGAGTGTTCAAAAGATGGACAAAGCCTCAGATTCTTACTCGAATTCCCAGATGGCGGCTTCACCAACTATGACTTCGCTTTCAATCCATCCACAACATTGATTGCTGAAGGGTCATGGAATGCAAAGAAGAACCAGCTATGTGTTGTTGCATGTAGAATCTTCAGTGCAGTTGGTTCTTTGAACGGTTCCTAATTCCTATATTGGGGATTGTTCAATCATATTAAGTTTTAGATTCCCTGCACTTTGGTCAATTAGAAACACTAGATACATTGAGGGGCAAATTAGGAGCAACAAGAAGACGAATGATATAGGTCACGTCAATAGGATTGTGTTTGAGGATTGTGTTTGGAAGTAACCAAAATGAATTTACCAAGATTCCAGGGCTGCAGTACACTTGCACCATGGTTGAGAAAGCAAGAGCCACTTGCTTAAAAGACAACCCTAGTAGAAACAAAGAGAAGCAGTATCCAGAAGGAAATTCGCAAGGAATGCAATTCCAAATGTCCTTCAAGAACTTTAAAGGAAGAGAAATGGGATGGGGCAAGGCGCGTCCCATCTCTGTTGGTGATCAGTTCCATCCTGGGAGTGGGAATGAATATGTGATGAATCCACCAAGCCCGCAACCCGCTAAAATCTACCATAGCAGTTTACTGAACATCAGCTACTCAATGAACATAATGACATCAGAAAATGAAAATATCAGAGAGTACAAACATGTTGAAATCACTGCTGAAGGAATTTATAATGCTGAAACAGGAGCTATGTGCTTGGTAGGCTGCAAGCATCTTGACTTAAACAATCCAACAGGGACAGATGATTCAATGGACTGTGAGATTCTTATCAATCTGCAGTTCCCTACAATAGAGTCTAGGGATTACATCAAGGGATATAACAAAAGCCAACGGAGAAAGACCTGTTCTTTGAGGGGGTGGTTGGTTTGTAAGGAGGAATAATAATAAGAATAAGATTGAATATAGTGAAAAATAAGAATGATATTATCATTATAATTATGATGGTTGGTTAAGAGAAAGGAATGCTTACCGTTATCATTGATAATAGTTGGTTTATAAAAATTATTGAGAAATAAATTTTTATTAATTATATGGTAATTAATTAATTACAATATATTAATTAATTAAAATATAATTATTAATTAATCACAATATTTTAATTAATGAATTAATTATATTGCAACTAATTAATTAATTACAATATTTTAATTAATGAATTAATTATATTGTAATTAATTATAATGTATGAGTTTCATTCTTCTACTAAATGGAGGGAATAGAGGATTCCCCGAAAGTGGAATATCAAACTATTGCCCCTATAATAATAATCAACGACCAACCACTAACTTTTCATTCCTTACCCATTAATCCTTTCTCAATTCCATCAACCAAGCACCCCCTCTCTTTCTTTCTCTGCAGTTGCTTTGCACAATCACGAAGCAAGTGAATTGGTACAGGGCTACTGATGACATGGATTAGTCATACATGTTTACCAACCCTGCAGATGATTACTATTCCTCCGGCAACCGTTAGGTGGTCTCCTCTTCATGCCCAACAAGTGCATGGAAATTGACTAGTGGTTGATGATATACAAATTGTGCAGTCTCAAGTTTTTGGCAGTTTGTGAGACCCCTTTTCGGCAAATGGCTTTTCAATAATTGGGAAGAGTCTGTGTAACTAAATCTGTTAATAAAATTGGCAAAGGACTTGAAATATTGCAAGGTGCTTAAATTATCCATCTCGGGGGAACAATCTGCTAGTCCAAGAGGAACATGACGGTGAGTTGACTATCATCAATTAGTTAGTGATAGAGAAGGCACCCAGAAGCAAGGCTTCTAGGATCTATGATGAATGATGATGTATGCTGCAAGTCAGGGCGTAAGGGTGACTGAACAAGGGCAAAGTTAGAGAGGCTGCAGATGGATTTGCAGTTTCAAAGGTTTATGACATTGAAGTCTTGGAAAACTTACAAGCAAATCAAATTATGCTTTTAGATAGTTATTTGACAGTTATTCACTTATGTCATAACTCCTAAAACGTTGGGACATAAGTTATAACTACATAGCTAGAAGTTATTGCATCTTGGTGGTTTCATTGAACTCCTTGGAAGTGATGCATCATAAGCTCGTGTAATCATCCAAGACGGGTCCGCCTCGTTTGCAAAATCTGCTAACCTGTGAATTAGAAACAGATTTGACAACTCTCTTCCAAAAGTTGCTTACCTGTGAATTAGAAACAGATTTGACATTTGAGAATACAATTGACTCAATACCATTATAAAACCAATTAGGCTCCTTGTTCATTGAACAAGAACTCGAGCCGCATTTATAAGGTAGCACAAAAACTCTGTACAAAAATCAATCATTTGAACACCATAACAAAGAAAACACCAGTCCAGAGAAACTACAACATGAATGTGCAAAATCAAAGAACCGCTGTATCCTAAAGAATACTGTAATCATTTTCATCATTCATGCGAATGTAACACATTATAGCCGCAACAAATATAAAGTAGGACGAAAGCTCCATTGCAAGTGCTCCCCAGCCAATAACACCAGCATGCTTTAAGATTGCTGGAATTGCAATACTTCCAATTGCTGAAGCTCCTGTTAAGAACTTGGTTGCATTGATCCATCTGTTACCAGTTATACAAAGAGAAGGATATTAATCATGATACTGATCAATCTGAAGCTGAAGAATAAGTCAAATCTTAAACATTTCAAGGTATGGAGTCTAACCCACTGTTGGATTCTGTATAAAGCGAAGAACTGTCCGACCCAGCAAAGAACAACAAAGGCATGGGAAGAAGAACATACATAATTACTGCAAGATACAATGTGAAGAGTGCCATCAAAATGCCCAATTTCAAGCTTGCATTATAACATTCATAGGGACTAGATGATGCTAAGAACAGTAATACGCATCGGCCTACTGTCATTTAGAAGATCAAAATCATGCCAGCAATTGAGTCATGCATCTGTTACTGTCCATGACCGTACATACGGATTAGGAGAAGAGGTAATATCTTCCATATTTCAGTTTTAGATAATTGGGTATGCTCGTTGTTAGGAAAATGAAAACTTTTACAGCAAGAGCACAAAAAAGTCGAGCAAATTCCTTAACTAGCCCATGAAGCACTCACCAGTAAGCATTGGCCACCAATTATCGTACAGTGCACAGGCCTGCAAGATTGAAAACAACAATCGAGAAATTACCAAAAGATAGGATAGACAGTACTTTATTTAACTCAGCTGACGGAAAAGATTTAAGGTTATTAAACAAAGAATCTCATCTACTAACCAGAATTTGCAACACAACCCCTCCAGACACCAAAATTGCCAAGAAAGCCAACTTCCCAGTATGCAAACAGGACCTCACATAACCCGGTAAGTCTGCCATCACCTAGTTGCATAACCTTGATATGATAACAGCTGAAATGAAGACAAGCTACATAAATCAGCAAACAGAAGATATTGAGGCTGAAGGCTATGAACGGAAAAAGTAAATTACGCAGATTGTTTATGCTACAAAAGATCTGTCTGACAGAAAATAGTTGACTTTGCCATAGATCTTGCTAGACACATATGTTGAAACACCAGCACTCCCTGAAGTAGTTCATTTCCAAAAGTAGTTAAGAAGCCAGGCGACTGATTAAAAGCTTTACTAAGTATGGGAAGAGTCGATTATTAAAATGCGCATCCGATTATGAAGCATGCTAACAACCAATTGTGGCTCGGAATCCATCAATCCAAAGAATCTGGGGAAATAATGCTTCCAAAATCAAGGTTGGGCACTCTATAGTAAGTCAACCAACCCCATATTGCAGCACATTAGATCTGTTTTTGTCAATCACAACTTGCATAAAAACCAGAAAAAAAGAAAAAAGGATGAATCAAATATGCAAATTTGCAGAGACTGAAAGCCATAGGACAAAACACGAGTGTTCTCCTTAGAATCAATTAACAAAATTTCAAAACATTAAACCCATCAAGCAGTTCTTTTAGCACCAACTCTTTCTTACATGGTACAGAATAAACAGAAGTTCAGAAGCAGAACAGGGAATCCTGCAACTCCAGGAAACAGTCTGTCAACTACGTAAAGATGAAAACTTTTAAGCATTACCACACACACCCGCGATTATTTTTCTAATAAAAACATAACAGTAAGAACATAACCTGCTAATAACGATAAAACCACAAAAGAAAAAGAAAGAAGGAACTTGAAGGGGAAGATGAAGAACACCCAGAGCGTGATTCAGCGCCATGATTGCAAACAAAGAGAAAACAACTTACTCGAAGAATACACAATTAAAGGAATTTCGACGCAAATTTTCATCTAAGAAAAAAGAATACCCACCAGAACTTCACATAAAGTTTTAAATTTTGCTCTATAAAGTGCTAGTCCCCGCCATGAAAGGGATCTGCCAGGCACCCTATCTCTTACAGGTCAGAGGAGAGTGGGCAGCGACGATACTGCAGACCTTTGGTTATTAGTTAAACAATGTTTGTCGTTAATTAAAAAACATTTTAATCTAAGGGGGCGCTTGGTTCATAAGAAGGAATGAGAATGAAAATGGGAATGGAAATGGGAATGAATATAGGGGTTCTCTTTCATTTTCTATTTTTCTATTTTTGTTTTACAATCTTTTAGTTCTCGTAATATTTCATTTTGAATTTGGGTAAACTGATCTAGTTTCTGTTCTAATAAATTCTGTTGATCTATTAACTCGGTTATTAGCTGAGTTAAATTGTTTAAAGTACTCATAACTTTTCTTGTAAATAATGAGTTAAATCAGTAATTTGAGTTGTAATAGTGTCTAACTGTTTTTGATTATATTCGCTAGTAGACGGTTGAGTGATTCTTAATGTTGGGTTTTGCAGAGA
>JAOSBP010000001.1:20650900-20667968 GCA_027563825.1 Erythroxylum mucronatum | reverse complement strand
CCTCCTACCAAGCTTTTCTTTTCATTCCATACCCATTCCTCTTTCCTCATACCCTCCAACCAAGCACACCCTAAGAACTCTGTTTTTAGTTTTTGTTAACAAAAAATTGATAATGTTAATACAATTAAAATAATAAATTGATATTTGTAAATTTTATCATATTTTATATAAAATTTAATAATTAAATATGTAATTAATATGTAAAATATTTTTAATTATTTATTATAATTTTTAAACGCAACAATTATTTAAAATCTTTTCTTTCTTCAAACGGAACGAATAGAAATACAATCAGACAATTCTCCGTCTAATTTTCAGGATATTTCTCAATATCTCGGCTATTCACGAAAGGTGTGCAAGAGATAAATAATCATTTACTTCATGAAGAAATTGAAGAACTTCGTGAGAATCCCACTAGAACGTATCAATTCAACTTGAGATCTTGTGCGAGGCATTGTCAAATTAAAATATCCGACAAGCATTATCTCTCATCGAAAAGAAAGTAATCCTGCTGCACCTTCTAGTATGACTATCTTATTATGATTTCACTCCAGTCACTAGCCCTTCTTTCGACATCGCCTTCCTCGCGATAAAGACTTCGAACATGACAAGATCTTATAAAGTGACGGGCGGTGTTTATAATATCACTAATTTGTAATCAAATATTTATAAATATTTTTATTTTACAAATAAAGTTTTTAAAAAATTAGTATTTTAAAATATTTATATTTGTCAATACTCAATGCTTACTATTTTTAAATATTTTTGTTTTAAAAAATTATTTTAAACTTTAAGGTATTCTATTTATTGTTTTTATTATCAATTAATATTAAATAATGTTATAACTGAAAACGGAAGGTATAACATCAAAAGCAAAATTTTTATGACTTTTTGTAAATTAAAATAATTATAAAAATTTAACATTGATTATAAATGAACTAAATAATTTTTAATTAAATTAATAAAAATAAATGTTAATAATTATTAATTATGTGTGTGATTTATTGGATGGCTGGGTGCTGGTGGGATATTAGATTGTGGGATGGCCCAATAAAACACAATTGTTTAAATAAGAGATAAATTCAAAGATTTAATGGTTTTTATTAATTAACTTTGTTTAAAAAAAAGATGAATAAATAGATTGGTAAAATAGGAAGGAAGGAGGGCTTAAGCCCTTTAAGAGGTGGTTTTCCTATATTATGGAGTTTTACTTTTTTCTCTTTTTTAATTTTTAAATCATTAAAATGTTTGTGCTTTATTTCACAAAATCTAATTTAATGAAAGAAACAAAAATTTTGAATTATTAAATAAAGTACAATTCACTAATAAAGATAAATCTATACTAGTAACATAAAAATATAAACTCCAATGTTTTAAAAACTTAACCGGTTCAACTGATTTAACCTTAAAAAATATTGAACTGTTTAACTTTTCGGTTTTGTTTTTAAATTTTCGATTTGATTTATTTTAATAACTCTTTGTGCAGGTGAGTTAGTAAGGGGATCTCCTAACTTAAGTGAGGTCGCGGGTTTAAACTACTTTCATGTATGCAGTCGTTTAAAATTTTAGGTTAGAGCTTTGTCTCCCATAAAAGACCTATTCGGCTCGAGCAAGGATTAGTCTGGGCGTTGGATGACTTAAAGGTGTCTTCTCATAGTTGGGACCCTCCTAAGATACCTCGTGGAAAACAAAAAAAAAACCAATTTATTAATTAATAGGTCAATTTTAAAAATTAACAAGTTCTTAAAAATAAAAATAATTAATTAACTTTTATTTAACATTATTGTTTTCAACTAAATTTCAAATTATGTTATAATTAAGGAAAATATCTTTAAATTATATGTCAAAATTTTTAACTTTATTTAATCTTTAGCAAATTTTACGACGATTTAATACAAGTTGAACTTTTAAAATCTTAAACTTTTTATCTTACTAGTTTAATTTTCGATCTGATTTTTAAAACATTTATAAAAACTACTTTACCTCAAAATATTTTAGAAAACTATCAAAATATGGATAATATATTGATATGCAGCTATCCATTTCTTTAAAAGAAACATTAAAATATAATTTCTTTTCTCTGTAATTTCGCAAAACAACCTTTCTATCATGTAGGGATAATATTGCATACTATTAAATTTTTTCAAACTCCATGTTTCAGCGAGACACTAAATGCATAAATTAAAAAAATACTACTTTCTTCTTTGGTGACAGGTATTCGTGACTTCCTTCAACGGGAGTGGACCGTACACATTGAGCATACGCCTCTTGAAGGGAACCAATGTGCGGATCACTTGGCATACCTAGTTTCGGTTGTACCGCGGGGACTACATATTCTTCGGGAGCCCCCTTGGAACCTTTTAGATGCACTCCACCGCGACGTTCAAGGAGCCCTTTACCATCGATCCCTTCGTTGGGAATTTAATACTATGAGGTAGTCTCTTTGTTTTTATTTCCATTGTAACCCCAAAAAAAATTACTACATTAAAATATATTAAAATTAAAAAATTCCACGTAAAAACAAAACTATATCTTATATGTACTAGCATTTACTCTTATAATTATCATGAAATTTTAAGATAATCTGTAGTGAATTTTAAGCAAAATATAATTATCTTGAAATTTTAAGATAATTTGAAGTTTTTGATTTTTAAGCAAATTAAAATTATCTAGTGTAGTTAGATAATGACAAGAAAGATTAAGTTTTTTTTATAATAAAAATATAAAATGGCAAAGAAAGCTAATAAAATAACAAAATAATAAAGGAAAAAAAAAAGCACCGTTATATATATGTTTTGCGTCCAGGAAGTTGCTTCCATGGAAATTATCGTGCTTTCTCACTGCACGTACACTACATCTAGCTGACTACTTTTACTTGCTCAAGCACTCCCCACTTGAACACCGACACCAAAAGCCATTTATGGCACTTTAGAGATCTATACAGAGAAGAGAGACTGACTTGGTATTGGAAGAGTTCTCCGAGGTTAGATCCACTACTCTTGTTCTTTCACTTCTTTGCTTAAAAGTTGAAATCTTTTTTCCTTCTTTTCCTTGTCTCACTCCCTTTTCTTCCTGTGTTTGCAAATTCAACACGTTTACGAACTGGGTTCTGCAGCTTTTGTTATTAGTAAGAAACTTCTCTAACTTGGTGCTTAAACCCGCTGTTAAGTATCAGCTGGAAGAGTTCACATTAGCATTCTTCTTGTTTTCTAGATGATTGTGGCAGGAGTTGTGAGATTGTTTTGTTTGAACTACATTTTAGCATCTTTTGTTCTTCATGAACTTGGTCTGAGGTTCTTGGCTAGAGCGGTGAAATTGGAGTTGTTTTAGTAGTACTTATGACAGATTTGCTTGGTGGGTCTTCAGAAGTTTAGATAGACGTCTGTATTGAGTTCTATGGAAATCAATCAATTATGTTCAAGTTTTTACGGATCTTGGATGGGATCAGTTGTTTCCATCGTTATTCTGATCCAAGTTTTGCGTTTCCATGCATGTTCCTTTCTTTTGGAATTATTTTCCCAAGCTTTATATTAGTAATAACTTGTACTAATTTCAGTCATAAAAAACAGTGATCTGTAATAACTGACTACTTGTATGCTTCAAGTCTGAGTCATCTTGCCTAGAATCAGTGACACCATACTTAAATTTGTTTCCTTGATCCGTCACGAACTCTTACAACATTCTTGGCTGTCAAGGGATCTAAAAGTTGATTTGAACTCGTTTGATGTGAACATCGATAGTCTCAGGCAGTAGGCTTCTTGGCTCACTATTTTCTAAATATCTGTACTAATTTGTAGTTCAACTTATGAAAATGCTTTTTATTCCGTTCTATGGCATGATTCTTCGTCTGAATTACGATTATGGTACATTTTAATGTGCTACAGGGATTCATCCAGCATGAAAATGGCCTCTAAATATAATCCCTCCATCCATAGAACACGAGGCCCTTTGTCCATTTTCATTGTGTTTTGTTTGTGCTGTTTCTTCTATGTCCTGGGTGCATGGCAGAAGGGTGGTTTTGGAACGGTATATACCATAGATTTGGGGCTCAGCAAACAAACAGATTGCGACTTCAATACTGATCTGAATTTTGAAAGTCATCACAATTATGTTGAGATTGTTGAGGCACCTAAGCCAGAAGCCAAGATATTTACGCCTTGTGATGCTAAATACACAGATTATACTCCTTGCCAAGAACAAGACCGAGCAATGAAGTTTCCACGTGAGAATATGATATACAGAGAAAGGCATTGTCCCTCTGAAGAGGAAAAATTACATTGTCTTATACCAGCACCAAAAGGTTATAAGGCCCCATTTCCTTGGCCAAAAGGCCGCGATTATGTCCACTATGCTAATGTTCCATACAAAAGTTTAACAGTAGAGAAGGCTGTTCAAAACTGGGTGCAGTTTCAGGGTGATGTGTTCAAATTTCCAGGAGGAGGAACCATGTTTCCTCAGGGTGCAGATAAATACATCGATGAACTTGCATCAGTGATCCCAATAAAAGATGGTTCTGTTAGAACAGCATTGGATACTGGTTGTGGGGTATGTTAATTGTTGATTTTATTTTAGGATTTATTGATGCTGACATTTGATTTGTATAGATTTACACAATTCTTGTTATGAGTCAAATTCTTATTCCGTTCCCGCTTATCTGCATTTTGTGAACCAGTTTTTGTATTTTTCTTGAAATGGAAAATTTAAGCAGTTGCAGAACTTGCCATCTATTGTGCTTTCATATTGTCTTTGTGACTACTTGTCTATATCTGCATGTGGGCATTTTGTTCAATCAAGGGACATTACACGAACTTATGAGTATTCAGGACCTTGAATCTCTAATATTATTAGCCATAAAATACCACTATCGGAGTTGTTGTGCCAGGTTGTGGTTAGCTGGAATTGGGGAAGGGAAATGGATACTGTTGTTTGTGATGGGAAAGTGGGAATTTTGTGCATAATTGCAAAAGAGTTCTCACTATCTTGCTATTAGGGCAGTGAATTTCCTGTATGTGTTAAGATTCCTATCAACTTCACATGAAAGTCCTAACACATTTGACGCTTATAAACAACACATAGCCCATCAGGGTTAAACTTAGCAATTGATTGTTCTTATTTTGTTCCTTTATATTCTTAGTTGATACCTACTTTAGTCTGTTATAATTTCTGATTGATAAGACAATCATCGTTATTAAATAGGTTGCAAGTTGGGGAGCATACCTGCTAAAAAGAAATGTATTGGCCATGTCCTTTGCACCTCGTGATAATCATGAAGCACAGGTACAATTTGCATTGGAACGAGGAGTACCTGCCGTTATTGGGGTTCTTGGATCTGTACGTCTTCCATACCCATCAAGAGCCTTTGATATGGCTCAGTGTTCACGATGTTTAATACCATGGACATCAAATGGTAGGTTCTGTTATTCCTAATTTTGTAGACATATTTATGTACTTAGGAAGTGACATATGCTTAAAATTTCACACAAAAAAACATAGTACTTAGGGTCATCCTGAGTCAGATGAGTAGACTTTATACCGTTATGTGCCATTCTTGTGGAAACTTGATGTGCCACCTATAAATTCTTTATAAAATCTATCTTTTAATTTTACATCATTTTTTGTCACTTCTATTCTTTATGTTAGATGTGCTTTTGGATACTATGAGAACCTTAGAAAGAAACCATTCTTAAATATAATGCTAAACAGTAAATCTTCTATCTGCTGTAAATGCAGCCATGCTATTGCCAAATTGTGCACACTCTGAAAGTTAAGAAGATATATGAAGCTAGTTGATGATCCTTACATATTCCAAAATGATATGTTTTATTAATAGTTGTTTATTTACTGTTTTAAAAAAGTTAAGCTTCTGTCAGGTGAGCTCCTAACTTAGTGACATATTTGTGATTCTAGGACAAAAAATTAGTTCTGAACTCTTTCCTTATCTTTTATTTTTACTGATTCAATGTCTAGCATACAATGTTAACAAACAGGCATCATTTTGTAGATGGAATGTACCTAATGGAAGTTGATCGAGTCCTCAGACCTGGTGGGTACTGGATTTTGTCTGGTCCTCCAATTAATTGGAAGACCTACTACAAAACTTGGCAGCGATCTAGAAAGGACCTTGAGGCTGAGCAGAGGAAGATTGAAGAGCTGGCTGAAAGTCTTTGCTGGGAGAAAAAGTATGAGAATGGAGATCTTGCTATCTGGAGAAAAAAGGTGAATGACAAGGGTTGCCAGAGGAGGATCACAAATTTATGCACGTCGAGTGATCCTGATGATGGTTGGTAAGTTCCCAAAGTTCTTGACTACCTTGATATTTATTGCTACCATATGAGGACCTAAAATTTAACCTATCAAATCTTTAACACTATATTTCCTTGATCCATATGATACAGTCAACTTCTGAGAGTGCTAAGAAATAACTTCTTGTAACCTGAGAGTATATTTTTGTTTGTGTATATTGAAAGTTGGTACTGGAAAATCAACATGTCGAGGCCTTTAAACTTTTCCGATTCTGTATCTGACATTATTGTCGAAAATGGAACTATGGGCTGAATTCCTTCCATGACAGACCAATTGTTTCAGGGAATTTAAATTTGTTTATATTGGGAGATGCTTATTTTTTAATTGAATTTCAAGTTTCCTTTTCTATTCACTTAATTTCTTATTCCAGAAACCCTTATATCCCTTTAGTAGTCGTCTTGTGAGCATAGTCTCTCAATATGTGAGCTCATTATGCACTTTTCAGTATTCACTCAGAAATTGCTATTAAGTTTGGTTATGAATTTGAGAGTTCATGCCTTCCTAGCGCTTCTCAGTCCTGGTGACTTTGCGTACATGTCATAAGCAGTTGTTAACTTAAAAAATCATGGCAAGTTGTCTTGTTTATAAAGTTTTTGCTTTGATATAATATTAGATCAGTAGGATAAGAACAGATTGATGTTTCCTCCATATTCCATCCTTTTGTACCACGGGCAGAGAATAGATGTAGCTTCACCTGCACTCTTCTCTAGTGGTGAACATATGGCCATTCCCTTTTGGAAAAGGAAACTTATGACCACTGCAAGCTTCTTGAAACTTAGTGAAGTTTCTCATTATAGTATTTAATTGTTTCCATATTAACTTTCTTATGTTGTTCCTATATCATATTAGGTACAAGGAAATGGAAAATTGCAGCACACCTTTTCCTGAAGTAACCAGTGCAAATGAAGTAGCAGGAGGGCAGCTAAAGAAATTTCCAGATAGGCTTTTTGCAGTGCCTCCTCGAATAGTTCAGGGACTGATTGAGGGTGTCACAGCAGAGTCTTACCAAGAGGACAATGACATATGGAAAAAGCATTTAGATGCCTATAAAAAGATCAACAGATTGCTTGGCACTTCGAGATATCGAAATATAATGGACATGAATGCAGGGCTTGGGGGTTTTGCTGCTGCACTTGAATCACCAAAATCTTGGGTGATGAATGTGGTGCCTACAGTTACGAAGAACACATTAGGTGTGATTTATGAGAGAGGTTTAATTGGCATTTATCATGACTGGTAAGTTGTACACCTACTATTTCTATTACAGAGCTAACAAGTACCACCAGAATCTATGTTGTAGTTTCCTGTGGAAAGATTGAAGAACTGGGGCTCCTCCTTTCCTTAATCATTACATCCCTAATGGAGAGGGATTCTATCCCAATGACTCAATAGCATGAGATTTTACTGATTAAAATAACGCTGCAACAGTATGCCTTTTATTTCTGAGCCAATATTAGTGCAGCCTCTCAATCTTGTGAAAATGTAGTGGAACATTGTTCCATGAACCTTCATCCTCAAAGTTCACAAAACTGATATTCAACTATTTGCCAAGTGAAGCATCTTTTCTACATGCACTGCAATTACTCTGAGTCATAGTACCCAAGAAGTTGTCATCAGTTGTTGCTCTTGCTGCCTTAATGTCAACTTCCTTTCCGGGTCACCACCTATTGCTGTGATAAGATTGGCTATCTAGAAATTGATTTAGTTCTGTGAAATACTGTGTGGAAGGAAGAGATAACTAATACAAATAATGAAAACTCTGGGACAGAGGTTTATTCTTGGGAAGGGAGGATAATGATCCAAATGTTCTAATAGTCTTCTCAGTTTCAGCATCATTGAATTACAAGCTTTTTTGTATCCTGGTTAATTCCATTCTTCCATAAATTTTCTAACTGTTGAACTTGGAAAATCTTTTGAAACCTAATAGTTTTCTTTGGAAGCTTAATGACCTTTTCTATTGCTGTCTTGTTTCAGGTGTGAAGGATTCTCAACATATCCAAGAACATATGATTTTATTCATGCCAATGGCATTTTCAGCTTATATCAAAATGTGTAAGCCACTTAGTTTCCTTATTCATTCTAATTTTTGTCGTGCTAATTTTGGTTGAATGTCTACAACTTCAGTATTTTGAGTTTCATATTGAAAATTTACTATTATGTTCTGGACTGACTTATGATCAAATGATGGGTAAGGTGATTGCTCAATCAATGATCACAACTTCTGAATTTTCAAAGTGCTATCAATACCTTGTATTTGTGCATTTGAGAACTTCAAATTGACTTTCCGGTTAGACCATCTATTTTTTATATTTAGATACAAATTGGCTAACCAATTGAACACGACCTTTTGAGAACATGGGAGGGTCTTAGTTCCTGCAACTGCAATTTCCAGTTTTCATGCTAAATGTTTTTTGTTTTTTAATTCCATCTTCGACATAATTAAAGTTTTATTCTAAACTTATATCATGATTTTACAAGTATCCTCTCTTATATGCATACTTGGTAAGAAGAACGGATAGCTAAGCTGAGATATTGGTGGCCATTCATTTTACAGTCATTTTCTTAGCTTAAAAGACTGCTCAAAGAGCTTATCATTATATATTTTTGTTCTGTTCTTTAATTTTTTATTGTGCGAGTTAGGGAATGTGTCAGTAGAGCAATGTGGTTGTTTTAGTTGCTATGCCAAAGATTAATTGCCTGCAATATATTACTGAATACTTGTGAATACTCAACAGATGTGAACCAGAAAACATTCTTCTGGAAATGGACCGCATTCTGCGTCCTGAAGGATCAGTCATTATCCGTGATGCAGTTGATGTTCTAAATGAGGTTAGGAAAATTACTTCAGGTATGAGATGGGATACAAAGTTGATGGATCATGAGGATGGCCCTCTTGTACCTGAGAAGATATTGGTAGCTGTGAAACAGTATTGGGTTGCAGGAAACAGCACATCCAGTGATGAATAAACATCAAAAAATGTTCTTTCCTAGTGAAAATTCCTGCATATTTATAGTTCCAAATGATTAAATGAATCATCCTTAAGTGGGATAAATCAAGTGTTCCCTTTCTTCAAGGTTGAAATTTATAAAGTTATTGCCTTTTTCTGAGGGAGAAAAAAGAAGTATGGTGCTATAACATACTCGTGGATGTTACATCTGATTACTTTAGCTGCACAAGTACACCAGTTCTAGACTCGAGAACAAAATCCTGAGCTGTGTAAGCAGTTGAGCACATTAGGCAACGATGGATTTTGTTGATGAATTCATGAATTTGCTCATGTCAGTTTTAGCTTGTTAATTCATTCAAATAATCTGAACTCTTGATACTTTGTTTCCTTTCGGATTTTCTCTTTCAGTAACATATAATGCTGAACCCAAATACCAAAGTGCACTCGACATCTGACAGGTTAGCTGTTGCTAAACCTTAATCTGGACCATTGATGTCCAAACTTGTTGGAAACAATAATGCTTTTAGTTATACTGCTGTGGCTATGATTCAGGAATGGAATAGATTAGTTTCTTGTTAAAATAGTATCCTCTTCTCCAACTACACTTTAAAGATTCAAACTTGCAATCTTGCTCTGATATTAGTATAAATTGAGGGTAAAAGATACAAATATCTTTTATAATTCCTTTTTTAATCCGTGGCCTTTAACGGATTAGAGAAACTGAATGTCTACGAACTTACAGATCTTAGCATTCATTTATAGTAACCTTATTGAGTCTCTTAATTACGGAATGAATAAATGCCCACATTAATTAAGACTCATTTTTTAATTAAAATTTAGCCTATTTAACCAATTTTTTTATTAAGTTTCTTTATTATCTTTAATTTAGATAAATATAATTTTCTTAACCTTAATTTTATAGAAACTTGTAAATAATAATTGTCCAATTAAAAAATACTAATCTTAATTTACAAACATGTAAATTAAGTCAAATTATCATTTTTACTATATGGCTAATAAATGAATATCTACTAGTATTTACTTTTTGGTAAACACATCACATCAGTAAAAGCTAAAAACAAAAATTTAAAAGCTATTCATTAAATTAAAAATTAAAACTATTAAATATTAAATCAAAATATTTTTAAGAATTAAATACTTTTAAATCTTTTATCTCATATTAGGTTGATTATTTTTGTATATACCTATATTTAAGTCCCTTTTCGTTCGCTAAATACTTGTTTACCAGTTCGTGCTCTTCTTGTACACAAAGGTGTGGATATTTCGCCGTTGTGTCCGCTTTGTGGTATTGGGCCTGAATCCATTTCACATATTTTATTTGAGTGTTGTTGTGCTAAGGAGGTGTGGTCTTTTTCTCATTTGGGATTATTCCATTCCTTTTCTGTTGTGTTGCCAGAGTGGTTTTCTTTTATCACACATAATTATACTGATGATAAGCAATGTTTGGCTATCTCTATTTGTTGGGCTTTGTGGAAAAATAGGAATGATCTGGTTTGGCATGGTCTTCAACATTCAGCCCAATCGATTATTTTTTTAGCCCGTTCGGTGTTGCGGAATTGGAATAATGCTCGGCGGCGACAATCTGCAGTGGCTTGTCATGTCCCTTCTGGTCCTCTTGTGTGGCAGAAACCACCAGATGGATTCATTAAAATTAACACAGATGTTACTATTTTTAAAGAGCTACGGAAGACAGGTACTGGTTTTATAGTTCTTAATGAAGTTTTCCTTGTTTGATTTCAAAAAAAAAAAAAAGGTCCCTTTTCACAACAGCATTTAGTATATAATATTATTGCTCATATATTGCATTAAATTAAATTTAAATTAATGATTTTTAATCAAAGTTTAAATTTTAAGAAATTAATATAAACGATTTTTTCAGAATAATTTTATTTTAATTTGATTTATTAAAACAATATAGTTTCAATTTTTAAAATTTAAAAATTGTAAACTAAAATAACAAAAAATTCACATTTCCTTGAATTGAAAATTAAATTGATGTCACTTTTATAAACCCAATTTTATATTAAGATCCTTTGTGTTACATGACATCTGAGGGAAAACTCATAGAATGATCCGACCTAACCTATTTTGAAGCTTCTTCTTAGCTGCATTTTAGTGACCTCTGTAAGTTCTTGATTTCAGTCGGTGCCTGGATGGAACAGCATTTTCCCTGTACAAGTAGCTGAGCAACCTAGCTGCCTGTAACTGGGAAAACACGATCAAACAGTTGTACAAGTAACAGAGCAACCTAGCTGCCTGTAACTAGGAAAACACAATCAAACAAGTGTCATTCTTTGAAGACGAGACCACATTAGCTTGTTCACGTGTCTATGACTGGAAAGTTCAAACTCAAACCTAGTCTGGTTTGGGACTTCGTGTCCTAATTTAGATCACACACAGAGTTCCTCAAAGTCTTCACCATTCTTGATTTATATCACACACACACACACGCGCGCTGCCACCTTTCGGTACATACAGAGAGGCCAGTTTCTGTGGCCACGGTGCAAAACCCAGAAACCGGAACCAAGAATCCTGCGAGCTGTCTGAAAACCGTGTGCACCCGTCAATAATGAAGACCTGTTCCCTCTGTTATTGCATTGGATGGTTGAGATCAGTTGAAAACAGGAACTGGGTACGGGTAACATCTGTTCCCGTCAATAATATGTTAAGTACAGTACTACACGCCTACCCTTGGACTCTTTGGGACCAAAAGGTGGAATCCCACCCTAGCGCCCCCACACTTCGGTTTGACATTGTGTGAGGGGAGTAAATTACGCTCTGATTTCAGCTAACTTTTTGAAAAGGCGGCTCAGTATTCAGTGCGCACAAGGAGTCATCACATTGGATGAACTCCTACACTGCTGCTGCCGAGACTCGAACTTAAGATCTTGGACTCACTTTCCTTCCCAATGACCAATTAAGCTACCCGTGCGGCACACGCCTACCCTGCTATCATGTTGATCTAAGAAATTAAAGATTTGAATCATTATAAATTAATAAAAATAACTGATTATGAGATTAAAAAATAATTTAATGAGTTAATCTCTAAAAATATTAATAAAAATTAGAGTCTAAACTATATTTATTCAATTTTCTATTTTTGTTTATGTTTTGTATAAAATTGTAATTAAAGAAATAACTTGTGTTATTCGCCTAATAAATTTTAGAATTTGTAAAACGAAAGAAGAATGCAAATTTTATTTTTCTCAAATCACAGAAGCAACCTTTTTTAATAAACGCAAAATAAAGATTGTGATTATCGATAATCTTCTCCCTCTTTCGCAAAGTGAAGAGTCTTAATAATATTATTAGGACCCGATCGTCCTAATCAAAGTATGCTAATCGTGGCAAATAGTAAAACAGAAAAATTAAAAGCAAATGCATGATGTGATTACAATGAGACCACAACTTACAAATTGTGGTTCTTATGTAAAGTGAGTTAGAAAAGGGGAGAAAATTTAAGTAGTGATTGAAGTGTGGACAACATGCACATGGAAAAAGGCTAAGTTAATTGGTCTTAGCTGCATTATTAGACCATAGAAAAACAGGTAAAGGAACTGTCTGATCGGTGAAGTGTTAGTCTTGTTGATAGTGCTAAGATGTGTCCAACAACTGAACAATGATGGAACCTGTTGAAGATGTGAATGCTGCTTTCTGAAGGGGACGGACAGTCTAGACAAAGATCTAGTGTGCGATCATTTGGGGGCAATGCGCCAGTTCCACAGGGAACATGATAAAATAGAGATAAGATCAGCTAAGCTGACTTTTATCTTCCAAATTATGCGGGAGAGAGTTAATCCTAGTTTTTTTTTTTCTTAGATGAGGTATTATCCGTAGATTCAATGACTAATCTCTTCGCTAATTTATAGGCACCTCACAGGATAAAATAACTGACCCAAAAATTTAAGGCTGCTTTATCAATCTAGATTTTCTGTCCAATATTACTCTGTCTTATTTTGTCTCATAGAATCTCAGCCATTTATTTTACGGGACCCACACAGAACTCACATAAATAAATGGCTGAGATTTATTGGACAACACCATAATACTGAACAGAGAATCTAAACTCCTGCTTTATTAGCAAAGCCAAGTATCGAACAGAGTTAATTCCAGTTTAACCAGTTTTCATTGTTCTTGAAGCTTTACGGTCCAAAAACTTCGGTTGAAATAAGCAAGTGATTAGTCTAATTTCAGTCTGTGCAATTTTTATCCGAAATTAGTTTGGTTTCAATTTTTTTTATAAATTTGAATTATTAATTTTAAGTCGGTTGTAATTTTTTCATAATTTTTAATTATTTTAGCTTTATGAGACTAATATTTTAAAAATTGAATGAAGTTAATTGGGTAAGATAAAATATTTAAAGTTTGAAAAGTTATTGTTTTAAAGAATTTAAAATATGATTGAAGGAATTATTCTTACTTGTTCAAGAATTTGAAATTTAATTAAAAACAGATATTATTAAATAAAAATTAATTAATTAATTTTAGTTTATAAGAATTTATTAATTTACAAAAATTAATTAATTAATTTTAATTTATAAGAATTTATTAATTTACAAAAATTAATTAATAAATAAATTAACTAGTTTTAACAATAAGTAAGTAATTCAAACTAAAAAGTTAAAACATAAGGTTTTTGTAGATTTATCGATAAAACCGGTTGAATTTTTTAATCATTATATGCGAGAATAATGAATATCTAATAGAAAAATATACATACTTTTAAAAAAACTTTATAAGAATTTATTAATTTACAAAAATTGACTGATTAATTAATAAATTAATCATATTTTAATAACAAAATCAAACTAAAAAGTTAAAATCAAACTCAAAAAAACAATTCGACGTATTTACAAATTTTCCGATAAATAAGGTCTTTTTAATCGTTATATTTGAGAATAATGAATATCCAATAAGAAAAAGATATTAGATTGCAAATTTTTATTTATTTAGTAATTTTATAATTAGACTAAAAAGTCAATTATCAAAAAGATTGAAAAGTCATATCCTCGTATAGATAATATCTAAAAGCACTGTTGAGAAGGATAGGTATGTACTACGTAGTTCTATTTGATAAAATCATTAGCGGACGGTATGGAATCCGTGTTTGAAAAAGCTTTTGGCATTACGTGTTCATGTATAGTTTTCCTTCTTTCCCCGTTTAAACACAATGCCATGCATGCACCGAAATATGGAAATGGATATTTACCTGATAATATTGATATGATGTGTGTTTTAGAGGATATATAGAACCCACGTCGATCTATGTATAATTTTCAAATTAAGGATAACGGATTTGTCATGTAGTTAAGACCGCCCTCGACCACTCCGCTTAATACGGAGCTTAAGATTCAACTGATACGGAGCTTAAGATTCAACTGATATTAGATTGTTATAAAATCAATTAAGCATCAACAACAATACATAATACATAGTCAAAATTCTTTTCGAGAAAGTTCAATAATACGCAATCTTACTTTTAACTAATAAAGAAGTTGTTTATAAATACCCATATAAATGAACGGAAATAAAAAGAAACAGAAAAAAATAAATAAGTAAATATAAACGATAAATAAAAGTAAAATTAGAATAAAAATAACTAAAAATAAATAATAATAATAATAATAATAATAATAATAGTGAAAATAAAAATGATATATAAAATAATAGTAACTATAAAAATAAAAAATAATACTAATAATGGTAGAAATACTAATAACAATAATAAACATACTAACATTAATAATAATAAAATTGGTTAAAGATTAAATAAAATTAAATAATTTGAAATATGATTAAAAGATAATGTTTTTATAATAGAATAATTTGAAGTTTAATTAAAAAGAAAATTGTTAAATAAAAATTAATTAATTTTTATAAGAATTTATTAATTTACTAAAATTAATCAATTAATTAATAAATGAATCAATTTTTATCAAAAATTATTAAAATAAATATAACTGATTTATTAAAATGCAGCTTTATTTCTAAAAATTCAATTTCATTGCTCCTAATAAGCTAATGGAAATGTAAAAAATAAAAGAAAATAGTCTATTATCAGTGGTTAGAGAGGACAAGAACATGGCTGCAACATACGAGAGGCCAAAGATTGATGGATCCACCGGACTTAAAATTTGTCACTTAAGAACGAATGATATGATATGATAGGGTCATGATAGTACATGAATAGTGTGTGAGATAATGGAGAGTCCTGCCACGATTCCCACCAAAAATACATGAATAGGTCCGCGGAGAGTTTCTGATTAGAAAGGCATTGCTACCTGTTAAAATGTAAGGGTGAAGGTTTGTCAC
The DNA here is from genome assembly GCA_027563825.1 of Erythroxylum mucronatum. Taxonomy (NCBI): domain Eukaryota; kingdom Viridiplantae; phylum Streptophyta; class Magnoliopsida; order Malpighiales; family Erythroxylaceae; genus Erythroxylum; species Erythroxylum mucronatum. The sequence continues at coordinate 20,652,384 of JAOSBP010000001.1, read as the reverse complement.
ACGTTAGGAAAAAAAGAGGAATGAAGGAAGATTAATATATAAGTTTAGTATATAAATTTACTTCTTAAATTTGTATGTGGTTTAATTTTTATTTTCATGTGAGCCCATAAGTTATATCAGAGCGAGTTACACTTATATTAGTCGTTAACACTTTGAAATAATAGATTATGTCACATGTTAGACCCACACATGAGGAGGATGTATTGAAGTACAAGAATGGGAGTTTGTCCCACATCAGAGAAAAAAAGGCAAGAAGATTAATATATAAATCTAGTGGGCTACTTAACCAATCATCAATTGATTTTAGGATAGAACCTCACTTAGACTTGTATGTGGTCTAACTTTCCTTCTCGTGTGAGCCCATAGGCTCGTTGTAAATTCTATCACCTTCTTCTTGGACTTTTTTTCCCCAATTTTGTACCATACAATAAACTTCTATGGTAACATTTTGATTTTGATTGGAGTTATTTACTTATGTTAAGGATATATGTAAAATATTAGAATTTTAATTTTATAATAGAAAAATAAGGACAAGTCTTGCTTAAAGTTGTTATTTTGTGATTATAAAGGTTTTTTTGTACAAATATAAAAAAAATTGCGTTTCATAATGAGAAAATAATTTGCCATTTTTTAAAATATCTATCGTATTGATTTTAATTTTATTTTATAATGATATTTTATTTAATTTCAATAAATAAGTTTTATTAATCCCAAACTCTTTAAAAAAAAGATAAGATTGAACATAACATTATAAATAAAGATATCATCAACAACCTATTTTTATGAAGAATTTGCTTTATAAAGATATCATCAACAATCTGTGTAAAGATAAGGCTGCATACTATCATATTTTTTCAGACTTCGCTTTATTACAGGTCTTCAGATTGGATGTAACGATATCGATGATGATTAAGTATATATTAATCATTTTTATTATTTTATTAAGTACTCGCAGTGACCCCATTTTACCCTTCGACTCTGGGCCTATTGCCCTACTTGAGTCGACAATTCGGGCCGGATTTTAAGGGATTACCCTTGCTCGTGACCAAGACAGGGAGTGGCACGTGACTCTTGCGCTGTGCTGTGTGTGTCCCAGCTCCCAACTTTAACAAGACAAGACATTCCGTACGACTACCAACTTTTCTATTTGGATAAAACCATATTTATTATATTCGACTCAATTAAATAATTTATTATATATATATATTGAAATTATTTATCAACAAGTTAATGATTTATCAAATTTCATACATGTAAAGAAAAGTATGCTCCTGTCATTCAAAATTTGGTGTAAAATTTTGAAAGTATTTATAAATTAATAAAAATGAGACAAGATGTAACACTCAAATACTCCCTAGAAGGATATGTGGATGTCACCCAAGACAGTACAAGCCAATCACACACAACATTTCAAACAGTGTTTACAATACATCATATCATACTGTCATAAACAGAAATTTCAAAGTTATTACAGGCCCAAAAGT
>JAOSBP010000001.1:20613675-20623908 GCA_027563825.1 Erythroxylum mucronatum | reverse complement strand
ATTTTGATGAATGGTCTGCTGCTAATATTCGGCCTGTACCTGCTGCTATCTCTCGGGCACTTCATCAATGGAAGCCATCACCTACTGGTTTTTTGAAAATCAATGTAGATGCCTCAACAGGAATGAGTACTGGTTATGTGGGTATTAGGGCAGTGGTTCGTGGAGCGGATAGAGGTTTTCTTGCAGCCAGAGCTTGGCGTGTGGTGGGATTCTTTTCAACTAAGGTAATCGAGGCAGTAGCGATTCGAGAGGTGTTGAGCTGGATAACAACGCGTCAATGGAGAAATGTGGTTGTAGAATCAGATGCAAAGTTAGTGATTCAAGCTATTGAGGATTCTTCATCTACGGATGTTTCGACGTTTGGTCTTCTTATTTAAGATTGTATCTCTCTCATTAGTGAGTTAGAATCTGTATCTTGTTGTTTTGCTTATAGGTCTGCGAATGTAGCCGCACATACTGTTGCTGTGGGTACTCATTCCGAGTCAGGCTTAGGTGAGTGGTTTGATATACCACCTCCTGCTATTCTGAATCTTGTTTGATTTTTATGACATTTCATATCTTATTCCTAAAAAAAAAACAACAACGACACAGATGGGGCTGATTTTAGTCAGATATAGTGAATTTGATCTCCTGTCACTTTTGAAATGGTATCATCGATGTTACGTATTTTAATTAATCTCTTTTTTAATTAAAGTTAAAATAATGCAGTAGGTTGGACTTTGGAGTCCCTAAAGTCACGCATTGATTTGCGACTCACCGAATACATGTGACATCAAACTGTAGTTAAATGCTGGTTGTGATTTTAAAAACTTACAGAAAAACAAGAATCTTAATTAGTTTTATTACTCTAATTCAAAATTAATAAGTTAAATTAAAAAATTTAAATGATTTTAATTTTTTAAAAATATTCAAATTAAGTTCAAATGGAAAGATCTAAATTCAATTTTAATAAATTAATTTAAATATCCAAAATCTTAATAAAATTATAAATCATTTTAAGTTCTTACTTAGTTTAACTCAGATTATTGTTATTATTGTAACCCTAAGGTGCAGGTGAGTAGGTAAGGGGCTCTCCTGACTTAAGTGAGGTTGTGGGTTCGAACCCCCCTCATGTATGCAGCCGTTTAAAACTTGGAGCCAGAGCTTTGTCTCCCGCAAGGGACTTACCTGGCTCGAGCGGGGATTAGTCTGAATGTGAATGGCTTAAAGGTACCTTCCCATAGTTGAGACCCGCCTAGGACACCTCGTGGGCAACCAAAAAAAAGATTATTGTTATTGTTGTTAACGGCATAAAAATAAATATAAAAGCCATAATTTTTAATTTATGTAATTTAAAATTTTTGTTAATTTAATCATTTTTAATTTTAATTAAAAAGTCTTTTTATAATTTCATAAAAAATATTAACAAAACTCACATAACATATAAATTAATTAAATATTATTAATAAGACAATCTAATTAAGTTTTTGAAATATTCAAAATGATAATTAAAAATATATTACCTATATTTTATTGTTATTTTTTTAAAAAATATATATATTTAAATTTAAAGTTTAAACATTAAAGAAAATTTTAAAAAAAATTACATTTTGGTTCAAATCTTTTGTTTCTATTTTCTTTTCTAACTTTATTTTACGTTTAATACGACGCCGTTTTGTAGCAAAAACCGCGAACAAGATTAAGGCAGATTTATTAGAACAGAATATCTGATCCGCGCGTACCTTGGCGAGGAATCAAAATAGAACACGTGAACCATTTGAGTTGTTTCACTGCGTGCGTCAGCCACTCAACCTACGCCTCATGTTGACTTGCAAGTATCTCACTTTTCTCTGTCCTTGTCTGCCTTAGGGTTCTTTGGATTTTCTATCCAATTTTGACTTCTTCTGTTGCCTTTGGTGTTGTGGGATGCGTTCTTTTTGAAGTTTGAAAGAAATCACCTGCCGGGGATCAAATTCCCCGGTATTGGGTCGTTGATTCTTTTCTATTCAGGTAAGCGTGATTTTTTTGTTCATTTTCCCTTATTTTCTTCTGGGATTTTCTTGTTTTGTTTGATTACTTGTTTATACTCGTCCTTAGCCGACAAGGGCTTGCCAAGGAATGAGAATGAGAATGAAATGCTTTGGTTTTCAACGTTCTGTTTGGTTTTGCATCACTTGAGTAAATCGATTGCTAGATTTCGAGTGTTATTCATTTGGGTTTTATCTTGTTTAATTTGAAGGAATGTAAAATGTAAAATGCTTTTAGTGAATTAGAAGAATAGTAACAACATTGGCTTCAGATCTTGGTAAGACGGTTATTGAGATTTTAACTCATTTGATGATAACAAAGATGACCAAAAAATATCAGCTTTGCACATTTTTGTTGTTAGGTTTATGGTTCTACTAAGTTCCCAGGGATTGGGAATTTTGCCGTTGCCCTTTGTTATGGACTTAAGGCTCTAACTAGTTTGGCAATTTTGTTACGGATTACAGGATGTGCTCATGCTACGCTGTCAGAGTCTTTTCTTAGTGTTCAGTCTTTTACAATGTGAAAGTCCTTAATAAAAGATATACATTAAAGCTAAATAGAAGCGAATGTGAAAGGACTGATATGAAAATGATGGCCACCAGTAGCCCTTGTCCAAACAAAGACGATTAAGTTCTAACAGGAATGAGGTAGTGAGGTCTATGCAGCTAACATTTTATGACTAGAAGATATGTTTATCCTATGATTTTAGGGTTCCACTCATTGTTAGCTTCCATTGTTTTGCAATATCACGAACTACCTAAATTAATAGGCTAGTTATACACTTCTTTGACCCAAGCGATGCTACCTCCAAAATGTTAAACACATTCCATAAACATAATTATGCTACTTGTCATTGATTTCATAACTAATGCTAATGATGATGTTCCCCAGGTTCAGCTTCAATCTTGAAGGTTTTGAGAATTTGGTAGATGTGCCACTCTTTTCCTTTTCTTCATTTTTGCAAGATTGAGAAGAAGTTTGTTATTGAGGAGGCCTTGTGGTTGAACAATTAACAATCTAGTTATTGCTACATGCGGTAAAGGTGACAAACTAGTTACTGTTACATAACAGTAAAAGTGAAGTATGATGGGGTTGAAGTTACCAAAGCGATACCTGATTGTTATTTTAACCTTCGTAAGCACTTGTGTTTGCTATATAGAACGAGTTGGATTCTCTATTGCTTATACAGTAGCAGCCGATGATGCTGGTGTTAGCCAATCAAGTAAAGGCGTGATACTTTCAGTATTCTTCTATGGTTATGCTTGTTCACAAGTGCCTGGAGGATGGGCAGCTCAAAAGATTGGTGGAAGGAAGGTTCTTCTTCTCTCATTTGTTGTATGGTCGTCAACATGTTTTTTGGTCCCACTTGATCCTAATCGAGTTGTAGTTTTATCAGTGGCTCGCTTTCTTGTTGGTGTAGCACAAGGCTTCATCTTTCCTTCCATTCACACTGTCCTGGCACAGTGGGTTCCACCCCATGAAAGGTCAAGATCGGTTTCTCTTACGACATCAGGAATGTACCTAGGTGCGGCAATGGGAATGCTTGTCCTGCCGAGCCTTGTGAAGTTTAAGGGTCCCAATTCTGTATTTCTTGCTGAAGCAGCATTAGGTGTTTTGTGGTCTATACTTTGGTATAAATATGCTAGTGATCCTCCTCGTTCTGAGCATCCAAAAGCTGCTGCTGCTGGGTTTGGAGAATCTTTACTTCCAACGAAAGCCAGTCAGAAGGCAAAGGGAGAAAATGGAGGGAGTACTAGCATAAAAAATTCTAAAATTCCATGGAAGAGGATTATAATGAGCTTACCAATTTGGGCAATTGTCGCAAATAACTTCACATTCCATTATGCTTTATATGTGTTGATGAACTGGTTGCCAACATATTTCGAACAGGGACTTCAGCTAAGTCTTCAGGAAATGGGTTCTTCTAAAATGTTACCTTATCTCAACATGTTTGTATTCTCAAATATTGGTGGGGTGATTGCTGACCACTTGATCACAAAAAGAATTTTATCTGTGACTAGAACGAGGAAATTCTTAAATACTGTAGGGTTTTTTGTTGCTTCTCTTGCATTGGTCACAATTCCCATCTTCAGAACTTCCACAGGGGCCGTCTTCTGCTCTTCTGTGGCCCTTGGCTTTCTTGCCCTTGGTAGAGCTGGGTTTGCAGTGAATCATATGGATATTGCTCCAAGGTATGCGGGAATAGTGATGGGGGTCTCAAATACCGCTGGTACTTTAGCTGGCATCATTGGTGTTGATTTAACTGGCAAACTTCTTGAAGCTGCTAAAACTTCCTCTTCTGATCTTTCAAGTCCAGAAAGCTGGAGAGCAGTCTTTGTTATACCAGGATTGCTCTGCATTTTCAGTTGTTTCATATTTCTGCTATTCTCAACTGGCGAGAGAATTTTTGACTGATGTAGATTTTGTGTATTGAACGGAAAAAATATTGCTCATGAATGCCAGCATGAAGGTATGATCACAACTTTCAGAGCTCTTTGATCATTGGCTCAACTGTCTCTCTACCTTGCAAGAGTTCCATATATAATGGAGGCTGTGAACATAGGAAATTGTTTGTATACATTGGATAACTAAAGAGACTCATTTCTTCACTTTTTAAGTGTGAATTACTTGAGTCTCATTTGTCATTTGTTTCCACATCTAATCAGAGCAGATTTAATTTGTTTGACATATCATGCCATCACTGCTTTGACCCTTTTTTTCATACCTTTCTTTTTTGGTAATTTGTCTGTGGCTAAGATAGTGTTTTGCTGCAAAGAGTTCAGTTTTACAATGAACATACGGTATTATATCGTTTCTGTATCTGAAAAGAAACCTCAAGTCTAGGGATGGCCAAAGCGTCCTGGCCAAGCTTGGTTCGACTAGAAGTCAAAAGATCATACCCATGTTGACCGGGCTTCGCGCTGAGGTCAGGCCTGGGTCGGCTCGAGGCCTGATCCAAACTGAATATTCAACCTAAAATGTCATCATTTTAGGCAAACCAAGAGGACTTGGTTGTGCGTTGGGGGGTTTGGGTTGGGTTGGGCCACGATAGGCCTGACTTATTGCCAACCCTACTCATTGGGGATGGAAAATAAGCTAGGGCCTTATTTGATTCAATCTAGCATGACTCTAAGTCAACGAGCTCGATCCGAGTTGATTGGGCTTGAACTCCTTTTTTATCTTTAATTTTTCGATCTTCAAGAGGTATTTAGGCTCGAACTTCACTGTTTGTCGTGATCCGAAGCCTGATTATATATATAAAAATTCCTAATTTCACTTTTTGCATCTCATTTCTGCCATTCCCTGTGACATTGTTCTCCCTCTTTACTTCTACCATCAGTACTGGATCAGTTTATGTTTTGTCATTTTATCTTCAATTTATCTTCTTTTCTTGTTTTATCTATTGAATCAATCTGCGAAATTGTGATTTTTGTTATTTGGGTGTTCAGTGAGAAGCTTTGGTGTTTCTTTTTAACTGGACTTTGAGGTGACAGGGATTGTTATCAAAGTCGACTCATTAGATCACACATTTAACAAGATTATCAAAATTTGAGGTCAGGTTAGGTTGGCCTATTTGGGAGCTAGGGTGAGCTTGGGCCGGGTCTTTAATTAAACATATTTTGATTTATTTTTTAATAAGATCAATTTAATTTTTTTAATTAGTTATTTAAAAACTAACTTTAATAGGATTTGAATACTAGAGATTGGCAATAGCTCGGTCCATGAGCCTGGCAATAGCTCGGTCCAGGAGCCAGTCTCGTTAATTTTTTAAAAATTAAAAATATAAAATGTCCTTTTTTATATAATTGAGTTAGGCTTAATATTTTTAAGGAAAATGACGTGAGTTGTTTAAGTTTAGATCTAACTCTTTTAAGCAAAATGGTGCGAGTTGTTTAAGTCTAGGTTTAACTCCTTCGAATTAATTTAGGACTGATTTAATTTTGCTTAAAAAGTTAAGACCTCGGATTGATTTAAGTTTGATTTAGCTCATAAATTAACCAATTAAAAATATTTGAATTTAAACCCGAGTCAACCATTGTCATCTCAAACTCCAAAATTTGCCATCGTTTTCTACACATCGAGTCTAGGATTTAACTGATTTACTTCAAATCCAACATTGTTTTATGTTCAATGGAAAACCACAAGCTTAATGATAATCCGTCAACTTTTAAACCTCAAATCAATCAGCAAATAACAACTTTACCATAACGTGACAAAGATAATTAACGGTGGGCATGAACCAAAACACACTTGCAGCCATTTTATTTCCTCAACAACTTGTGGGTTGTGGCCCATGTGTTGTTAGTGATAATCCGACGTTGATGTAACTATGATCTGTTTAACCTTATCAAAACCACCTCAGATAAACCATAAAGTAGTGGAATTTCAGATCAAATCGTTAATTTCGAGGCATCTATCAAGTGTGGGACTATTACTAACTGGTATGCTACGTTGGATTGACAATTTAGCAATATTAAGATAAGAAAAGAAAATATTTAAAACTTTAATTATTATTAAACCGTATATAATATAAATATTTGATAAAATTGAAAATTTTAAAATATAATTAAAGAATGAGATTATTTTTATTTATCAAAGAAGTTATAGTTTAATTAAATAAGAACGTTATTAAATAACAATTAACTAGTCTATTCTCATTTATCAAAATTAATTATTTTATAAAAATTGATTAGTTAATAAATAAATCAGTCAATTTTTAATTATAAGAATTATTAAAATAAATCAAAATAAAAAACTTATCAATTTAAAATTTTTACAATTGAATTAATCGAATTAATTCGATTTTTTAATCGCTGCAATTTAGAGTTTATATTTTGATGACGTTGCATGTGACTTATAGTTTATTGAGTATTAAATAAAGGAATCAAAGATAATAATTATTGAGTATTAAATAAAGGAATTTTAAATGGGTCAAATACCCTTTTCATCTCTCTTTTAAAATAAACCGACATGATAATTGGTAAAGATATATATAAGTTTTAAAAATTTATTAAAAAGTGATCTGAACCATTGAAAAAACATGTAACAGAGATAAAGAAAGGAAGAAAAGAAATAAAGATTTTGCAAGAAAACCTAAGGTGCAAGTGAGTTGATAAGGGACTCTTTTAATTTAAGTGAGGTCGCAGGTTCGAACCGCTCTCATGTATGTAGTCGCTTAAAATTTGGGATCAGAGCTTTGCCTCCCGCAAGACAACTATCCAATTTAAACGGGGGTTAGTCCGAATGTAGATGATTTAAAGGTGTCTTCTCATAGTTGAGACCCTCCTAAAATATCTCGTGGGAAAAAAAAATTGCAAGAACATTCTAGAGATATGGATTCACGATCTATAAATTTCTATCTTAAAATTTAAATTAAAATACGCTTTTTGATCTTTTTAAAAAGTTAAGACAGTCGTGAACTTTCTTTGCGTTAGGTGGAGGACCAGACAAGGCAAATGTTGAATAGTGCATGTTATTTTCAGCAATGGGCTCCTATCCGTTCTTCGTCCAAATGCACAGTAGAAAATGGCCGTACGGTAGGCTTCGACTGGTCTTTATGTTTGTTTGGTGTTCTTTTTTCAACTTTTCGACGTGGTTTCGAATTGACATTGTGATTTGGACGTTGACGGAGATGTACATGTCTGTGTTGTTTTTTTTGGGACTTCTTGTTAATGGGAAGAGATCTTCTGTTAATTTAACACATAATAGAACCGATTAAATCCACCATTTGTGCCCAAATTTCACAACAACTTGTTATTGTGTGGTGTGTAATAAATGCAACTTGTTATTGTTACGTCACAGACGACCATGACAAGAACATCTACAATGGGGATGGATTTTTTTTTTATTTTTCCCCGTCTCTATTTTATCTTATAAATCTCGAGATAACACTTTAAGATAGAAGAATTCAATTCAGTTCTGTTATAGATCTGTCAAGATCTTTTGCCCATTTTTTTTGTCCTTATCCTATCTCGTGAATTTCAGTCATCCTCTTTTTATTTTTTCCTGTCTCTATTTTATTTCATGAATCTCATCGGAGATGGCACTTTAAGACAGAATAGTTCAATTCAGTTCTGTTATAGATCTATCAAGATCTTTTATCCATTTTTTCTGTCCTTATCCTATCTCATAAATCTCAACTATCTATTTATACCGCTAAAATACCGTCTCCCCTGCATGCCTCTCCTCCGAAGGGGATTCACCCTTTTTTCCTATCCCCACGACTTCCAACCATCCAAAGCTACTTGTTATTAAGACATTGATCATCAGCCACTTTTCCCATAACCATATTTTTAATGTTTTCCCCTGCCACTCTTGGGAATGCAAACGAATTAGTTAATAGATCGTACTGTTCTAACATCAGTCACAGTAAAGTACTTAAATTGTTGATTTTAAAGATTTTCTCTTAATGTTAATTCCAATTCTTGTTGAGAAATAATTGACGTTTATTAAGATATATTTATATTAGTTTATACCCTAATCAATTGGATGCAATTTGATGTATGATATTATTATTTAATTAATAAAAAGGCTTTCTTTATCTTTTGTACTAATTTAATTATATTTAATATTTTAATACTAAAGGTAAAATTCATAGAATAATTACTGTGTAACTGAAATTATAACGAGATCATAATCGTAAGATTCAATTTACATTTATGTATTGTTCCTAGCTACAGTTATATCAGCACGAAATATTGTTGAAACAGTAAAACCAACACACATTAAATTTTTTCCTTATTAAGAAAGTAATTAATCTCATAAATTAAAGTATGAAGATACTCAAATTAATGTGTGAATAATTATTAGAGAATAAGTTACCTACTATGACTATAAGAATCTCAAATGGAATATTACTTATGTGTTTGTGGATTTCCTCATAATGATGGATGTATAATTGATTCTTAAACTTGAGATTACTAAGGTATCTCGTGTGGGAATTAATGTATTTTGATGCTACTTATGAATCTTCCTAGGATAATTCAGTTGGTAGTACTGGGATGCAATATAAACCATACGAAGATAGTTGAATAAGTCAATAAATGATTCGTCACTCAAAAGTAATTAGAGAGAATGTTTTACTGTTATTGATTAATAGTGATTTATGGAGTTCTCTGGCCAGAGTAAATTGACATTTAAAAAGACGTTTTCAAATTTTATTTATAAATCAATTATTAATTAGCAAGCACGAGCATGATTGGATGAAAAGAGTATACATTATATTCATACTCCGTCCAATTGGAATATTGGATGATGAAAAGATTAAATTATATATCATAATCATGCATGGACAGGCTAAGTCAACCATTTTGACATTCCTGATATTTAGCTGATCATGACATGTTGTTAGACGTCAATCTTGATCTATGATTATAAATTGTTTAATTGAAGAATTAAAGATAAATTGAAAGGAGTTTTAATTTATCTGATTCTAATTGTGAATTAAAATTATAATTTATAATCATTGTCAATATATTAAGAATCTAATAGGTTACACATCAAAGAGCAATTTGTGAAAGAAAAATCAATTTAATTAAGTTGGACTTAATTATAAAATTTGAGAAACTTTAAGGATCAAATATGAGATATTTGATTTTATTAAAATTAAATTAATTTAATTTAAATTTGAATTTGAATTTAATTATAATTAAATAATTTAATTTTAATAAAAATTAAAAATCCTAATGATTTTCTATTAATAGGAAGAACATTTAGAAGCTAGCACTTCTGTTATTCATCTAAAAAAAGTCTTGAGAAATTGCTCTGTGGATACCATCAGAAACTGGACGTTTGAACAATTTGTGATTGACAAATCGAGAAATTTTTTAAAAGATTTTCAACAGGAACACTAACAAGGTACGATTTCTTATGATTCATAATTTGTTTTATTCAAGTTAATTCATTATTGGGATTTGCTCGAAATATGTAAAATGTTTTGTTTTCCGTTGTGCCTGTGATTCGATCATTGTTGGATTCTAATAGTGGTATCAGAGTCTCCTTTAATTATTTAACTTGGATTAGTTGCTTGATTCTTGTTAATTTTGATAAAAATTAATGTTTATTCTAATAGTGGTATCAGAGTCTCCTTTAATTATTTAACTTGGATTAGTTGCTTGATTCTTGTTAATTTTGATAAAAATTAATGTTTATTCTAATAGTGGTATCAGAGTCTCCTTTAATTATTTAACTTGGATTAGTTGCTTGATTCTTGTTAATTTTGATAAA
>JAOSBP010000001.1:20584400-20611620 GCA_027563825.1 Erythroxylum mucronatum | reverse complement strand
CTCGGAAGATTCGTGATCGTTTGGAGCTCGAAATCGGTATTGGAATCAGAGATGGAACTGAAATCAAATATTCTGCATTACTTTCGTTTTTAATCCTTTAATGTTGATCCTGAGTGCGTAATAACATCTATACTGTATATTACGACATGAACTAAAACAATATTATTTAGATTTCTATGTATATGAATGACCTTCCTTATCTATGTATATCATGATTTTCTTCGGATCTTCGCAAAGTGAGAAAGTGCGAGGATCTTTGCAAAGTGAGAAACTCTTTGCGCTGAGTACGTTAACTTTAAAATATTAAACTAAAAAATTGTTTTAAGGTGGTCCAAACGAGTTCAAATTTAACCAAAATTTGGAAGAGTTTCAAACTAAAATCAAGCCGTCTATCAAACCTATGACTCGTCCAAAAGAAGATGAAGCTGTGTTAGTATGTAATTGGGTGCAACCTTTATGATTTTTATTAATTATTATGATTAAAAGACAACTAGCGTCAAGAGTCAAGACACGTATTGGGTAAAACGACAATCTTAAACTTCGACCTCAACACAACTGTATGACGCGTCCCATAATTTGTGATATTATACCTAACTCTCAACTATTTCCAAATTAAGGTTTAAGGAAATTACCAGATGGATGCCTTTTCCACTTGACAAGTCAAAACAAACGTAATATTTAAAATAATATTTACTTTCTTAAAAAAATTGTGACAATAATCAGTTGACTATATATATATATATATATCTAAAAATGCTAGGCTCGTACTTGGAATTTTTATCCGAAAAGATAATGGTCAATTAATTAAGAAATTAACCTAAGGAGTATGGTTGAGTAGAAGGGACTCATCCATCTTTAACTAAAGATTAGGGGTTCAATCCTTAGCTTTGGGTATGGAATAGTGTTAAATCCTCGGGTCAGCTGTCCCACCTTGAGAGGTACCTACAAACTAGCGAGGGGATTAGTTACTGGATCTACCGGTGGATACTCTAATCTAGACAAAAAAAGCAATTAAGAAATTATGTTAAAATATGCAAACAAATATAATGAATTTACGTTCAATTAATTAAATTTAAAAATTTTATTTCATTAAATATGTTTATTAAATTTAAATATATTTTATAAATTGATAAATTATCTATTTATTAGTTAGTAACATTAATAACTTGTTAGAAGTTGTTCATTAGTTGCAGTTTGAACAGATGTCTATGCACATGATGTCATGACGTGACTAATGAGTATGAAATAAAGTCGATTTTAAAAATCGACACTTGGTGATTGATAGCTAATGAAGATAACGTAGTACCTAAGAGGCTTTATGACACATATAGTCCTGTTGAAAGCAATTTCTGTCTTAAAAAGTTAATAATATAAAGTTTCAATCCAATGCTTACCTCATGTTATTGATAATAATTATTTTAATAATCTAGTTAATTAAAGAGACATAGATATTAATATTATTGGAAGGAACTAGAAGGCCCACTACTAATCTGCTTAATCAAGTCATTGCTGGGATGATGTGAAATATTTTCTTTTATACAATAATTTGTTGGACACTCTTGAAATTAAAAATTAGAAAATTTCTTTAGAGTAGGATAAGAATTTTTTTAATTTTTGAAAAATTATTATAAATTTGAGTCTTACAATTCTAATATTGTGAGAGGGTAACAATGAACAAGACTTTCTGTTTTGCAAGAGTTAAAAGAGGGTCATCAACTATTTTTTTTGGTGAATTGGAAACAGAAAAAACAAAAGACCTAAGGCCTCAGAAAAGAAACATAATAAGCATCATTTTGCAAAGCTGGTGAATCCGTGAAACGGGACTCTCCCCCACAAACCACCGATGCAAAGAAGAAAAACCCTGTTTTGCTAAGAAGTCAGCACACTAATTCTTCTATCTGAAAGCGTAACTAATATAGCAAACCCAATCCTTCTGGAAAAGACACCTGATGTTCTCAATGATAACTTAATAAGGATGAGAGCGCGGATAATTTTCAGAGATTAGATTAATAGCTTCGAGAGAGTCTGATTTCACAAGAACTCTTCTAAAGTCACGATCCCATGCTAGAGAAATTTCATGAAATATGACGTCAAGAGAGCCTGATTCCACAAGAACCCTCCTAAAGCCACGATCTCATGTTAGAGAGATTTCATGAAATATGGCTTGACCCTCAGGCAACATATTAGTTGCCCTTTTTTTTTGGATATTTTACTAAGAAACTACTTTTGTGACTCCGATATTTCAGTTATAAAAGAGTAATCTTACAAGTTGCTTTAGGCTCGTCCTCAATTTCAATCATAAATTGAGCAAAAACTACACTTCTCCTCGTAATTTTAATTCCAGAAATTATAAATTTTTTAAGTATCTGTTTCATATATTTGGAACAAAGTTTTGGAATAAACTAGTTTCTCCTATTCGAGCTCTACAACTTCTAGTAGATGAACAGACTTGGCATTTTATTCCAAGTGTCAGTTTTATGATAGACATAATTCATGCCCATGCACGTAATTTGTATAATATGCCTACGTATTATGCACTGTCAATAAAATAATTTCACCGTCCATCCAATGATTTATGAGCTGTCCCATAAAAAATAATCATGATTATTTACCTAATCAGTTGTTTACTGCCGATTAGAGTTTTAACAATTTTTTATAATATCCGTAGGATCGAATTCGCTTTCTTTGACTATGTATTGATTAAACCGATCAATACATATACAACAGTTTATGAATTACATATTATCAAAAGTAATTAGAACAATCCAAATAAAGCTTGCATGATTCAACATAATTCAACGTGTAATTCAAACCTTAAACATATAAGAGTTGGAAAACTCCTAAAATCTAACATCTCTCGATTTGTCTATATATAGAAGCATTCTGGTATGGTGGGCAAACCTGATTGATTTTCTAGTGCTTACTTTTTTTTTTTGGATTAAATGTCATTAACTAGGATAGGATTTGTCATATGATAAGCGAAACAGCTTTTTGTGTTGATTGAATTCTGGAAATTTTCCTACTGTTTTAAGCTTTCCAATTGGTTTTTGCTTTCTGTATATGGCTGTAGTTGCTAAGAAGTAATGGCTACAAGCATCACTTGATTTATAGGGGACTACATAGGACTCTAGGGTTGTTAACCTGAAAGTGACATCCTGATTTTGATGGAAAATTGAATTGGTGTCTGCTGAATTTAGTGGCATATCAGAAAATTAAGGCGTGGGACGGTGCCCATTCAGTTTCTGTCCTTTTTCTCATCCTAACAGGAATCATCTTTGTGTTGGCATCTAAAAGCAAGAATCTTAAGACCTCGGTGCTTTGCCATGTACCCTTAGGATCTTCTTAATGTATTAGTCTGCTGTATAAGTGTCTGATTGCCTTCAGTCTAAGAACTCTGATCCTGAGAGACAATGGGGGCCAGAAGAGGAAGACGTTCTGAGGTATGCTTTGAAGTTCTTGAAGCTGTAAGATGGTGAGTGAGTGTTTGCTTATGTTGGGGAATTCCATGTTATTGCAGGCCTTTTGGCCTTCCCTTGTCATGAAGAAATGGTTGAACATAAAGCCTAAGGCTTATGATTTCAGTGAAGATGAATACACAGAAACAGAAAGTGAAGATGATGGTACGTACCCGTTAGCTTGTTTTGTCAGAAAATTTGGTTCTTGGTCCTTTCATGTGTTTGATCATGTTTTCTGCAACTTCCTCACAGCTTGCTCTCTCAAAGATGAAAGAGTTGACGAGGATGAGAGTCCTGCTCATAGGACACACGGAAGCCAGTCTGATTTGCTTAATAAAATTTCAGGTAACTTTGTTATTTACTGTTCTATTTCTTTGTTCTTGGAAGGAGCCTATTTTGTCCTGAATCTGCTAAATCTTGCTAGTAATGTTGATTTTATGTCCTTTTTTGACAATTTTTGCAAACAGATGCACCTTCTGTGGGTTACTGGACACGACATAGGAGAGTGAAATCTGAAACTTTGCGTGTTCAATACATAAACACCAAGGAATTGAGGTTTGGATGCAGTTTCCTTTTCCTGAACATTAACCTGAAGATACATAACATCTGCCTGGATTCTTAAGAGAGAATCCTGGATGTTGGATGCCTGCAGGGTTAGAATATGCACTTGGAATGTTGCTGGAAGACTTCCCGGAGAGGATCTTGAGATTGATGACTGGCTTTGCAGTGAAGAACCAGCCGACATGTACATCATTGGGTTAGTTCTCCTTTCTTTCTTGCCTAAGATTTGGCAATAACCTAACGTAAACTGTAGAACTTTACATGTAAAATATATCAATAACAGTACTGAAATAATAGGAAGGAAGTTTGGTTTATAGTTTCTTTTTTCCTTTTTCAGATTCCAAGAGGTAGTCCCTTTGAATGCTGGGAATGTGCTGGGTGCAGAGAGCAGCAGACCAATTCCAAAATGGGAGGCACTCATTAGAAGAACCTTGAACAAGTCTTTACAGCAGGAGACCAAACATAAATGCTATAGTGCCCCTCCCTCTCCAGTGTTAAGGACTTCTTCTGTAGCCGATGTACTTGCTGATGAGGGTGATGCTCTGCCATTGGAGACTTTGACTGAGGAGTATTTGGCAGCAACTGATGGTTGCGACTTCGAAAGACATAACTCCAGTCAAATAGAGGACATCAGGAAGAACTTACACCTAAAAATAATATACGGTATTGACTGCGACAGTAGATTAGACTGGCCTGAACTTTCCTTAGATGCAAATCCACAAGTTGTCTCTTGCAGTAACAAGCTGAGGAGAGTGTTGAGTGGCTCTGGAAGAATGGGTTTTGGTCGGACAAAGAATCCTTCACTTCTCAGTCCTCAAAATATATCACTGGAAGACAGTAGACTAAAGAGATTTCAACACAGCTCTGGAAACCTGAGCAGAACGTGGGTGGAGCAGCAAAATGGACTTGAGATTCCTGATGCTCTTGATACTCTTGTGGATGTTAATGATGGACTATCTGATGAAGAAGATGATACTTTGTTAGAATTACCAATTGAACAGAACAGCAATGGGTGCCTCCAAGATAATTGGAAGTCACGTCCTAAGTATGTACGTATTGTGAGCAAGCAAATGGTGGGTATATATGTATCAGTTTGGGTTCGTAAGAGGTTGAGAAGGCATATAAACCATTTGAAGGTCTACCCTGTTGGAATTGGTCTTATGGGCTATATGGGAAACAAGGTAATGTCTGTGCCCATTCTTCTTTAGTCCACTGTGTATAATATTGCGTTAATATAGTGGCAAGAAGTATCAAGTTCACAATCATGCTTAGTGTGAGCCCAAGTTTGAAAAGTTCGTTAAACCCAAACCGGAGTCGGACCTGATGAAACCGTGTTTGCTAGTTTCAATTGATTGCATTTAGATAAGAATCATAAGATGAAAGTGGCGTAATATGTATCTGACCATGCTTGCCTTTTTCACTTCTGGATGTCTTATTAGCTAGCTGTGGCTGACTGATGCAGGGATCAGTTTCTGTCAGCATGTCTCTCTTTCAGTCAAGGTTGTGCTTTGTTTGTTCTCACCTGACCTCAGGTCAAAAGGATGGGGCTGAGCAACGCCGTAACGCTGATGTACACGAAATCATACGCCGAACCCGTTTCTCTTCTGTCCTTGACACCGATCAACCTCAGACCATCCCTTCTCATGAGTAAGCATAATTTTTAATAAATAAACTTCAATGAGCATCAACATTGAGATGGAACCTTAATAATAACAGTTTTAGCATAATCAGAGGATGTCTTTGAACTAATCTGGTGTATGAATTTGTGGTGGGATGTTTCCTCGAACAGTCAGATATTCTGGTTTGGTGATCTGAATTACCGTCTCAACATGTCGGACGTAGAGATTAGAGAACTTATTGCACTGAAGCATTGGGATGAACTCATCAACAGTGATCAGGTGAGATCTATGACTCTTTCTGCTCTAAGCTGAATGAGCCACCCTGATTTTAACTATAACTAAAAAGGAATCACATTAACCAATTGGTACAGACTATAGTGTTAGGTCGACTCCTGTTGAGTTTTTGATAGAGATCTTTTGTTGGGCTTACAGCAAAATTTCACCTCAATCAAGAGTTGCACTTTCTTGTCACAAATTCTACTGTTTGTCATTGCATTGCATATGATGCTGCATAAGCATGGCAACAGACTGATCTGGATTTGCTCCCCTTTTTTTAGTACTTGAGTATGACTCATAATTCAATTAAATAGCTTTGTTCGTTAATTTTGATCAGTCAAACCAGACCAGGCTGTCACTTTTTGCTACCCCTAGTGCTGCACTCTTTAAACATCAAGCTTATTCATCTTGATTTGGTAAAAAATATTGATATGGCAGCTAAACAACGAACTTCGTAATGGGCATGTGTTCGAGGGTTGGAAAGAGGGAGTAATAAAGTTTCCTCCCACCTACAAGTATGAAATAAATTCTGATAGATATGTTGGCGAGAATCCTAAAGAAGGCGAGAAGAGGAGGGCTCCAGCATGGTATGTACAAGCAGAATTATTTCTATCGATAAGAGTGTAGTTTTCAATCATAGTCAGGATCCTTTTTGAACTAAGTATTAAATGTTAAGATTTAAATTAAAATTTGATGTAAACGTCAGATCTCCAAGTATTGGCTTACCTTTCTAAAGGCTATGACAGAGTTCAGGACATTCTTTACAGTTCCAATTATACAGGAAGTAGTTGTTTACTTGGAAATGGTATCTTATCAAATGCAGGTGTGATAGAATACTATGGTCTGGAAAAGGAATAAAGCAATTATTTTACGAGCGAGCAGAGATAAGACTCTCAGACCATCGACCAATTAGCTCCATGTTCTTGGTTGAAGTGGAAGTCTTGGATCACCGAAAACTGACGAATGCACTCAATGCTAGCAGCTCAGCTGTGAATCCTGAGATTTTTCTTGATGATGGGAATTAAACCCTCGTTAGCTGCAAGTTAAGCATATCATTTGAGCTACAGAGTAGGATGTTACTAAGATTATAATTAGATAAAAGATGAATCTTTTAGTCCTTTCTCAGGCTTTATATTGCATACATATAACATTTCTACTTTCTAAACAGGGAATGGCAGATCAGTTCAACATGATTGGAACTTTTATTGAGAAATAAGTCGCTGTTCTTAGACACCAGTAAATTGTCCTGAGTCTGCTAGCAAAAGAGTTTGTAACAGTGTTAGTTTTAGGGTTAAATCGGTTGGAACTTTTTTAATGTTTTCTTATTTTGTACTCCTCATATTTTAAGAATTATTACTTAACTCTTTATGATATGATTTAACTATCACATAATTTTTTCTGTTATGTTTGTTAGTTTTTCATATATTTTAATACAAAAATGACTTAATATAAAAAAATTTAAATTCCAATTTGACATCCTAACTAAAATAGGAAATACCAACCAAATAGGACTTCTAAATTATGTTGTTGTCGTTTGTTGTTGTTGTTGTTCTTCTTCTTATTATTATTCACATTTTAACATTCTCTCACTTATCCTGATACTTCAAACTTTATTTTAATAATGTAAATGTTAATCGCGTACATACAAATCTCTTAATATCTTCATAATTTACCTCAACATAATAAATTACATAATGCAGGTTATGATAGTCATACACTTCAACATCGCATACTTCATTTATATTGCAACACTAGTAATTTATCAAGACAAGTAATATAAGTGATAAATAAATATCATTAAGGTATATATTAGTGTCTCATAAACAGCTGTATTTCTTATTTAATAACAATAACATGTA
Source organism: Erythroxylum mucronatum (assembly GCA_027563825.1). Lineage (NCBI taxonomy): Eukaryota > Viridiplantae > Streptophyta > Magnoliopsida > Malpighiales > Erythroxylaceae > Erythroxylum > Erythroxylum mucronatum. The sequence goes on along the minus strand of JAOSBP010000001.1, from coordinate 20,603,850 downwards.
CACAATCATAGTAAACACAAAAATTGCTAATTAGAAACTTTTATTGACTTTAAGAGTGTTAAAAACGTGCTAATTAGAAACTTTAAGAGTGTTAATCATCGATATAACCAAGGTCCATTCTATAAACATGTTCTTTAAATATCTTTGGCGGTAGGCCTTTAGTTAAGGGATCTCTCTATCATAAGATACGTCTTAGTATGTTCAATACACTATTTGTTTTTGAACTTTCTCCTTTACTAGAAAAATATTTCAACTCCATATGTTTAGCACCTCTAGAGTAGTTAACATTCTTAGTGAAAAAATTGTTGTAAAATTATCACAATAAATTTTCAGCGGCTTAGTAATAATGTCAACAACCTGAAACTCTAAAATAAAGTTCGATAGCCATAAGGCATGAATTATAGCATTAAAAATAAGCTACAAATTTCACTTTTATAGTGGATAAAGAAATGACAGATTGTTTCCATGAAATTGCTCTCTTTGCTAGTAGAAACAAATAGCCTAATGTTGATTTTATACTGTTAATGCATCCAACAAAATCTTAATTTGAATATCCAATCACTCTTAATAGATTAGTTCTTCTATATAAAAGCATATATTCCTTTGTTCCTTGAAGATACCTAAAGACTTTCTTTCCATCTTTCTAATGATTTATACTAGGATTACTTTGATATATGTCTACCATTCCATCTACGAAACTAATATCAAATCTGGTACATGTTTGTAAATACATCAAATTAACAACAATATAAGCATATAGAATTTATTTTGTTTGTTTACATTCCGCATCATTTTTTGGACATTGCATGAGACTAAATTTATCCCCTTTTTGTATTGGGACTTCCCTTACTAAACATTTGTTCATATTAAATCTCTCAAAATTTCTCTTAATATAGTCTTTTTGAGGCAATCTTACTAGTTTTTGTAATCTATTTTGGAATATTGAAATTCCTTTAACATAGGATGCATTTCCCATATCTATAACTTCAAAATTTTTGGAGAACAAATCTTTAGTCTTATAAAATATATCCAAATCATTAGCAGCAAGAAAAATATCATCAATATGTAGAACTAAAAATTTAAATATACTCCCATGAATCTTTCTGGAGATACATCAATCAACAATACTTTCTTAAAAACTAAAAGAAGTACGATATCATTAAATTTAATATATCATTGTCTAGAAACTTATTTAAGTCTATATATTGTTTTCTTAAGTTTACATATCATGTGACTCTTTCCTTTTATGCAAAAACTTTCAAGGACCATATAAGCTTCCTCCTTGAGATCACTATTTAGAAAGAAAGTTTTCACTTCCATTTGATGTAACTATAAATTAAACTGAGCCAGTAATGTCATAATTATTCTCAATGAGTTTTTCTTTGAGACAGGTGAAAGAGCCTTTTTATAATCAATGTCATCTTATTGAGTATTAGCTTTGGCAACAAGTTTAGCTTTATACTGTTCAATATTGCCATTCGCGTCACGTTTAGTCTTAAATACCCATTTGCATCTAACTTCCTTAGATCCTTCTAGCAAATCAACAAGGTCCCAAACATTATTTTGTGCTATTGAATTTAACTTATCTTTTTTAGCTAATATTATGGAAAAATTAAGAGATATAAAGCTTAGGTAGTTTGAACATATTAAGAGGAGACAACCAGACGCTCCAGTAAGGAGATGCGGGAAGATTGTACTTAGAGATTGTAAAAGAAAAATAGGGAGGCCTAAGAAGAATTCGGAGAGGTGATAAAAAAAGATATGACAATATTGGACTTTACCGAGGACATGACCCATAATAGAAAACTTTGGCATATTAGGATTTAGGTAAAGGATCCCTCGTAAAGAGATCCTACTAGTTCTCTTATATCTTTTAACTTTTGCCTTTTGTAGTTAGCCTCGGTGGTAATTACGTATTGTTATTATTATTGTTGTTGTTATTATTAGTACTATTATTAAAATCTTTATTATTAGCATCAGTATTGGTATTATTACTATGTTTATGATTATTAATGGTAGTATGATTATTATTGTTATTGGTATTTCTATTATTATTAGTATAACTTTTATTTTTATTTTTACTATTATTTATATATATTAGTTATTTTTATTATATTTTATTTTCCCTATTATTATTAATACTATATTATGTTTATTTATTTTATTTTATTTTATTTTATTTTATTTATTTTATTTGGTTTTAATTTTACTTTTATTTATTATTCTTTTTTATCTATTTATTTATTTATTTACTTATCGTTGCCCTTTCCCTTTCCATTTTTCTTTTTCTTTTTATTCATTTATGTGAGTCATTTGAAAATAGTCTTTTTATTAGTTAGGGGTAAGGCTGCGTACTACTGAACTTCCTCAAATCTTGCGTCTCAGCGAAATTTCTACTGGTTGTTATTGTTGTTTCTTATCATGAATCTATTTATCAACCTTGTCATTTTCTGCGGCTTGTGAAAATGAAACAAGATCTTATTAATGTTGCAGCCAAATTTTGACTCTTACAAATAAACCATAGAGCAATCATGAATAATTGATCTTCTTATTCTTATAGGTTTATTTAAAGCTATTTCACATTGTTCATTTATATCAACCGGTTGTAAGTTAGCTTCTTTGTGAGGTGTTGTTTTATCCAAATGTTGTCTAGGATTATTTTGTTCTTCCAATACTGGGATAATATTTGGTATAAATGTGGATAATAGGATGATTATAGGTAATAGAAACATCAACCCTTCTTTTACTAATATCCATAACACTCCTACTAACTTCATCAATTTCAATGAACTTGGCATTAAATGTTTCAACAATTCTTAAACTATGGTTTGGACAATAAAACCTATACCCTTTAAATTTCTTTGGGTAACCAATAAATTAACCACTAACTATTTGAGAATTTAATTTCCTTTCGTGTAGATTATAAACTCCTACTTCTACTAGACAAACCCAAATATACAGGTGTCTCGTACTAAGTTTCCTTCCAGTCTAGAACTCAAAATGAGTTTTAGGGATTGCCTTACTAGGAATTATATTCAGTAAATACACATCAGTTTTAAGTGCATATATATATATATATATATATATAATTACTCATAATACTCTTAATCATATCCATTAATGTCCTATTACGCCTTTCTACCACATCATTTTGGTAAGGTGTGTTTGATAGAGTATATTGTGCATATATGTCTTATTTCTAGAGAAACTTTGCAAATGGACCTAAACATTGTCTTGATTCATTATATTTTTCATAATATTCACCATCTATATCAGATCCTACAAAATTTACCTTTTTATCTAATTGTCTTTTACCTTCTTTTACAAATACCTCAATGGCGTTTATAACTTAAGATTTTTCTTTAAGCAAATAGGCATATTCATAATGTGAAAGATCATTAATAAAGGTGATAAAATACTTTTCTTCACCAAAAGGTGGAGTATCAAAAGGTCTACATATATTAGTGTGTATAATTTCAATTAGCTGAGTACTTCTTGTGGCTCATTTCTGGTTATGTTTGGTTTGCTTTCTCTTAATGTAATCCGCGTATGTACTAATATCAGTAAAATTTAAATTTGTAAGAATTTCATTCTTTACCAATCTTTCTAATCTTTCTTTAGATATAAAACCCAAACATTCATGTCATAAGTTGAATTATCATTCATTATATTATGTTTGGTTCCAATGGTGTGATAAATAAAAAATAGGGATTAAGAAAAACTGACATCAAGTTTCAATTTATGTAAACCATTCATAAGAATTTCGCAACCAATAATATAATTATGTTAGAATTAACTAAAATAACCATCACCAAATTTAAAAGTAAACCCACTTTCATCAAGTTTAGAAACAAAAATTAAGATTTTATAAATTGAATGTATATAGAGAGTTTGTATTAGATTCCGGTGATAACCAATATCTTACACGATAAGTCCTTATACCTTAAATTGGGACCTTCTTACGGATTCTCACAAGTAGAAAGTTCTCAGTTGGGTTTATAGTTTGGATTATAAGGAACCCTTACATAACATTAGAAATATGAGTAGTAGCACCAAAATCAAGCCACCAAGTATTAATAGGATGGCAATAGGTCGGGCCTTATTATTTTTCTAAAAATTTCAAAACAACATTGTTTTTGACAAAATAACATCATTTTGTCATTTCTTGTCGGGTCTCGAGTAGGGTCAGGCCTAGAATGGTCAGTTTAGGCCTAGCTGAGTCGGACCTAATTGTAAAGCCTGGGTATTAAAGGGACCTTTAGTTAAATTTAGTTTGCAACATACAAAAAGGTTAGATGTACCTTTCTTTTTAAACTAAGTCTTATGTTTTAGAAAATCTTTCTAATAGTGTCCCTCTTTCTTATAAAAATGACACTTGTTTGTCTTTTATTCCTTCTAGTCAACATTAGAAGTAACTTGTGTTACTTTAATGGGTGCTTTCTTCTTAAATTTCGGAGCCTTTGGCTCGTGAATCTTGCTAGCTCCTTGACCCACAAGGATAATTAAATGAACTCCTTAATTCTTTAACCTTATTTCCTCATGAATAAACATATTGGATAATTTGTCATTCACGTGAAATGAAGACATAATCTAGACCTTCTCTATATGCTCTATAGTTTGTCTTCTAACCTCACTATTTGTATCCATAATGACAGTATAATTTTCTTCTAACAATGTTAAGTCAATATCTAAAATGCCTAAATGAAAATTGACTTATTCACACTATTAAAAGAAGTTCAAACCATTAAATACGGTAATGGAAGAAGCATGCGAATGAAGAGAAATAGTTGCAAACTCAAGCTCGAGCCGCAAGTCATGAGCCTGAACCTTTCTAAAAAAATTTTATTCAAGGTAAAGTGTTGATCCAATGCTATCCCTAATGAGAAGGAGAATTAGGGCAGCATATATATAACTAGAGCACTTACTTAGTGTAACAACTTAAACTTCAAATTTCAAAAAAGAGGAGAGGAAGGAGGATAAAGTTTGTTGATAAACATATGGATAATGTGGAAAAGACTTATCATATTCATGTAGTTCAATAAAAGGAGGTGACGATTGAAGACTAAAGTTGAGAGATAAAAGAAGACTAGAAGAAGAATATAAGGGTTAGGAGGGTTTTTATATATGTAGGGCCTTGAGTATGATAGGATTGAGTCATAGATCTTGAGCGCAAACTCGAGTCTAACTTAAAATTTAAACTTTTTTAAATTTCAAAATTGTCCTAAAGTTTAATAAACTTAAATTAAATTTGTTAATTTCGAATCGAGCTCTTGACTTATTTGCCGATCCTAACACCTTAATTGTTACTCAAACTGAAACCTTTGAATTAATAAATACAAGAAGAAGACTCTATCAATTGGACCACCTGTTAAAATAAAAGCCTCATTTTGCAATTGATTCCAATAAGTTAATAGTTTTTATGAGCATTTATGGGATTGAGCTACTATTGTTTTAATTATATCTCAATGCTATAAATGGTTGCATGTGTGACCTTTTTTTTTTTTTTGCATATGGTTCGAATATAATTTGCACAATTATTAAATTGCAAGTTGTGCTAATGGCACATTTCGGTGGGAAGACTGCATGTAGATTGTGGATGTTATTCAATTACCCTGTGATAACATTACTTTTCAAGTTTAGTTGTAACTTATTCGCAAGGTTATAAAACATCCTACTTCACTTATATTCTGCTATATTAAATTACTTTAAGTCCTAAAGTGCAAAAATTAAATAATGCGACAAGTTACGTTTCCATTCCATATTGGCTACAAGTTTCTAAATAATAGTTTTTACGAGAGATCTAACTGCTTGGAAGGAATATACCTATGAAAAATCTATACAAGTACACCTAATCTTATCTCCTTAAATAATTAAATATTTCTTTTTACTCCTGAAAATATTGAAAATTCCCGCTTTTGGCTAACTTGGTTGTTGAGACAAGATATGTCAGATCAAGAATCAAGGATTCACTTTGATTTGTGTATTAATAAATTCAACATAGTCACGTCAGAGGTCTGAAGAGGGTCATAATGAATAAGGCTGAAATTTGAGGAGAGTCATAACCAGTAGTAGCGAAGCTAAGAATTTATTTCAGGGAGGGCAATGTATATATATATATAGTTTTTTTTAATCCAATCCATCATAAGCAACGATATTCTTTTAAGGTGAGCAACCCCTATATGCATATATATCTTCTTTTAAAAAAATTTTGAGAGTGGGCAACTTACAAGTGGCTTCGCCACTGGTCATAATGTTCACAACCTTCTCTTTGTATTGTATTTTTATAAAGAGGCTGTTTCCGTGACTTAAACATGTAACCTTATTGTAATAAAGGAACAACTTTACTGATTGTTCCAAAACTTACTCTCTTGATTTGTTTATTAATAATGGAATTAAATTTGTAATTTCAATTCTTATGTCATTTTAAATGTAGTGAAATATACTTGACCACCTGGTCATTTTCTTCCAAGAATGATCTAATATCGATGTATGATAAGAATGAAAAAATAACTTCTACTGTTTTCTTCCTCATCAGGAGATCGTGTCCTGTGAAGAATTTAGGGACTAGAGTTAGGTTGTGTTTGTTGTATCTAACACTTCAATTTAACTTATCCAAAATGGAATTTCTCAAGAATAAGTTGGTTTGAAAGTACAGAAAGGTGTCGGACCTGAAACCTGATAAAGGTACAAGAAAACATCATTGTCGAGATGTTTCCTTGTTTTGTAGCTATAAAAAAGTTGAACTCTCCCATGCAGAATTATCTAATCTCTAAGAAATATTTTTCTTTAATGGATATCACGAAGTTAGTGCTCCTTTTATTCGTTCTGTTCTTGTTCTTGAAGAGCTTCTCATCATCAACTTATGGCGATGATGATGGACTTCTAGCGCTTGATTATTACAAACAAACATGCCCTGTAGCAGAAGAGATCATTATGTACAACGTTGAATTTGCTGTACTAAAAAACCCTCGTATGGCTGCCTCCTTGCTTCGCTTGCACTTCCACGACTGCTTTGTTATGGTACTTAGTTCTTCAATCTTCTCTCTTGGTTTCTATATATCTACATGTGTGTGTGTGTGAAGAAATCATTTAAGCTGAAATCAGTGACGATTAATTAATTAGGGATGCGATGCATCAGTTCTTCTGGACAGCTATGGAGGCATGAGGAGTGAAAAAGAGGCAGAGCCTAACTTAAACTCATTGCATGGATTCGAAGTTATTGACAAGATCAAGTTTGCATTGGAAGAGGCATGTCCATTGACAGTCTCATGTGCTGATATTCTAGCTATAGCTGCTCGTGATGCTGTTGCATTGGTACGTCAAGTCTAGATTTTTTTTTCTTTTTGAATTCTTCAAAAAATTATTATAAACAAGAAAATGAAGCCCTTTTTTTTTTATTAGTATATATTGCTGTGAAATGAACATTGAACAACGTAGTTTCTTAAGCTGATTCTCATTAAGAAGAAAGAAAAAGGAAAAACGTTGTACTTTTAAGTGATTTATTTGTTAGTGAATATATAAAACCAATTAAGTTGGTCTCACACAACAGTTTAAATTATTGTAATGAAATGGTCACTTAACATGGTATCAGAGCGATTGTGACCAAGTGGTCGTGAGTTCAAATCCTACCACCCACCTATTATTTAACATAAAACGGTCACTTAACACTAATCACCCTAATTATTAGTTTTTTTTTTCACTTGGAAGAGAGGTGGCCCAAGATGGGAAGTAAAGCTAGGAAGGAAGGATTCACTGCAAGCAAGCTTTAATGGTGCCAATAAGTTCATACCTTCTCCTAATTCCTCCCTTGACACTCTCATTCTCAATTTTAGAGATCAAGGCCTTGGCATACAAGATCTTGTTGCTTTATCAGGTAAATTTAAGGTTTAAACCTTGGAAGAACTCGAAAGACCTAATAATATCATGGACCTTCTGATCAAAGGCCATAAAGCTTTTATTCTTAAGAATTTTGTATTGAAGGCTAATTATGTTCAAGTCTTAGAGAAACACTTAAGTTCCTACTACTCATTGAAAATTTAAAAGAAATGCTTTCTTTTTAATAATTTCTGTTGTGAGTTGAAAGATTTATAAGAAGAGTGACATGTTAGAATGTCAAGAATTTTAAATATCTAGTGTTTATACTCGGTGATCAGAGACGGAGCCATGTACAAGGGTAGAGGGGCCATGACCCCCCTTTCAACTTTTTTTATAAAATGTACTTATATAATTTTTATTAAATAAGGACATTTTTTAAATGTTGACCCCTGGCCCCCCCTTAGAGTTGGCCCCCGGCCTCCGGCCCCCTCTTAGACTTGAGTCTGGCTTTGTCCCTGTCGGTGATCTCTTTATAATATACAACAATAATTTAGTAAAATTTTTGCTGACATGCGAAGTATGAAAAAGTTCGGTAATACACAACCTGATACCTAATTAATAAAGAAGTTGTTTTTGATATCTTTATAATATATGATAAATTCAATAAAATTTTTAACTAGCATTTTCCAAATCCGTGTTAAATGAAAAAAAAAAGATTTGAGTGATTTACTTACATGTCTTCACACATATAGCCATTTTCTTTGAATGATTGAATGGAATTGCCATGAATATTATTAACCTTCCATAAGGGTCATTGTTCACAGGTAGCCACACCATGGGAAAAGCAAGGTGCTCAAGCATCAAGCAGAGGATAGATGACTTGAACAACTACGAAAAATACGACAAGTACAAGAGATACACCACCTTTCGAAAAATCCTAAGGTCCATATGCGACGAATCATCAAGGAAAAACGATAAGATAACAATACCTCTGGATTTCACTACTCCAGCTAGATTTGACAACCATTATTACCTCAACCTTCTTGAAGGACGAGGATTACTAAGGTCTGACAATGTCTTGATTGCTGAAAACCATGAAGAGATAGCAAACCGAGTGTGGGTTTTTGCCTCCAATCAGGATGTTTTCTTTGCTTCATTTGTCAAGTCTATGATCAAGATGGGGAATATAAATGTGCTTACTGGAAATGATGGAGAGATAAGGAAGAATTGCAGGTTTGTCAACCTGTAGGTTAATTAGTCATTTAGTACGCACAATCTTATAAAGTGATATAAATAACGTTAATTAACTATCAAACCACAAGGCCCTATCTGATGTAACTCGAAGCATCACTAACCATTTTGCAATATTATTACCACTAATCAAGTTGTTAAATCATCCAACTTTAATTAGTCTATTGCGGAAAGGTATGGGATATATAATTTTTTTATTATTTAGCAGTGAAGTCAGTTTATGTACGTAAAGTAATTCAGTTTTGGGGGTTAATAAAAAAATAGTGATGTATATCAAGTCTAAGGATTTAAAGAAAAGTTAAGCGAAGAGCATGTATATGATAATAGGCCGGCAACTGTTTCTTATTGGATACTTCGTCTATTCTTGTAGTAATGGGTTGGCATAAGTGCTCAACCACTGTTAACCTAAGCACTTGCAATCTTTTTTGTTTTTTTGATGCAATAAGCACTTGCAATCTTGAGTCCACAATGTTGGATATTTTTTACATTTTCCATAGGGTTGGGCAACGATTAACTACATTTGATCAGTTTTTAATAACTTATTGATTAAGTTACGTAATTTGATCTAGATAAAAATAATAAAGTGACCCAATAAATGATCTAAAATACTGGCTCGAAGTCCAGAAAAAAAGAAGATCCCGATCAGTGTAGACCAGATCTATATCGGGCCTGTGATGGGAAAACTTGATATGAATGTTATATAAAGAAATTAAGGTTTCCTGCAATTGCTCATGTCATTCGTGAACATAAAGTTATCCTGACCCATTCAGAAATTCAAAATTTAAGAAAACTGTAGAAAGATGTTGATAGCGTCCCGTGAAGGTGGTGGTAGATTTGCACTCATTTTGGCCTAAAAAAGCTCGTTTGAAGTTATGGAACCAAAATAAGGTATTTTTCACATTTCTTCGTTTATTTCCTTTTCACGTTCTATCATATGAAAATAAAGATAATACAAAATACTTAAAAATTTTCAATTTCACCATATAATAATGAATAATTACATCAAAAACATCAAATAGAACGAATAATAACATTCCATGACTATTACAACTAGAGTTTGTACTGAGAATTATAATCAAGTAAAAGAGAAATTTGAAACAAAAGTATTTGCAGTCAAAATTTTTATATTTATATTCCATATACATAATTTAACATATGCATTAAATATAAGTGATACTAAAAGAAGAGAAGAAATAAAAAACCTCAAACTTTCATTAAATAAATATACACTCAAATCGCATTGATCTCAATTATTATTTGATACAAGATACTCATAATTAAGAGGAACCTCATCATCACCATTACTTAAATTCATTGCACCAAATAACATGTAAATACTTTTTCATCTAAGATTATATTCGAAGCTACTCTCATATATCAAACTCGATTCCTCAAAATCCAATCTGCTAAAAGATCGATATGGTCAAGACAAATTGAATCTTTAGAATTACTTATTCTATTAATAGTCATAGTAACAAAATAAATAAAACTATCAGGAAATTACAAGAAATTATATTTAACTTAATGATGATAATAACATACCTTTTTCGAAGTTTTAAATTGTATCGATAAGACCAAGTCATTCAATCTAGTATGTTCCAATGTATTCTTTTTCTTAGAATGTATGAATTCAAATGTGATCTTATTTCTTTCACATCCTATTGCACTCACACATTGACTCTGAATTTGAAGTGCAAACCTTTACAATTTTGGAAGACCACTTTTGAATTGGTCCCTTCAAGCAACTATAAGATAACAAAAGTAACCTTATAAACAAAATAAATTGATGATTAATTTCTTACAAGTCACAAAAGTGAAAAAAATATATTTAGATTAAGTTTGTCTCTTTAATGAATAGTAATGAGTATCCTAAAATAACCATAAGCATATTTATAAAATTTCATTTATGAGTAACAATCATTGTAATAGTTAGTATCATTTCCCTATTAACTTCAATTTTCTTTGTAAAACTTGATCTAAAACAAATATTAGGATTCAAAAATGTACTAGCTGCAAACAACAGAAAGTATTTGTAGTCATCGATAAGAGATGACAAATTGATATTAGCACAAAACTTCATGATCTTTAAGTATAATTTTAGAAGCCTACAATCCAGTATTAGACCTAGCATGCTGAGATGCAACTCTCTTATCACTTGTAAACATTTGTTTTAGCTCTTTCTTCATTAAAAAACGTTAAAGGTGTGCTTGTTTAGTGGGTATGAGGAAAGAGGAATGGGTATAGAATGAAAAGTAACGTTTGGTAAGGAATTACGATTGAATAGCTTATATTTTGATTCCTTGTTTTCGGGCATTACTCCATTCCTCTCATAATCCAAAGGAATAAGAGTCATTGCTCTATATTTTTGGTGCGCGTTTTGCCCACGACTCTTGTAGTTAAGCTTTCCTCCTTTGTCTGGCTCTAATTACAAGCACAGATACTCTTTTTCATTTCACTCACCACATGCTACAGTTCTACCATTGAAGTATCGACTACCATAAACCAGTAAGAACATCTCTCACACTTATGTTTATGAGAAATGATGAAGTGAATCAATTCTATTTTTGAGATTTAATTCCTGAAATAATGGCTGTTAACATCCTAGATTTTGTTCTCTTGCCAATTAATCTGAAATTGCATGCAAACTCATGTGGATTCTTTACCCATATACTCTCATAGATTCTTTACCCATATGCACATAGTACAAAAGCATATTAATAAAATAGAAACTCATCAGAAAACCTCAAGTCGCCAGATGCTTCCCCACACTTATCATTGGTTTTCTTTTTCTTTTTTCCCAAGAAAATCTTTGGCTTCCCAACACTCTCTTTCACGACTCCAATAAAATCTTGTAACCAAACATAAACCTGAGGACTGCTTTAAAATCATGCTTTGGCATCTTCAATTTTCCAATGGGAAAATCTGTGCAAATGATCTTCTAAGCACCTCTAGTGATGGTTCTTTGAGATAAACCTGACAATCGTGCTTGAATTAGAATCACCATTCCTTGGAAGTCACTTTTGTTTATGTTCATCTGCATATAGACTTGTCTTAAAGTCCATCTGTGAATGTACTATTCTAGAACAATTTGGTGGTTGAGTATGATTAAGGCATGTTCTTTTGTTATTGATGCATCGTAGAACTACTTTGATGATTTTCTCTGTGAGCATCCTTCATATATATAATGTATCTTATATTACAATGACAGTCTTTCAATTTTTTTTGGTCTTACATCTCCAAGTTTGTTGCTTTTATTGCTTTCTACTAATTTCTTTGGCAATAAGTTGGTCGATGTTAGAAATCATATATATTTATTTACATTAAACGATGCTTGTGGTTCTGATGTAGGTGAACGACTCCAAGAATCTAATAAGATCATCAAGAAATACCCATATCGAGTTCCTGTAAGTTCTTTATTTACACTTGCGTTTCTTAGATTTCGGAGCTCCTATTTTATACATAATATAAATGTCTTTGTATAAAAAACAGAATTTCTTGTTTCCATATGATTGAACATGGAAGGAAAAGGATAGGACAACTCAATGCGGTGTCTTTCAATTTTAAGTTGCTTTTTGTCTTTGGGATGATTTTGTTTTATTGTTATTGGTGTTGTTTCACTCTTATTTATCATGAAAATTTCCCATTACATATATGCAACCCATCCCTTATTGGTTGTTTTCTTATTGAATATAGTTAGGGTAACATCTACTAAGTACGCTTATTCATAAATTTCAATAAAGGTTCTTATTCACCTAATTGAAATCTCATGTCAAGTTTATCTTGACCCTTATCTAGAACTTCTTCCTCATCATGATGTGGTTAAGAGTCATCTCCACAATATTATCACCATTCACAATATTTACTAAACTATCAAATATGGTTTTCTACCTTCGAGTGTTTTGGTGTGTAGCATATATAGCCAATATACTAAAATATTCACTCTTTTAATCAAAAACTTCTTAGGCATTAACTTTTTAACCATTATGCTCCCTTCTCACTCTCACGATGATTATAATATTCTTCTCTATTACTCCATTTTGTTAAAAAGTATATAAGGTTATCAATAAGTGAAACCCTTATTTCTTTTTGCAGTCTTACTTTCACTTTTTTTAATTTAATAAGCACTTTAACCTTTATTTCAACAATGCAGTCCAACTATATCAGCTATAGTCATACATAAATAACACAAAGAATCTACTCTCATTTGGTGAAATCTCACTCATAGGTTAACATACATCAGAGTAAAGTAGTTCCAACCTTTATTTTGCTCTCCAAGAAGTTTGTAAAAGAAAATCTTGTTTGCTTACTAAGCTGGTGTGATTGATAAATTTCTTTAGTTTTAATCACTTTGGAAAGATCTTGCACAACATCATTGTCATTCATAATTTTAAATGCATCAAAGCAAACATACCCCATTATTTTATGTCATATTACTAATTCATTAATTAACACAGGCAACTTAGCCACATATATAAAAGTATTCTCTTCAAAAGACTTTTCTTAACATTCTAATAAAAAAAGTTTGTTCTTTATGCAAATTCTCATCAATTTGAGCTCCTTTAATATCAATTATCACTCATTCACCACTAGCAAAGTTCAACCATATCCTTTATTTATCAATTAACCAAAACTTGATTTATTTTTATCAAGGTTGGGAACTAGAAGTACATCAGCTATTTGGTTTAAAGTATGCATAGGAACTTATCTTCTTCTTGATCATCTTTCTCTATTATCTTCGCTTATTGTTTTATCTCTTTTCCACTGTTATTACCTAGCTTTTTAACATGTCCTATCTATATGTTGAACAATTATTTTTTGAAAATTTTAATGTAGATCAACATGGCTCGCCCCTATTAGTGAACGACGACACAAACTAAAGCAACTTTTGATACTTCAACAAATAACGAATAATATGATGGTTTTCTTATTTGCTATCCATTATGTTTACTATTGTTTATACCTTCAAAATAAGGTCCGTGAAATTAAAACAAAAGAAAAAAAAGGATTGATAGAATGAGATAGATGTTTAGAATGACCATAGATTGTGATAATGCCTGCATTAGTGAACTTCGTATGGATAGAGCAACCTATTGGATATTATGTTATATGGTAAGAGATGTCGGGGGTTTAAAAGACACTAGGAACACATCCGTAGAAGAGGTTGTAACAATATTCATATACACATTAGCTCACCATAAAAAGAGTATGAGAATAAACCTACTTTTTATCTGTAGTAAAGAAACTGTGAGTCGCCAATTCCATCAAGTTTTTCATGCAATTATAAGATTGTATCATATTTTACTCAAAAAGTCGAAGCCTATTACTCAAGATTTTCAAAATGAGAGATGGAAATGTTTTCAGGTAATTGAACATTATAATTAATCTATAACATTAATATCATAACTTTTATATGCTAAATCACCTTTTAGTTTTAATTTGTAGGGTTGCCTAAGAGCCTTAAATAGGACACTAATTAAAGTTACACCTTTTAATGAAGATAAGCCTCGATATTACACAAGAAAAGGTCATATTTCAACAAATGTTTTAAGTGTTTGTCCATATATGTATTGCCTGGTTAGGAGGGCTCTGCACACGATGGTTGTGTGCTTCGAGATGCGATTTCAAGGCCTCATGGTTAATGAGTCCCTCGACGTAAATTTCTATTACAATATCCAATTTCGTTTCTCTTTAAGTATGCTGCTCAATCATAACTTGTTGTTTAATTATGAAGGATGTTATTACTTAATTGACTTTGAATATTGCAATGCAAATAGATTTTTTGCTTCGTATTGAGGACAACGCTAGCATCTTAAAGAATTCGATGACCATCAACCAGAGACAGCAGAGGAATACTTTAATATGAAACACTCCAAAGCAAGGAATATTATTGAGAGATGATTTGGATTGTTAAGGAATATTATTGAGAGAGGCTTTGGATTGTTGAAAGGAAGATGGATAATCCTTGCATCCCCTTCATTTTTCTCAATTCAAACCTAAGTTCGCATTATAATGGCTTGTTCCCTTCTACACAACTTGATTCGCAAGTTCATGAGCTTTGATCGATAAGAGTCAATCGCTAAAGATGAAGAGGAGAGTGAGGAAGATGAGAGTGAGGAAGATGAGAGTGATGAAGATGACGAAATGGAATTCATTACACAAATTAGTCCAACTGATGAGTGGTTGACATTCAGGAATAATATGGCAACCAACATGTATAATATATGGACAACTAGATCCAATGACAATGATGTATATAAGTAATTTAAGATATGGCTATTTCATATTCTTATTAGATTGTTGAAATGTTTTGATTTCAATTAATTTACCTGAATGTTGAACATCTCTATTTGTTTACTATTAGTAATATATAACTTTCAGTTATTGGATTACTTTTGAAATACACCCATATGAACATCTCTGTTTGTTTGACTATGTGTTCGTAAGTTATTAGATTAAATGTGCATGCTTTAAATTTTTCAGCAAAGTTATTTTTGTTATATGTTATTTCTTTGATAACTCTTACATTGTCATTCTTTTATTAGGAATGGCTATGGCTGCCCGTAGGAGGGGAAAGAATAAGCAGTATTGGAAGGATGATGAGGTTGAAGCTTTGGTCGACGCTTTGCAAGAACTAACTTGCAATCTTTTATAGAAAGTAGTTGGGGGATTTAAGAACAATTACATGGTTGAAGTGCACAAGATGTTGCTGAGCAAGATTCCCAATTTTGATAAGGATGTTGATCCCTACATTGACTCTAAGATTAAATGGTTAAGAAACAAGTACATTCCAATTTTTGAAATGTGTATGCAAAGTGGCTGTCAATGGGATGATGTTGAACATAAGATCAATTGTGAGAAAAAATGGTTTTATGAATGGTGCTTGGTAAGGACATCTAACTCAAAAGTTGATTGAACTTTTATTTTAGTAGTTTCTTTTCTCATAATTATAACATTTTCTTATTATTACATTTTTAATCTTCTTCTTCTTGTAATTCTTGTTTACATAATCACAACAATGCAGTTGGAATGTGGAACGTTAAATTCTCATATTTGCAGAAACTAGACATGGTGTGGGGTAAAGATAGAGCGACGAGACTCAAAGTTGAAGAGATAGCTGAAGCAAGTGCTAAGGCTAATAGCCCAGAGAATATGACAGTGTGTTCTTCATCGGACAGTAAAGATGAACTTGTTATGACATCTGATACACAAGGATCCTCGACTATTCCTTCAAGTAGCCATGGAATAAAAAGGCGAAAAAACCTCCCATTGAGGTCTGACTATTCCTGGCTATTTAAATGTCTTTTACAATTTCGTGAATTGATTTACCCCTTCATCACTTGGCATATCGGGCATGGTGAAGGGATAAGCTTTTGGTATGATAATTGGCATGGATTAAGTCCTTTATGGTTGAGGCCTGATTTGTTTGGTTTTAGAAATCGTTTCCCTGATGAAGCATCTGTTGCTTAGGTGGTCCGGTGGAGGGCTCATACGCCAAATTTTCAGTTTGGACATCTCCTCGATCTATACATTGCAGGTGTTGTTCTCACGGCTGCTCAGGATAAACAGCGGTGGTCTTTGAATAATGGTGGGGTATTCACCACTAAATCAGCCCATGCCATTGGCAGCGTTAGAATGGAGGAGGTCAGCTGGGCTGGTGTGGTTTGGCATCAGGTTGTTTGTCCTCGAGCAGTGTTCATAGTGTGGTTGGCCATTAAAAATAGGCTGCATACGAAAGATCGGTGGTTTGGTAGCTTTGACCCGATTTGTGTGCTTTGCTATCAAGTGAATGAATGTAGGGATCATTTGTTTTTTGATTGTGTGTATTCCAAAGCAGTTTGGAGCCGCATTGTTCATCTGATTGGTCTGTTTCTGCCCTCCTATGATTGGAGTGAGGTTTTGGCTCTCATAATCTGGGAAACTCGAGTTGGGAAGAAGGACGGTCTCATAATTCGGACTTCTTTTCAAATGGTGATCTGTCATTTATGGAGGGAGAGGAATCGTCGGATTTATAAACAACAGGTGAGACCGAAATATGAACTGGCGGATTTCATTGTTAATATGATTAGAGAGGTTCTTCTGGCATCCAGTAAGTAGGTTGGCATGAGCTTGGGTATGCGTCGGCGTTGGTATTTGTAATGCTAGGGGTTGTTTTTGGGTTGTACGTTGGTTAAGATCTCTCTGAATGCCTCTATTTGGTGTTTGTCTATAGGTTCTTCTCCTTTTTTGGATTGTATATTGTAGTCTTTTTAACGTTTTGAGCAATATAATATCTTTAAATTTTCAAAAAAAAAACTTCAGAATACTATTGTGTCAAGGTTAGACAGTTTCACTATTAAGTTTGAGTCTATTTGCGAACAAATGGCCTCACAATATGCAGCTGTTGCAAATGCTTTAATTGTGGAGTCTAAATCTGATTCCCTAAGTAATGAGAAGATGCAAGAGCTCATCAGTGAGCTTCTTAATATTGGTATATCTCAAATGGATGTTGGTAAGGCTGTTGTGTTATTCTGTAATGATCTTGTTAAAGTTCAGGTTTTGTTCGCTTTGCCAAGTCATTTAAAAAAATCTTTTGTACTTGGATTCCTCTATCCATCTTCTAGTCTATGAATCATTCGAGAAAGCATATTAATATTTTTGTAAGTATTGTGAACTTATGATGCAATTGATGTTCCTAACCAGGTTATTTGGTATTAGTTAGGTCTTTTGTAGTTGTGATGCAAACAATGTTTGTAGTGTTAACCTGGTTATTTTGCATCAATTGAAGGCTTTTAGTTAAGATATTGTGTATACGACATATATTTTACATCATTTGCATTATCAAAGGAATGTAAATTGTATTAAACTATGTTAACTGATTTTAGTATAGCAGATGATATTATGGCTATGTCAATGAATTGTACAATATTTTAGATTATTAAACTATATTTTGAGGATATTATGTAACTAATGATATGTTGATGCAAGAAAATATTATAGTATTTTTTTCTTCAAAAGCTATTGGAAATAAAATACCGCAATATACTTGATTTTAAACATTCTGTCATTATAAATAGGATACATAAAATATAATTAATTAAAATATATTCAAATTTTGATATAAAACAAATTTTTAACAAATTTTTAACAAATTTTTATTTCTCAAGATTTTTAACAAACCAACCACTATCAATAGTAATGGTAATCATTCATTCATTTTAACCAACTATCATAATTATAATGATTATATCTATTCTTATTCTTCACTATATTTATTCATATTCTCATTTCCATTGTCCTCTGTGAACCAAACACCCCCTAAATATATATGCAAAAGAAACACTAAGAGATAAGAGCGATGAAAAGGTACTTTAGTAAAGGATGTACTAATAAATTCATTCAAAAGTGGAATCTATGCAGATGCCCATTAGTTACCAATGAACGCAATGACATAAACGTGCACTATCCAACTTAGGCCGTATAGTCACTTTGCATTAGCATTTAGCGACATCCAGCTATAATTGCACTTCATAGTTGGAATAAAGTGTTAATGAGTTCTAGTTTAGGTAACGCGTTCAGCCCCCATCCCAAATAATTCAGATACGAGTATTTATGACAAAATGATTTACAAAGGAAAAGCTAATCAAGAGAAGAGAAGAGAGGCATTAACATGAACTAAGGCTGACAATTGCAATTCTTCAAATTTGATTAAACTACATTCTCAAGAGGGGGAAATCTAAATTATAATTTTGAAAGAAATTCAATTTATCTTAAAATAGGCATTGTGATTGTATGAAACCTTGTACCTAATTAGTAATTACAAGAGAAGCTTTAAATGAAATCTTTTTTTTGTTACAATTAAGAGAAACTAAAACTATCTCATAAAAGAAATACCACAGGCCTCAGCTCATACAATCAAGGAGAGGGCGTCAGGAAGATCATCCCAAACCTAAAAACTAGAAGCAATGTCATGACCTAATTTAGCCAAACAATCGGCTACAAAATTACCTTCAAGAAACACATGCCTAATAGAGCAACTCCAATTCCGGGCCAGTAAAACCTGAATATCGACAACCAAAACAGACAGGGGATGTGAACAAATAACACCACAAGTCACCATCCGCATTGCCGCCATGCTATCAGATTCGACAATGACTTGCCGAAAATCGTGATTCCACCCAAAAACCAAACCATCTCGAATGGACCATAACTCTCCCACCAAGATAGTTGAAACACCAATTCGAAACGAGTATCCCCCGAGCCAACGACCAAATGAATCACGCAACAATCCTCCACCACTAGTCAGCCCAGGATTAACAATAGAACTGCCATCACAATTCAACTTCACCCAACCAGATGGTGGCGCAGTCCAACCAATCCATCGCCGTACACCATGAAGCTTCGGTGT
>JAOSBP010000001.1:20566980-20584300 GCA_027563825.1 Erythroxylum mucronatum | reverse complement strand
GCATTCAAGAGTTTATAATAGTATGCAAACCTCCCCCTCTTGAGCTAGCTTTTGGGGGTGAGTTAGACACTTTCTAACAGTCATATTAAGAAAATTTTAGCTCTGAAACTTCGAAAGTCAACAATTGTTAAGCCTTGGGTTATTTTAGCTAATTTGGAGCTCTTGGCTGGTTATATTTAAGGTCACTTTGATCATTCTTATTTATTGGAACACATTCTATGTACATACTAAAGAAAAGAAACCTTATAGTACATTATTGGAGAAGCCTAGAGTGTATTTACCCGAAATTTGGTAGTTTTATGTGTAAGTAAGTAGAAAATCGAAACTTGACAGGGTCCCTATAATAGTGATCCTCATTTATCTGTGAGTAAGCAGAAAATCGAAGTTTGTGTTGAAGTCCATCTGTGAATGTACTATTCTAGAACTAATTGGTGGTTGAGTATGATTAAGGCATGTTCTTTTGTTATTCATGCACCGTAGAACTACTTTGATGATTTTCTCTTTGAACACCCTTTTTCACATATATCACGTATCTTCAATTACAATGACGGTCTTTCAATTTTGTTTGGTCTTACATCTCTAAGTTTGTTGATGTTATTGTTTTCTGCTAATTTCATTCACAATAAGACAGTCGATGTTAGAAATCATATATATTTGTTTACATTAAACGTTGCTTGTGGTTATGATGTAGGTGAACGACTCTAAAAATCTAACAAGATCATCAAGAAATACCCAGATCGAGTTCCTGTAAGTTCTTCATTTACACTTGTGTTTCTTAGATTCCATAGCTCCTATTTTATGCACAATATAAATGTCTCTCAATAAAGAAACAGAATTTCTTTATACCATATTATTAAACATGGAAGGAAAATGATTGGACAACTCAATGCGATGTCCTTAATTTTGAGTTGCGTTTGTCTTTGGGCTGATGTTGTTTTACTGCTATTGGTGTTGTTTCACTCTTATTTTTCATGAAAATTTCCCATTTCATAGATGCAACCCCATCCCTTTTTGGTTGTTGCCTTATTAAATATAGTTAGGGTAACATCTACTAAGTACGCTCATTCATAAATTTCAATAAAGTTTCTTATTCCCCTAATTGAAATCTCATGTCAAGTTCATCTTGACCCTTATCTAGAACTTCTTCCTCTTCATGAAGTGGATAAGAGTCATCTCCACAATATTATCACCATTCATAATATTTACTAAACTATCAAATATGGTGTTCTACCTTTGGGTGTTTTGGTGAGTAGCATATATAGCCAATATTCTAAAATATTCACTCTTTTAATCAAAAACTTCTTAGGTATTACCTTTTTAACCATTATGCTCCCTTATCACTCTCACAATGGTTCTAAAATTCTTCTCTATTACTCCATTTTGTTAAAAAGTATATAAGGTTATCAATAAGTGAAACTCTTATTTCTTTTTGCAGTCTTACGTTCACCTTTTTGAATGTAATAAGCACTTTAACCTTTTTTCAACAATGCAATCCAACTATATCTGTTATAGTCATACATAAATAACGCGAAGAATCTAGTCTCATTTAGTGAAACCTCACTCATAGGTTAACATACATAAGAGTGAAATAGTTACAACCTTTACTTTGCTCTCTAAGAAGTTTGTAAAAGAAAATCTTGCTTGCTTACTAAGCTGATGTGATTGACAAATTTCTTTAGTTTTAATCACTTTGGAAAGATCCTATTATGTTAGTAATATGACATAACATAATGGGACATGCATATATTAAAGTATTCTCTTCAAAAGACTTTCTTAACATCCTAATCAACAAAAAAAAAAATTGTTCTTCATGCAAATTCTCATGAATTTGAGCTCCTTTACTATCAATTATTACTCATTCACCACTAGCAAAGTTCATCCATATCCTTTATTAATCAATTGACCAAAATTTAATATATTTTTATAAAGGTTGGGAACTAGAAGTACATCAGCTATTTGGTTTAAAGTATGCATAGGAACTGATCTTTTTCTTGATCATCTTTCTCTATTACCTTCGCTTATTGTTTTATCTCTTTTCCAGTGCTATTACCTAGCTTTTCATCATGCCTTATCTATATATTGGACAATTATTTTCTGAATTTTTTTAATGTAGATCAATATAGCTCGCCCCTAGTATCGAACAACGACATAAACTAAAGCAACTTTTGATACTTCAATAAACAATAAATAATATGATGATTTTCTTATTTGCTATCCATTATATTACCTATTGTTTGTACCTTTAAGATAAGGTCCGTGAAATTAAAATAAATGAAGAAAAAATGATCGATATAATGAGATGGATGTTTAGATTAACCATGGATTGTGATAATGCCTGCATTAGTGAACTTCGTATGGATAGAGCAACCTTTAAGATATTGTGTGATATGGTAAGAGATGTTGGGGGTTTAAAAGACAATAAGAACACATCCGTAGAAGAGGTTATAGCAATGCTCATATACACCTTAGCTCACCATAAAAAGAGTAGGATAATAAGCCTACTTTTTCTTCGTAGTAAAGAAACCGTGAATCGGCAATTCCATCAAGTTCTTCATGCAATTATAAGATTGCATCATATTTTACTCAAAAAGCCGAAGGCTATTACTCAAGATTGTAAAGATGAGAGATGGAAATGTTTTCAGGTAATTGAACATTATAATTAACTTATAACATTAATATCATAACTTTTTTGTGCTAAATCACCTTTTAGTTTTAATTTGTAGGGTTGCCCAGGAGCCTTAGATGGGACACTAATTAAAGTTACACCTCCTAATGAAGATAAGCCCCGATATCGCACAAGAAAATGATGTATTTCAACAAATGTTTTAGGTGTTTGTTGCCCAAACATGCAATGCATATATGTATTGCCTGGTTGGGAGGGCTCTGCACATGATGGTCGGGTGCTTCAACATGTGATCTCAAGGCCTCGTGGTCTACGAGCCCTCGAGGTAAATTTCTATTACAATATCCAATTTCTTTTCTCTTTGAGTTATGCTGCTCAATCATAATTTTTTGTTTAATTATGAAGGATGTTATTACTTGTTTGACTCTAGATATTGAATGCAAATGGATTTCTTGCTCCATATTGAGGGCAATGCTATCATCTCAAAGAATTTGATGGCCATCGACCAGAGATGGCAGAGGAATACTTTAATATGAAACATTCCAAAGCAAGGAATGTTATTAAGAGATGCTTTGAATTGTTGAAAGGAGGATGGAAGATCCTTGCATCCCCATCATTTTTCTCAATTCAAACCCAAGTTCGCATTATAATAGCTGGTTCCTTTCTACACAACTTGATTCGCAAGTTTATGAGCTTTAATCCACAAGAGTCAATCACTGAAGATGAAGAGGAGAGTGAGGAAGATGAGAGTGATGAAGATGATGAAATGGAATACATTATACAAATTAGTCCAACTGATGAGTGGTTGACATTTAGGAATAATATGGCAACCAACATGTATAATATATGGACAACTAGATCCAATGACAATGATGTAGATTAGTAATTTAAGATATGTTTGTTTCCTATGCTTATTAGATTGTTGAAATGTTTTGATTTTGATTAATATACTTGAATGTTGAACATCTCTGTTTGTTTACTATTAGTAATATATGATTGAGAGTTATTGGATTACTTTTGAAATACACCCATGTAAACATCTTTGTTTGGTTAACTATGTGTTCATGAGTTATTACATTACATCGTTGTATTTAGATTTTTCAACAAAGTTATTTTTGCTATATGTCATTTCTTTGATAACCCTTACATTGTCCCCTTACATTGTCATACTTTTATTAGGAATGGCTATAGATGCCCGTGGGAGGAGAAAGAATAAGCAGTATTGGAAGGATGATGAGGTTGAAGCTTTAGTCGACGTTTTGCAGGAACTAGCTTGTGATCCTTTATAGAAAGTATATGGGGGATTTAAGAACAATTGCATGGATGAAGTGCACAAAATGTTACTAAGCAAGATTCCCAATTTTGATAAGGATGTCAATTCCCACATTGACTCTAAGATTAAATGGTTAAGAAATAAGCACAATCCAATATCTAAAATTTGTATACAAAGTGGCTATCAGTGGGATGATGTTGAGCATAAGATCAATTGTGAAAAACAATGGTTTGATAAATGGTGCTTTGTAAGGACATTTAACTCAAAAGTTGATTGAACTCTTATTTTAGCTATTTCTTTTCTCATAATTATCACGTTTTTAATCTTCTTCTTCTTGTAATTCTTTTTACAGAATCACAAGAATGCAATTGGAATGTGGAACTTTAAATTTTCATATTTGCAGAAACTGGACATGATGTGGGGTAAAGATAGAGCGACGGGACTCAAAGCTGAGGATATAGTTGAAGCAAGTGCTAAGGCTAACAGCCCAAAGAATGTGACAGTGTGTGCTTCATCGAACAGTGAAGATGAACTTGTTGTGGTATCTAATACACAAGGATCCTCGGCTATTCTTTCAAGCAGCTATGGAATAAAAAGGCGAAAAACCTGTCACCAAGAAAGGAAAGTTCTTATAAGAAAAAAAAACTAGCAACACTTTATAATACTATTAAGTCAAAGTTAGACAACTTCACCGTTAAGTTTGAGTCTATTTATGAACAAATGGCCTCACAATATGCATCCATGACAAATGTTTTGAGTGCGAAGTCTAAATCTAATTCCCTAACTAATGAGAAGATGCAAGAGCACATCAGTGAGCTTCTTAACATTGGCATATCTCAAATGGATGTTGGTAAGGCTGTTGTGTTATTCTGTAATGATCGTGCTAAAGCTTAGGTTTTGTTCGCTTTGCCAAGTCATTTAGAAAGGTCTTGTATATTTGAATTCCTCTATCCATCTTCTAGTCTATAAATCATTCGAGAAAATATATTAATATTTTTGTAAGTATTATGAACTTATGATGCAATTGATGTTCCTAACCAGGTTATTTTGTATTAGTTTGTGATGCAAACAAAGTTTGTAGTGTTAACCTAGTTATTTTACATCAATTGAAAGCTTTTGGTTAAGGTATTGTATATAGTTGTAATATTTTACATCATTTGCAGAGGAATGCAAATTGTATTAAACTATGTTACTTGATTGTACTATAGCAATGGAATGGTGAATATTATGATTATGTCGATAAATTGTACAATATTTTCGATGATTAAACTATATCTTGAGGATATTATATATTTTAAATATTCTGTCATTATAAATAGGGTGCATAAATTAAATACAATCAATTAAAATATATTTAAAATTTGATATAAAAACAAAATTTTAACATATTTTTATTTATTAACATTTTTAACAAACCAACTATCATCAAATCATTAATGGTAATGGTAATTTATTCCTTTATCTTAACTAATTATCATAATTATAATGATTATATTCATTCCATTTCTCACTATATTTATTCTGATTCTCATTCTCATTGTCCTCTGAGAGCTAAGTACCCCCTAAAGTAATAAAAAATTAGTCAGGACGACACATACTCATACTATTGGTAAAATCCTTTATCAAGTTCACGACACATGCACGATTATAGATGAACTTAGTTACTTTTTTCTACTTTCTACACATTTTCATCAATGATAGGAAAATGGAAAATGTTTAGTATCTCCTGTATTTTTCAACATGAGGTCAATGCAATATGCATGACAAGAAATCCAACAAAAAGAATTATACTTGGTTTGCAACTTTTTTCTAACTGCTAGGAGATTACCGTTGTAGCCATGCATTAAATGAGCTTTATATTATGGACCGTAAGAATCAATAACATCTACCTTAGGCTAGTTGCTATAATCATGTCAATATTATGAGCTACTTCTTTAAATTATAAAGCACTACAAATTGAAGGCTGAACTCCGAAAGTTGTTCGTGGTGCAAAAAAGTTAGAATCTTTTTCCCTATCTCTTGTCAAATGCTACTATCTTGTTGCGTAAGAATACCAACTTTAAATCTCCAATATCATTATAATCATCTCAAAAAGAACTTCTATAACCAATTTTGTAGTTCAGTCTTTCTCATGCTAATACTCTTTAAACAAAATTTTCATTTACCATTTCAAGTCTCCACGTCACTTTTGATCCCACTTAAATTCTTATTTAATTTGGTGATTTCTCAACCTTTTAAATGTTTGTTGCAATACACATAAATTGTATGATTCTCATTATAGGAACATAAATTGTACGACTAAATAATCATAAAGACACAAGTCAAAATTAAATTAATAATTTCATATTAAAATAAAGTTGCGTAAAATAACAAGAAATAAAGCAATAACTTCTCAACAATTATATGATATAAACATTTTCTCAAAAAAAATTATATGATATAAACATGTAACTGAAAATCATGAACTTATATAAATGATTCCTTGAAAAAGCTTGAGGGTTAGGCACATTCCATCTAAGAATTTTTCATGTTTCTTAACCTAAACATCGTATTGATATATGCATTAATTATGATGTTTCTTAATCCAAACATCAAAAATCCATTGATTGTTGCATCTTTATAATTATGACTTATTTTACATGATTACACAAGTTACCATAAAAATTACAATTATAACCTATTTTAGGTGAGTGGAGAGTGAGGCATAGGGATGGCAATGGCCAAATGTGCTCGAGACACTTCAGGAATGTCTTAGGCCCGGATGGCCTATGCTCGGGTTAACTTATCCAGGGCCAATCCCAGCCATTGCCATCCCATCACTAGTGATTTTATATAAATCAAGGGCATCAGGTCTCCAAGGTGATATGGCATCAATGAAATATTTCAGACGCAAATTACCCATTAACAATGAGATTCATCATCTGCCCAAACACCACGTTTCATCAAACACAGAGTAAACTTAATTTCAAAATTACTAAAAATAACAGCACAAAACACAAATTATGGCCACAAAAGACCAAACTTTGAGGGATGGATAGACAGCGATCAGAACCTGTCGGGATTCAAGCTAACATCACACTTATGATCAGTGGATTGACAGACATCAGAATTTTTATCGTCACATCGCTCTATCCACAACTCCGAAAAAATTTCAAAACGAATAGAACAAAAAAGGGTTTCAAACGAAACGAACATATGAAAATGGGTTAGCTCAGAACTTCTTAGAGGGTGTGTTGCCATCAAAGACGCGCTCATAAGCGAACGCCTCTGGAACACATGAATGTTTTCCTCATCGCGCCCATTTCTCAAACCAAACGTTGATTCAATAAATTTACAAGTACTTATTAAAATTTGAGTTAAAACAAAGAGATAAGAAAGAAGAAGGAAGCACAACTGAAGAAGAAGAGACCAAAAACACGGCGCAAGTGTAAGAAACAGAAGAGAAAACATAGCAACCGACGAAGCAGAGGCGCACTTCAGAAACACACTCTCGCGTAAGGGAATAAATAGCGGGGGCAAAACCCTAAAACCCCTTCGTCACGTGAATAGCACGTGTGGATTGACCTCTCAGCATCTGTTGTGATTATTAAGAATGATTAATCGGTTTGGTTTGGTTAAACCCTAAAACTTTGACTATTTAAATTTTAGATTTACCTTAATAATTATTATTGTTAAAACTGATTAATTTCATATTCATTTAATAATCTATTTTTAAT
Organism: Erythroxylum mucronatum; assembly: GCA_027563825.1. Lineage (NCBI taxonomy): Eukaryota > Viridiplantae > Streptophyta > Magnoliopsida > Malpighiales > Erythroxylaceae > Erythroxylum > Erythroxylum mucronatum. The sequence goes on along the minus strand of JAOSBP010000001.1, from coordinate 20,576,688 downwards.
TAAAATTCAAAATATTCATTTAATAATTTATTTTTTAATTAAAACTCGAATTTTTTGATAGATAGATAAATAAATAGATAAGAATAATCTCTTTCAGTTATATTTTAAATTCTTGATAGACAGATAAGGATAATATCTTTCAATTATGTTTCAAAATATTTTAATTTAATAAGTTGAAAATATAAGATATGATAAAAAAAGTTATATTTTATTTAAAATTTTAAAAAATAATTAGTCTAGAATGAAAATATTTATAAATTATTATGTGTATTGAATAATTTATTTAGAATATATTTAAAAATTACTGACTATAAATTCAATTCTTATTAGAAAAAAATAATTATGAATTCCCTTGTTTAAAAAAAAGACAAGCCATAGAAGTGTATCCAATCAGAAGCATTCTTCCAACATATTGTTTTGATCATATTGTTTTTTTTGTTGTTGATAGACATTCAATGAGCTATAAGTTGAACCATTCCTCCTTTCTTACTTTGAAGAAACTGATCCTACTCTCTTTAGTCTTGCTAACTCTCACATCTTTCTTTGTCTTATACCTAGTTTGATTATGTGATTTTCAATGAAATTTCAAATGCATCATTTAAGCAACTCTTAGTAGTTGGAATTTATATACACATAACAGGGATGCATAGATACAAATTGAGAGAAAGAGGTTGATGATACATGATGTTTCAGGCAAGAGATTAGCTAAAAGTCCAGAATAAATTACTTTGAAATGGTTCGTACAGAGAACAAATGGCAGAGACTAAATGCAGAAACATTTGGACAACGAAACAAACCTATAGATAACAGCAATGTGCTTTAACTTGTCTACCTATTCTTCTCCTAGTCAAGGAGAGAACTTCCCTCTCAACTATCACTGCATAAAGAGACCAGAAGGGAAAGGGAAAATAACAATTCAGAGAGGAGAAGATTCCCCTTGTGCCACTTGAACCTACGGTAGTCTAGACCTTTTCATGCCACCTTCATCATTTTCTGTGTATGTTATGCAAAAACTCCACTGTATATTATTCTCAAAATTATTTACTGGAAAATACTACTGACAGAACAGTCGTCATGAATTCGCCAAATCGTCTCACCCAGCAGGTTTGCTACGGAAAGCACTGTCAACTCAGGGAAATAGTTCTTCTCCGCCACTGGAATCGTGTTTGTGATGATCACTTCTTGAAAGAGGCCGCTTGTCAACCTCTCAATTGCAGGAGGGCTTCCAATAATGTACTCGCATTATCAGAAACAACACTTATATTGCATTTACTATGAACGATATAGGATTTTCTCATCAGGAAGTTCAGATTCATAGAAAAATTAGCCACTCAGTTTCCATGTTACTAAAGGAACAAGGAAAAGACCAAACAACATGCATGCATGTCAGAAGAAACATATTCAGCATTCAAATAAACTCTGAACCAAGTTCAACAATTTTTGACAAGTTGAAAAGAAATAAGTAATAACCTCGCATAAAAGAACACTCGAAGGAATCTAGCTAAATGAAAACTATGGGGCTGCAGCTTTATCGAAGCCTCATTTCACAATAGAAACATCATGTAGGAAAAGGTTTTGATCTAAGAATAAATATATTATTCTAATAATGAGGTGACCAAAAGATTATATTAACAGTAGTTAGGAGTAGTCACAAGAAACGAAGAATTAGAAACATAACCATGTAGCAAAAATGAGTTGGGTGCACCAACTAAAACTGGACCTGTATCTCGATAAGCTAATGTATATATGAATGAAACGATTACCTAAAGACAGCGTGTGTGCAACATGCATAGACTTCCCTGGCCCCCTCTTGATGCAAGAGAGCTGCTCCTTTTGCTATCGTCCCTTCATTTCATGAAAAAGTTTTATGTAAATAAACCAGGAATAATACCAAACACTACTTGGAAGCACGAGTTAATTGATTACAGGGAAAGAACCAAACAGTAACTAAAACAGTAGTTCTTGAAAGACAACATCAAAGAACAACATGATGTGACAACAGATTCTACAGGTAGTTAAAAACAGAAACCGAGCAACTCAAAATGAACTTAAAATTTATTCATAGCGTTTCGTCTTTCCCAACACATGACATGTTCTCAATTGCTAAAATGTTTCTGTTACTCGTGGTTATATTAGCATTAAAATGAGTTCTTACAGATTATGGAAACATGTTATAGAACTTCAACAGTTTATTGAGATGGAGAAAGAGTGTTAACAAACTTCACATGCAGTTGAGATAATGTCACCATTGGTTAAAGTTTGAATACCAAAAAAAGGACTGCCCTAGTACACAAGACTCCCTGTTTTGCCAGGGTCGGAGGAGAGTCAACAATTATACGCACCATCCCTTTATATTTGTACAAAGAAACTGTTTACTCTAACTCGTGACCTTCCGGTCACAAAGGAATAACCTTACCAATTGCTCCAAGCCTCACCCTCAAGCTAAAGTTCAAACATAAAGTAATTTAAGGTTTTGTATTTTTCATTGCTCCAAGCCTCACCCTCAAGCTAAAGTTCAAACATAAAGTAATTTAAGGTTTTGTATTTTTCATTTCGATCTCTTGCCTTCTTAAACTTAAGAAATTTAGGTTAGGGCATCAAATAGAATCAGATAATGAAGAAAACAAACCAGCTGTGTCAATCATATCGTCCACCATGACTGCAACCTTTCCTTTCACATCACCAATAAGGTTCATCACCTAAAAAAATACTATCCATTAAATGCATGCATTTGTGGTCGAGAAACAGAGAAGCTAAAGGATTGACAAAAAGAAATTGAACATTACCTTCAGCTAACAAATGAACCTGTCTAATTCACCACAAAATAATGTGTATGCAGTCAAATAACACACCACTGAATTGTTTCTGACAATTTCTAAGGCTTAAGAAACATGCTAAGTTCCTTTTCAAAGATCAGTTTGGACTAATATGTTACCAAAGATGGCACTAGAGTATACAAAAGAAGCCAAGTCAGAGTAGACAATGTGAAATTCCTCAATTTCTAACATGCAATGTCAAAATCCCCATAAACTTGGACAAGTAACAAACCTAATGACACAGCTCCAAGAAGATACTCTCCTAGTCCCTATTGAACAAGAAAAGATGCTTAAAATAAAGTTGTGGTCAAAGAAGACATCAAGTAACCAGCTGGGTTGATTCAATACCTTTTCATGTTAATGCAGCAGTACTAAATTACGGAATGAGAACAACAAAAGCTCATTGCAAATATGTTGCATAAATGATTGTCTTCTGGAACAAAGAGGACTACTTGCTACTGGTAGTAATTAACAGAATATTATGATTTTAAGTCAAACCATGAATTATTGATATTTAGCCTCCATTGGCCAACGCTGTGAAACAGCGATGAATTTTCTTCCACAGCATTGCCATCACAGATTACCCTGCTATACATCTCAACAATGATTTTTATTCAACATTTAGATGTCAAAATATGTGAGCTTTAGTGTAGTAATTACCTCAGCAAGATTGTGGCCATGCCGCCTTTTGTCCACAATAGCCAAAGGAGCATCAGACAATTTTTTGGCAAAAGAACGTGCTCTAGCAACTCCTCCAACATCAGGTGAAACCACTACCAGATCATTGGAACAAATCGTCTTGCTTGCTAGGTAATCAAGAATCACAGGCTAAATTCAAAGAAGTAGAAAAACAAGAATTATGACTCGAAGTTGTCTCAGGACAAAGTAAATATTAGCTAACATAAAAAGAGTCAGGAGAAGAGAACTGAAACATGGACTAATTACCTGACAGTAGACATGGTCCACAGGGATGTCAAAGTAACCAATAGACTGCCCCGAATGAAGATCGCAAGAAAGAACACGGTTAGCACCTGCTTCTGTGATGATGTTTGCAACGAGTTTGGCTGCAATCGACTCACGACCTTGAGTCTGAAATTTAAAAATAAAAAAGAGCTAATGAATAAATGCAATACTTTTTAACAAAATTTTCCACATCTGTAAGCTTTGAGACCTCACTATCTTAAGTCATAATGAAATTTCTTATTGCATTCAAATCTGGCTAGTAACGAAACAGGCAACAGGATTAAACTGAAGTTAACACTACACTTAAAACAATAAGTTGACTTAAACCCTATTTTAGTTTTATTTTTCTCACTCAACCAAGAAAAAGGGCGTAAAGTTAACAAATTTTGAAACCTGCCTTTCTATCAGCTCTAGCATATCCAAAATACGGAATCACGGCTGTGATATTCTTGGCTGATGCTCTCCGGCAAGCATCTATCATGACCAGAAGTTCCAATAGATTTTCATTAGCTGGAGGACAGGTAGGTTGCAGTAAATACACATTACAACCTCTGACACTCTCTTGCAACTGGACATAAATTTCACCATCAGCAAAGCGCTTTATGTTGATCTTTCCCAGCTCAAGGCCCATGTAACGAGCAATTTCCTGAAAAGAATGCGTAGTCATAAAAACAAAGGTTCCTTTAATGTCCGAAATTTAATAATCATATCCAAAATTATTCTGAAAATACTTTTTCTAAAAACAACTAAAAAAGAATATCTCAATATAAAACGTTTCTAGGATTCAAAACAAATGTTGCCACCCTTTATAAGTAAATCTTAATCAATCATCTGAATCAATCATCTGAAAGCATTGACGATGTTAGCTAATACCAATCATCATCCAGTGCACCTAATGAAATGAAATATGTTTTTAACATATAAAGGACAGAAGCCAACAGGCAATAGATCCTTAAGTCCAAAATTTTGGATACTTCTTTTGAAATATAATAGCCGAGCCAGTACATTAGGCTCTCAGGCTCATCAAAATTCAAACTTTTGGCAGATTCTTATATTTACAGACACTTGCAAAATTAAAAACTAATGACTCAATAACAAGATGCAGTTGCCAACGTTAAAGAAACAAGGATTTATAGTACCTTTGAAAGAGTAGGATTTGCTGTCCCAGAAAACAATTTAAGCCTGGTACTTTCCCTGTTCACAGTTTTCTCCACACGGGACGATTCCAAGAACTTGGACAGATTCCTCTCATTGATTATAGGAATACTTGGCTTATCATTACCAAATTTCAAAGGTTCAGACAAACCACACTTCTGTAACACCATAGAAAACAAATTACTCGGAAATCAATACCAACAAAACACAAACACACACACAAACAAACTGCTCACACTCCTTTCCAACTCTGTGTGCCGAATTGGAACGAAATTCCAATCAAAACAAGGTAACAGAGACAAAAAGCCTTCAAAGATAACTGAATGCGCGAACATACACGTAATGTGCACTTCTATACATATCAAAAGAAGCACAAAGGCACCCACAGATAACACAAAACCATAAAAAGGAAGCATCTTGCTTACAACGAGGCTATATTCTGGGGGAATTCTAGCGTGAGACTCTTTTGAGGCCAAAGCATTGAACTTGTGTAGAAAAGAGCAGCGAGAGAAGGACAAGCAAGACGAAGAAGAAACAGAGGAAGACGACGACATGGGCCACGGCGACGGCGACGGCGACGGTGCCGTTTGAGAAACAGAGGAGTGTGGCATGGTTAACGACGCCATGTAAACTTTCTTACTCTTGCTCCTTTATCAAATGGGCAGTGACAGGAAGAGAAAGAAAGACGGGTCAAATATTTATAGGAGCGTGGTAGTCATGGTAACGGTGGTGACGGTGGTCAATGGTAGTGGTGTTGTTTCCGCATCCTCTGTTTCGTTAATCTAATTGCGGGTATGGCTTTTTAGGTAATACGAACAAGTTGGCGAAACAAAGCACGACATGCCGTTTCAGGTCTGCTTTTTGGACCGTCCGTTTGGACTTTGGATGATTGATTTGGTGGTCCAAGAACATAATTCGGATTCTCACGATTGCTTTTAATGAAACTGCCGTATATTTCCAAATTCTCAGAATTTCTCAATAGTGGATGAGAGGACCTCTCTGCTTTTGTTAATGTTTTAAAATTCGAATCGGTGGGTCAACCAAAGAAGCAACTGATTTAAGAGTTAATGGTTCAATCGGAATTTAACTGTGATTGAACCGGTGATTAATAAATATGTAAATTTTTATTTTATATATTATATATAAGATAATTTTTAAATATATTATTTAATTATTTATCTAATTATAAATTTAATTTAAACCTTCAAACTTTAAACTTCAAAATATACAAGTTTTTTTTAAGTTTACCAATATAGCACAAAATAAGATAACAAAATTTACTAGTCATATTTCATCAAAAAGATTTGAAAAAAGATCACTAATCATAATATTCATTTAAGTTGAAATCATCAAAATCAAGATATTTTAAATGGACCGGTCGATTCTTTCTTTCACCAGTTTACCGGTTCGACCGCAAAATGAACAAGTCAATTACTCACAAAAAAGCGCTAAATCATACCGTTTCATGCTCCGGATCACTATTTCTCCGATCCGACCAACTGATTCAGTCTGATTTTTAAAACACAAACTTTTGTAATCACTTTTAACATGTTAGTGCCACTTGTAAGGCTTGTGGCAGTGTATTGTATTCTTACCTTTTAATTATATATTCAATAAAATTTTAAATAAATGTATTTTTGTATTGTCTCGTTTGTATGTGGGTCTATCAGAAACACCCTTTTATTATGTAGAGATAAGGTTGCATATTATCAAAATTCTCTATACTCCGCTTCATTGCGAAATTTCGGACTGGGTGATGATGATGATGATATTTTAAAATTGAAAAAGTGGAAATAAATATAATAAGTGCCATGGTTTCATTAAACTTAATTTTAAATGAGAATAAATTAGTTTTAAAATTATTTTTAAAATTGAACAATTCAATTATTGAATCACATTGATCTTCTTTAGAGGTAGGCATAATGTGCTAAGTTTAGCAAGGACTTGTCGTGTTGATCTTCTATAAGAACCCACACATTCCGATTTTGGATTTGGATGCGAAGATTTCGTTATAAAGATAGCTTTTAAATGCTAAAAATTGCGTTTGGACTGTATCTTACGTATCTAATGCTTTGACGAACTCCCCGGAAGGAACAAGTTGTGTTCAATGTACCCAACTCTTAAAAGATACTATTTTCGGAAGTATATTAATAGCATTTGTTTACGTTCCAAAACCCGAGGACATAAGATTGAAAAGTAAAGTAGAGACTTTTAAATGTCCTGATGCATTTGATGAAATTAAGTTCTCGATTCGTCAATGACCCGATGTTTGCCATCGGACAGATACTTCCAGCAACCATGAATGATCAACTCAGATGGTGATTTCCAAAATTTGCACTGTAAATGCTTCAGATTGCCTGGGCTCTTCAGGGTCGCTACATTGCGAGCATGAGTCGAGATGGCTAAGTGCAGGACGAGGAAGAAGAGCAAGACTCCAATGGTTATTCTCATTCTCACAAGTAATTGCCTATTCAAACTACAGTCTATCCTCTGTGATGAGACTGCAATATGGATATAAATACCATGATTCGACGGCCTTTTGAAACTGTTTCTGTTCTCTAAACGGTCGTAGTTTTGGAACTATTGTTCGTATAGTATTTTAACGTTTGTAGTTTCATATCACTTGAGGAAAACAGTTTGTGTTTTGTTAATTAATGCACACATTAATTAGGATATAAAGGAATTACAAACTTCAAAAGATAATATGTTGCCTAATGTTTCTGTCAAATAATATCCGATATCTATACCGCATAACGCGCATAATGTTAAGAGGTCCAGTAACATATAACCTTACCTTTAGCTAGTCAGAGGGTGTTTCAAAATGACCCATAATTTATCAATTAACTTATTTAAAATAAGATAGAAACATTAATGCACCATACTACCAAAGTGTTCAAGGCTTCTTAAGTGCCTGTTTGGATGGGCTTTTTAGAAGCTAATAATTACTTTTTTTCAACGCAAAATCTCCTTTAAAAAAAATGAGTGTTTGACTGTAAAATAAGTGATAACGTATGCCTATGATCCAGCCATAACAGTCAAGCATCATAATTTCCATGATTTCAGCAACATAATTCTAGCCTTAGAATCTTCTACTGTAATTGTATTTCCATGTTTATACTTTCAATTCTTGTATAAATAGCTGTACAAATCGCTTATACAATACATACAAAAATACAACACAATTCTTCTTCATTTATCTTTCATGGTATCAGAGCCCACAATCCAGTCTTCTTCCCAAACACTTCTGACAATTACATAGCTCATTTTTCAAAACCACCATTTTTTTCAGCACTACTGCCTAGATCAAACTCTACAGCCTATACAGACTACTCAACACAATACACAACAATCACAACACATGCCAATGGCTACCCAAACACAACACACAGAACAAACACCACTCTTCCCTCACCAACTTCATCACTACAATATTGGACAATTCCAATTATCTCATCTGGAGCAATCAAGTTCGAACAATTTTGCGTACCTACAATCTGCTGGGCCACATCGACGGCACCAATGTCCCGCCTGTCAACACTATCTCCCCTGACTGGGAAAAACACGATGGCTTGGTCTACTGTGCGCTAACTGCTACTTTGTCTCCAGCGGTGTCCTCTATGGCTCTCGGATGCACGACTGCTCACCAGCTGTGGACTCGACTAGAGGCCCACTTCTTACAACAAACGACCGCTCAGCGTTCTCTCCTTCGTCGCCGATTGCACACCACAAGGAAAGGTAACTCCACAATATCCGACTATCTCACTACTCTATCCTCCATATCGCAGGATCTTGCCGCCATCGGAGACTCTGTCCCAGATGCAGATCTGGTTGTTCTCGCTCTTAACGGGTTACCAGCCGACTATGAAGCCTTTGTCACCGCCGTCGAGAATCGTGAGGTCCAACCCTCCTTTACCGAGCTTCGAGCTAAGCTTCTCCTTCATGAGCAACGACTATCGGTGTATCACTCATCCTCTCCACCTGATCCCGACGTCGCCCTTGCCGCCGCTCACATCAGCCACCGTGGAAGAGGTGGTCGACGACCCTCCCACTCCCATCGCTTCTCTCATCACCCTCGGCTGTCCTACCCTAAAAATACTCCTTCCCAATTTTATGGGTCACCCACCCACTCCAACCCTTTGACCCGTTCAGCCCACAACCCAACCTCATTTACTCAAGCCCCAACCCAAGCCCCAACTTCCTTCCCTCAAGCCCATGCTCTCCCTTTTTCAGCCCAAGCCCCAAACTCCCTTTATCAAGCCCACCAGCCCCACCCCAACTACTCTCAAGCACAATCCCAATCTTTTCCCTTGGCCCATCATCAGCCCAACACTATTCCAAAATCTCACTACAACAATCTTCCTTCCCTTTGTCAAATTTGCTACAAAATGGGACACACAGCTGCCAAATGTCGTTTTCGATATTCCAACTTTAGAAACGCCCAACCTTACCCTCACCCAAATACATTTCATAGTGCATTTTCTGCTTTGAACTTAAATGAAGGCCCAAATACTTCTAATCTAACAACTAGCACTATCAATGAATGGCTTCCTGATACTGGTGCCTCTGCTCACATGACGCCCAACCCCCAGCTCCTAGACAATGTCGAGCCCTATAATGGAACAAATCAAGTCCTTGTTGGTAATGGCAAAGCCCTCTCTATCACTTCCACTGGCACATGCACACTCACAAACCATCCGAAATCTCTTTACCTTAATAATGTTCTACTTGTTCCACAAATAACCACTAATCTTTTATCTGTTGGTCAATTTGTCAC
>JAOSBP010000001.1:20555660-20566880 GCA_027563825.1 Erythroxylum mucronatum | reverse complement strand
ATTTTCCTTGGTTTCTCTCCAGGTATTAAGGGTTTTAAACTATTTGATCTTCATGCTCAACGTATTTTTCACTCTCGAGATGTTTCCTTTTATGAACATATTTTTCCATTTTCTACACTAACTTTTGATTTGCAGCATTCTCATTCATTCGTCACTGATCAAGTCATTCTTCCTTCTTCATCAATTTCGTCGTTAGTCGATGATTGTCCATGTGTTCCTATTACTTCCTCATCTTCTGATTTACCAGACGTTGTTTCCACATCGCCTACGGATTTTCCCTCCACATTACCCTCTTCTTCATCTGCACCTCAGCTCCCTGGTCTCGCTCCTTCTTCGCAGCCTCCGCCTCCGCCCCTACGAAGGAGTATTCGCCCAAAGATTAAACCATCATATCTTGGTGACTATAATTGCATGGCTGTGCAACGATCCAGTCCTCACCAACTTTGTAATGTTTTTTCTTATTCTCACCTATCTTCTTATCATTATGCTTTTGCAGCTGCAATTGATCAAGATATTGAACCTCATACGTATGAACAAGCTGTTATGCATGAGTCCTGGCGCCATGCTATGGCCGCGGAACTCGACGCTCTCCAACAAAATCATACGTGGGAGCTGGTTGATCTACCTCCTGGTAAGAGTGCAATTGGATGTAAGTGGGTCTTTAAAATCAAGCGCAAGGCTGACGGCTCTGTGGAATGTTACAAAGCTCGGCTCGTTGCTAAAGGATATACGCAACAAGAAGGGGTGGACTTTCTAGACACTTTCAGTCCGGTAGCCAAGATGACAACAGTGCGTCTTCTTCTAGCCTTGGCAGCCGTCAAAGGATGGCACTTGCATCAGCTCGATATTAACAATGCTTTTCTTCACGGTGATCTTGCTGAAGAAGTATACATGCAACTTCCGAAGGGTTATGCTACACAAAGCACCAAGGTTTGTCGATTGCTTAAGTCTCTTTATGGCTTAAAACAGGCTAGTCGGCAATGGAATGCTAAGCTCACTTCCGCCTTACTTCAGTATGGCTTCACGCAAGCTACTTCCGATCACTCTTTGTTCCTCAAGACAGGGAGTACACATTTCATGGCCTTATTAGTTTATGTTGATGATGTTATTATTGCTAGTGATGACTTGCAGGCTATTCGACACATCAAACAGTATTTACATGAGGCATTTACCATTAAGGATCTTGGTGAGCTGAAATTTTTTCTAGGTCTCGAGGTCGCCAGAACGAAGCTCGGAATTAATCTTTGCCAGAAAAAATATACGTTGGATTTGCTTCGAGACACTCAGTTTTTGGAGTCGAAACCTGTTTCTACTCCCATTTTACCTGACACAAAACTATCGAAGGAATCTGGTATTATTTTGGAGGATGTTACTCCCTATCGGAAACTTGTTGGCAAACTTCAGTACTTGACTACTACTCGACCCGACATTTCATTTGTTGTTCAGCAGTTGGCGCAGTTTCTTGATTGCCCTACTTCTGTTCATTTGGCTGCTGCTCATCGTGTTTTACGGTATTTGAAGGGCACCATTGGTCAGGGTCTCCTATTTTCCTCTGATAGTGATCTTCATCTTACAGCTTATTAAAATTCAGATTGGGGTACTTGTCGGGACATGAGACGCTATATTATTGGTTTTTGTGTTTTTCTTAGTTCTTCGTTGATTTCCTGAAAAACTAAGAAGCAATCCACTGTCAGTTGTAGCTCGTCCGAAGCCAAATACCGTGCCTTGGTGACCACGTCTTGTGAAGTACAATGGCTTCATTATTTACTCGGCGAATTTCTCTTGGCTCCTACTGTTTCGACGCCTTTGTTTTGTGATAACCAATCAGCTGTTTACTTAGCTCAAAATCCAGTTTTTCATGAACGTACTAAACACATTGAAATCGATTGTCATGTGGTCCGCGGGAAATTGCAGAGTGGTGTTATTGTGTTGTTCCGGTTTCTTTCAACAACCAGTTAGCGGATTATTTAACTAAAGCTCTTTCCTCATCTCAATTTTGGGATTCTTTTCGCAAACTGGGAGTACATAACATATACTCACCAGTTTGAGGGGGGGGGGGTGTTAGAATTATATTTGACAACTGGCAATTATTCACTTGTAACCTAACCTTCTGTATAAATACCTCCTTACTCGATTATCATAATATAGAAAATTTTCCCCTCTGTTTTCTCTGTACATCATTTTACCTTCTGTTTCTCTGTAAATCTGATATGCATAAATATTTTTATTATAAAATAAAATATATTTAAAATTAAAAGTTTTTTATTTTTATGTTGCCAAATAGTCTACTGTATGAAGCTCTTTCGAAAAAGCTCTTTTTTAAATGACAATCAACTGATTTCTTAAAAAAGCTCATCTCAAAAGAAAGTTATAAAAAGGTTCTACCGATAAAAGCTATATTGGTATAAGTGTAACTAAACAGAGACTAACTGTGTGTAATTTGGAACTCAGTCTTATAGAGTGAAATTGGAGGAGCACCAATACTTGCAAAGTCAGGAATGACTAACTAATAAAAGCAAGGATGACTATGGAGGAGATGAAAGTAGGAATGAGAGTAAAGACAGATGATGGTATTGGTCGTTGGGTTGGCGAAAGGAAGAAGAGCTGAAGCTGAGGGAATTTAAAAAAGGAGAGATAGGAAAGAGTTGAAGATGGAGACAAAACAATTTGCAATGGTGGCGAGAATGGCATGGAAGAGGGGATCAAATCATATAATTAAATATTTTTTTAATTTTGGTCTAACGTGATATGAATAAGACATACTTGATGGCATAACTTACAGCACTATCAAATGACTAATATAATCTAATTAACGATTATATCATTTTTGAAAAAAAATAATGAGTTATAATTTTTATTGTTCACTTAAATTTATAACTCTTCATATTAAAATATTTTTAAAGATTTATTCTATTAATTAAATCACTTCTTATAGATGTACATGACAATAAATCATATTTGTTAGGAAAAACTCAGTATTGCTAAATTTTACGGAAGTATAAACACAATATCAAAACTTCCCAAATCTATTTGAGTAATAGGAGTAGGTAAATACCAACAATAATTCGCCAACAATAACAACAAATCAAAGACCAATAAAGACACGGCAATTTTTAACGTGAAAACCCCTTTAAATCAAGGGGGAAAAACTATAGGACCTCTGGTCTGAAAAATAGCTCCACTAAATTAAAATATGTACAAATATCTTTTTCTCAAAGACACAAACTTAGCATCAACAAGAGGAATAAGCAACTACACAAGATAACATTGTTAGGAACATAAAAGGAGAAAAATCACCAAAAACGCGTCACTGTTTCGAGGCTCTGATCTAAACATCAAAAGCTTCAAACAAGAACTGACTGTTCAGAATATAAAGGATTGTCTCAAGAACACACTCCTAAATTTTCAGCTCGATCCAACAGTAGACGAGTGCGGATCGAGAGGAAAGGTGAAGTTGGTGGTCCAAAACTCGCGCACAACTTTTCTGCACTATGTTCCCTCCTTTTCTTGCTTTTTGCCCAACAATTAATTAATATAGTGGGCCAAAAATATGATTTTTCTGCATAGGTAGGGACCCAAAACTCAACAAATCTCCCCCTCTCGATTATGTGGAGGTGTTCGCCATCCCGACAATCAAACAACATCTCTAAAACTTCCTTCTTGGCAAAGACTTGGTCATCATATTAGAACAATTATCATTGGTATAAGCCTCTCGGAGCTCAATCAACTTATAATACAAAACATCTCTAACCCAATGGTATCCAACGTCAATATGTTTTGATCTTCATGGAATGTGGAATTTTTAGCTACTTGTATCGTACTTTGACTATCCCAGTGTAACACATAGCTCTCTTGAGTAAATCCAAGTTCCCTCGTGAATCTTTTCATCCATAACAATTCTTTGCATGCTTCTACAATAATTATAAGCTCTACTTCTATTGTAGATAAAGCAAGACATTTTTGTAATCTGGATTACCAACTTATTGCTCCCCCGCAAAGGTAATCAAATGGCCTGATCTTGTATCAACATCTTCTGCCAAATCAGAATCAGTGTAACCTGAAAGAAAAAGCTTCCCTATTCTAAAACAAAGACTTATAGTAGATGTCCCACGGAGTTATCTCATAATCCATTTCACAGCATACCAATGGTCTATTCCCGAATCAGAAAGAAACCTGCTAATTGTACCAATAACATAAGCAATATCTGGCCTAGTGCGAACTATAACATACATTAAACTACCCATAGTTGAAGCATAAAGAACTCTTTGCATATTTTCCTTTTCCTTCTCATTTAAAGGACACTGCTTTCTACTCAACTTGAAGTGTGTACCAAGAAGTGTACTTACAGCTTTAGCCTTGTCCATGTTGAATCTCTAAAGTACTTTTAAGCCATAACTTCTTGGCCTTTCTGTCACAAACGATCCTTATGCCAAGAATCTACCTTACTGGTCTTAAGCCTTTCATAGCAAAAGACTTACTCAGATCCTGCTTCAACTTAGCAATCTTGCAAGTATTATAACCAACAATAAGAATATCATCAACATATAGTAACAAATTGATAAAGTCATCATCAAAGAATTTATGCACATAAACACAATGATCAGAGGGAGTCTTTTTGAAGCCTTACTGTTTCATAACTGAATCAAACTTCTTGTACCGTTGCCTTGGAGCTTGTTTCAAACCATACACGCTCTTCCTTAATCTATAAACATAATCCTCTTTTCCTTTAACTCTAAAAACCTTCTGGTTGCCTTATATATATCTCCTCACCCAAATCACCATGAAGAAAAGTAGTCTTAACATCCATCTGATCAATCTCCAGATCAAGGTGTGCTACCAAACCCATCACAACTCGAATGGATGACATCTTTACTACTGGATAAAAGATTTCTTCAAAATCAACTCCTTTCTTTTGACAAAATCCCCTGATAACCAATCTAGCTTCATACCGTGGAACTAAAGTATCATCTTTATGTTTCAATATGAAAAGCCATCAGTTCTTTAAAGCTTGTTGGTTCTTAGGCAATTTAACCAGATCAAATGTGAGTTGTCATGAAGTGATTTTATTTCATCTTCCAGTTCTTCAAACCACTTCTCCTTCTGCTCATTATCCATGGCTTCCTTAAAATGTTTTGGCTCTCCCCCTTTAAAGATAATTACATACTCATTGGGAGAATAACGTGATGAAAGTATCCTCTCTCTAACAAATCTTCTAAGAGAAGTCTTTAGAGCCTTTGTAAGTGTTGGTTATTGATCCACTGTAACATCATGTATTGGAGCATCAAAAGTGTTTACACTTTGTTGATCATTTTGCACTTGATCATGATTTTCACTATCATCTTGACCATCATAATCTTGACAATCATTTCCAACTACATTCGGGTTATCATTTATAGAAACTAGCTCAACATCAACCAAGCGATCACGCTCTAAGAATCTCTTCTCTCTGCCTTCTTAATATCCTCAATAGTTTGGTTTTAAAAAAACACTACGTCATGACTTCCGACAAGTTTCTTCTCAGTTGGATCATACAATAGATAACCAAACTCATCTTAACCATAACCAATAAAGATACATTGCCTGGTCTTAAAATCCACTTTTGATCTCTCATCCTTAGGAATATACACAAATGCTTTGCAACCAAAAACTCTCAAGTGATCATAGGAAACATCCTTGTCAAACCAAACTCTATCAGGAACGTCACCATCCAAAGCTAAAGTGTGTGACAAATTAATAACATGAGCAACTGTGTAAATTGCTTCAGCCCAAAAAGAATATGGCAACTTTGCTTATGCAAGTAAGCATCTAACTCTCTCCGCTAAAGTTCTATTCATCCTTTCTGCTAAACCATTCAACTGAGAAGTCTTCGGAGGAGTTTTCTAATGTCTAATACCTTGCTCTCTACAATAGTTATCAAATGGTCCACTGTATTCACCACCATTATCAGTGTAAATGCATTTCAATTTCTTGCTAGTTTGTCTTTTAACTAAGGCATGAAATTCTTTATACTTCTCAAAAACCTGATCTTTGGTCCTTAAAGCACAAACCCAAAACTTCCTAGAATGATCATCAATAAATATCACAAAATACAATGCACCACTATGTGATTTTATGTTCAAAAGACTAGAAACATCTAATTGAACCAGTTTCAGTAAAGCAAACTTTCTTAAAGAAGGATGACTCTTAAAAGAAACTCTTCTTTGTTTCCCAGCCAAACAGTGAACACACTTGTTCAACTTAGCTTCCTTAACCCCTTGAAGCAATTTTTTCTTGGCCAAACTCTTAATCCCCTTCTCACTCATATAACTCAGTCTTCTATGCCATAATTCTGATGTAGTATCACTCTCTACCATATTCACTGAGCCTTCAGAAATATAACCTTGCAACATGTACAAGTTAGAGGATTTGTTACCTCGAGCTACAACCATTGAACCTTTTGTAAGCTTCCAATGTCCATTGTTAAAGACATTGCAATAACCATCTCCATCAAGTTTTCCTACAGATATTAAATTCAAGCGAAATTCTGGTACATGTTTGACATTTTTAAGAACTAACCTTGAACCATTGTTAGTTTACAAACAAACTCTTCCAATGCTAATCACACTTATCTTGCTATCATTTCCCATCTTTAATATCCCAAAATCTCCAGGAGTATAAGAAGTGAAGAATTCCTTTCTTGGCGAGACATGATAAGAAACACCAGTATCTATAACCCAATTAGTCTCATGATATACCAATTTGATGACATTTTCATTATAAGCAGCAAGGAGATCACCATCAACACGATTCTAATCAACATTGTCCTTCTTTTCCTGTCTCGTTTCCTTTTTCAGCTTAAAGCAATATTTCTTAATATGCCCTGCCTTACCACAATGATCACATTCAAAATTTTTGTACCTAGACCTTAACTTGCTTATACTTTTCTCTATACCTTTCTAGCCTTTAAATTTGTTTCTCCTCCTCTCTTCTGTAATCAAAACATCATATTGTGAAGATAATGTAGAAGAGCCCTGAGATCTTCTTCTCACTTCCTTATTCAAAACACTACTTTTCGCATATTCTGTGGTTACCACACTATTTGGAGCAAACTTGGTCAGTTAAACACAAAAAGTTTCTTAAGAATCAGGTAAAGTATTAAGCAACCAGAGTCTCTATATCTCACCATCAAATCTTATACCCGTTTTAGATAGTTGATCAGTAACACCCTGAAAATCATTCAAATAATCAGAAATAACACTACCCTCCTTGTATTTCAAGTTCATCAACTGCTTGAGTAAAAATTTTGTTATTTCCTGTCTTCGATGCATAAAGTTGCCTAAGCTTATCCCATATAGTTCTGGCATGTGTATCATTAATAATGTGATTAAGAACATTATCTTATATCCATTGTCTAATAAAATCACATACTTGTTGATGTTCAAATTCTCAGTCTTCATCAGACATAGACTCAAGTTTATTAGTGGCAATCACAGGCAAATGCATCTTTTTCATAAATAACAAATCTTTCATCTTACCCTTCCAGTTATGACAATTGGTTCCATTCAAACAAATTATTCTATTAATATTAACCTCCATGATTCAAATAAACCAAAAGTATTAAATCAACCAATTCTTCGATACCATTGTGTTGGGAAAAACTCGGTATTGTTAAATTCTACGGAAGTGTAAACACAATACCAAGATTTCCCAAGTCTATTTGAGTAACAGGGGTAAGTAAATACTAACAACAATTTGCCAACAACAACAGCAAATCAAACACCAATAAAGACACCACAATTTTTAACATAGAAAACCCTTTCAAATCAAGGGTAAAAACCACGGAACTTTCGGTCCGAAAATAGCTCAACTAAATTAAAATGTGTACAAATATCATCTTCTCAAGGACACAAACTCAACATTAACAAGAGTAATAAGCTACTGCACAAGATAACATCGCTAGGAACATAAAAAGAGAGAAATCACCAAAAATGTGTCACTGTTATGAGGCTATGATCTAAACATCCAAATCTCCAAATGAAAAATTGAGCGTTCAGAATATAAAGGACTGTCTCAAGAACACATTCTTAATTTTTCAACTCGATCCAATGATAGATAAATATGAATCGAGAAGAAAGGTGAAGTTGGTCATCCAAAACCTCCCTGCAACTTTTCTGTAGTATGTTCCTTCCTTTTCTTGCTTTTTGCTGACTCATTGTTGAAGAAGAGGCTGGAAGGGACGGAGCCAGACTCAAGTTTAAGGGGGGCCCGAGGGTCGGGAGCCGGGGGCCGGAGGCCGGGGGCCAACTCTAAGGGGAGGCCGGGGGCCAATATTTAAAAAATATCCTTATTTATTAAAAAAATTATATAAGTAAATTTAAAAAAAATTTGAAAGGGGGGGCCATGGCCCCCCCTCCCATACAAGTAGCTCCGTCCATGGGCTGGACACTATAAGTCAACAATTAATTAACATAGTGAGCCAAAATATGAGTTTTTTTCGAATAAGAAGAGACCCAAAGCCCAATAAGATTTACCTTGAACCACTTATAATCTGAGTTTAATTGTTTTTTCTTAATCATATCCCATTTCAAATCACTTTTGAGATTGAATGGTCAAAAACCTAATGAACTAAGATCAAGATTTAAAACATCGTTTTGATTTTGATAATTCATATTATTTAATTTTATTGTAAAACTCAACTCACAATTTGTTAACTTAAATTTGAGTTATTTATTTAAGTTAGATCGAGTCAATTTTATCATATTTATTTACAATACACTTTTTTTTGTATGGATCCAGGATATCCACCGGCGGATCCAATGATTAATCTCCTCGCTGATTTGTAGGCACCTCATAGGATAGAACAGCTGACCTTACGATTTAAAGCTGCTCCATACCCAAAAATTTACAATACACTTTAAACCATGATTATTGTTACTAATACCTGTAGTGGCCAGTGTAAGTCACGTGAAGGTAAATAAGAAATTGTACTTTGTACCATGGTGATACTTCGTCTGTTGGGAATTAAAAAGATTCATTCCTTTCTGTAAATTAAATGTCACATCTTACGACAAATCAATTAATTAACCAAACTTTTTTAAGGAAGGCTTATGAAATTAAAATTATAGACAATTACAACAAAAATGTTGAAATATGTGAAAACGAATAAGAAGGAAATTGCGTGATTTAATTAATTAATTATTTTTGTAACAACAACAAATAAAATAAACAATGTTTCAAATTATAATAAAAATATTTGATAAAGATAATAATTAAGATACCGTTAAAATCAATGTTTTAAAAACCGGATTGGAAGTTATACTAATAAGACAAAATGTTTAACGTTTAAAAGGTTCAACTAAATTTAGATCATCATAAAATCAACTAAAGAGTAACTAAAATTAAAGAATTTGAAACATGATTGAAAGAGATTTGCCTTACATATCAAAGAATTTGAAATTTAATTTAAAATATTTTTAAATAAAAACTAATTGATTTATAAAACTTTATTAATTTACAAAAATTAATCGATTAATTAATAATTGATTAGTTTTTAATATCAATAGTTATTAAAACTTAAAATTGTTATCTCTCAAATTCAAGTTATCATTAATAAAATATTCATAAATAAAAAAAGTCAAACCTGTCTTATAATGTAAAATAAAAAAAAGAAAGAGAAGTGAAATTTGAATATGATAGATTATATATACGATAATTAAACCAAAAAATTGGTTTTAAGAATGAACTATAAATTCAACACACATAATTAGTAGAAAGACAATTTTTATTATTAACTAATATTTATTCATAAAATTTATATGAAACAAATAATTTTCATTTTATTTCATAGAAAACCCAAAAATTATCTTATAAATCTTATAAATATGGTGGACTTTGAATCTTAAATTGATACTAGAAAAAATCAAATTAGAATAAATAAGTATAAAAATTTAATAAAATGGATAATAACAATTTTAAATTGTTAAATAATTTAATTAAAATATTACTTAATTTTACTTAAATTGTTATATTACTTAATTTTAAATTGTTAAATAATTTAATTAAAATATAATTATCAAATTATTGTGTCTATTTTAAATTTTGTTCAATATAATAAGAAAAATAATAAATGAGAGTCTACACTCTACAGATATAGAATTGAATGTACCCAAAAAAACAATTGATGTTACGTGAACAATCCTATCTTGTGTTGCATCTTTCACGTTTAAAACAACGCTCTTAGTTTTGCCTCATCAACCAAAGTCGTATTGGAACCGTAATACGAATATCCCCCAGTCGTCAGTGGGAGTTGGTTTGGACGGCGTAAACTGCCGTCGGATGACGTAAATGACACGTGGCACTTATCAATGGGACCATCACAAGATCGTCAGCGGCGGCGAAGCGTTGGCGATATTTTATAAGGTGATTGTGTATGGATGTAAACTCTCTTTCTTTCTTGTGTTTCTTAACAATGCAACGAAGACGCCCTTATTGAATTCTATAAAAAAATCAAACATAAACGGTAATAAGCCGACAATTATAGACCCAGTCGCATGTTTGTCACGTGCATCTCACTTACGTATTTTAATTAACAACTTAAAATTAAATAATTAAATAGATTAGTCAAAATTAATTAGTATTTTCTTCTAACAGTTCGCTCAATAAGCGGGTTTGATTATGTTAATCTCGTTGTAGATGATATTGTTAGGTCTACGTCAAGATTGGTTTTTTATGCTTAATGATCTTATAATTTTAGACGTTTTGTGTTTCTATATATTTAGTTAAAGTCGAGTTTTTGATACTTTATTGCTCTCTTGTCATATCTAGATATTAGTTCTTTTCTACAATTCTTTGATACTTTATTGCTCTCTTATTATTTGAGTATCGGTGCTTTTCTATTGATAAAAGATGATATATTTTGTTATATTTTAATTTGAAAATATATTTTCTTTTTAAAAGTTAAGTTATATTTTATTTTTATTTTTATTTATTTATGTATTTATTATAATTTTATTTACATAATTATCTAGTGTGTCAGTTTTACTGTCTTACTTTTTAACCTGCATCACTCTTTTGTTGTCACATCTGTACGTGGGATAATCAGAAACAACCTCTCTATTATTATGTAAAGGTAAGGTTGCGTACTATAAGCCTTTCTAAAATTTTCTTTTACCGCATGCCTTTGGAGTAAGTGGGAAAATAATAAATTTTATCTTATTATTATAAATAATTTCTGTTAAGTAA
>JAOSBP010000001.1:20540467-20555560 GCA_027563825.1 Erythroxylum mucronatum | reverse complement strand
GTACGGTAGTAACGAACAACAGAAAATTAAGAAGGGTGTTGAAAATATTGACCGCATCCGCATGGGTGGCGTTGACGAGCTTCATGGCTGGCTGACCTGACCCATTCTATTCCTCCTTTTATAATTTTCAAGTTCAGAAATCTTGTCTTATGTTGGTCTAACTCTAACTGCTGAACCGGTTAACAACAATTATTATGAGTAAGACGATATATTACATCACATCATGGCATATGTAAGGTTTATAAATTTCCAGGTTTTGACTTCAATGCCTTAATTTCTTTCTTTTTATTTTTCATAACCTTTACTTGTTCAATATCTAGTGCCGTATTTCAATTCTAACCACAATATTATATTCATATATATTATTCTCTCAACTCCCTAAAGTTAATATAAAGGTGACTTTTAACTCAAATATCCACTCTCATATAAAA
The DNA here is from genome assembly GCA_027563825.1 of Erythroxylum mucronatum. Classification (NCBI taxonomy): domain Eukaryota; kingdom Viridiplantae; phylum Streptophyta; class Magnoliopsida; order Malpighiales; family Erythroxylaceae; genus Erythroxylum; species Erythroxylum mucronatum. The sequence goes on along the minus strand of JAOSBP010000001.1, from coordinate 20,555,129 downwards.
TAATAGATATCTTAAATAGTAAATACTTTTAGTAAATTATCTATGTATTTGGAATAGAATAGAATAGGTAAAGTATTTTAAGGTAAATACTAAATACTTTCAAACGTTTTGTGTTTCTACATGTTGAATCAAAGTCGAGTTCTTTGATGCTTTATTGCTATTTTATTATCTGGATATTGGTGTTTTTCTACAATTATTTGATGCTTTATTGCTCTCTTATCATTTGGATATTGGTGCTTTCTACAGATAAAGAGATGATATATTTCGTTATATTGTAGTTTTAAATTTTATTTTATTTTAAAAGTCGAGTTATATTTTATTTTTATTTACTATTTATTTATGTATTTATTATAATTTTATTTACATAATTATTTAGTGTGCCAGTTTTATTGTTTTATTTTTAACCTATATCACTCTTTTGTTGTCACATCTATATGTGGGTCAATCGGAAACAACCTCTCTATTATGTAAGGATAAAGTTGCGTACTATTAGATCTCTCTATATTCACTTTTATTGCGAGACTTCAAGTGTGATGATTAGTTTTTTTATCTTATTATTATAAATAATTTCTATTAAGTAATAACTAAACACGGCTAAACACTCAACAAGAGTCAAATAAACAGAGCCCCTGGAAAGTAGGGTGGCCAAGCCATCGAGTGTCCTCTCCCCCGAAAGAAAATCCTCTGAAAGTGAAAGTGAAGAGGCTTCTCGTAAATTGTAGTTTGACTGACACATACTGTGGCCAACATCCAACACGCGCAAAACCCGCGAGTAGGGACACTCATTTTCCGACTACTGTATCGAAACAGAAAATAAAAACCACAATGTAATGAAATCGACACACGCATACACGCACTTTGTCCCCTGCCCCTGTCCGCCTGTGCTTTCTTCTCTTGTTCCCCTCGGGATATTTTCTTTCTCGCTGATCTGTTCTCTAACACCAGTAGATGGCGACCATCGGCCAGATTTGTTCTCGCATCTCCGCCGACCACTGGCGCCTCCTCTCGTCCTCCAGGTCCTTGAGCGATGCTTACTTTTTGGACTCGCGTCTCCGGATGACACGTGTCACTCGTAACGCTGGATTCGCCATTAAATCCATGGACGTTACCGAAGAAAAACTTCCGTCTCCTAACGGTCCTTTATCCTCTGTGAGTTTGCAACTCTCTTCTTCAAGATTTGTCTCCTTTTTCATGGTTGACTGGTCTTTTGTTGTTTTCTTCTAAAACATTGGGTTGCTTTAGGAGCCTGTTATCAGTGGCAGTGAGACATTGGAACAGAGGACAAATTCGAAATCCTTAAGAAAAACCAAGATAGTGTGTACAATTGGGCCTTCCACTAGCTCACGTGAAATGATTTGGAAACTGGCAGATGCTGGAATGAACGTTGCTCGCTTGAACATGTCGCATGGAGACCATGCGTCTCACCAGAAAACCATCGATTTGGTTAAAGAATACAATGCTCAATCTGATGACAAGGTCATTGCCATTATGCTTGACACAAAGGTATTACATGTATATATAACTATTCCATAGAGAGACCCCTCTTCTCTAATTTCTTTTCTAAATTTGGAGGCCTTTTTGTCAAGTAAAGGTTTTATTAACTAACAGTTTTTTTGTTTCTCATAATTATTCTTCTTTAAGACAAAAAACACGTTAACTTTAATTATTTGTATAGCACCTTGGGTTTGGTTCTGAAACTTATCCAAATTTTAATTCAGGGACCTGAGGTTAGAAGTGGAGACGTGCCTCAACCCATTATACTCAAGGAGGGACAAGAATTTAATTTCACTATTAGAAGAGGAGTATCTACTGAAGACACTGTTAGTGTAAATTACGATGACTTTGTAAATGACGTTGAGGTTGGAGACATACTTCTTGTAGATGGTAAGCCTACCAGAGTGATATCGGGATAGTTATAGCTTGCAGAGTCATATTTTCCCTCTTTTTGACACTTGTTCTGCGTTTATGAAAAATGATCCATCATAACTGTTCTGTTCTGGGCTTTTGTTTTCTAGTTTGTCAATTTCATTAAAAGTCATTCAGGATTGTGGTGTACTTTAGGTGGCATATGATACTCTTCTTAGTTAAAATGTAAAAGAACACCTGAATAGGTTTTGAATATCGTTTAGTTGAGTTGCCATGGCTATATTGGAGCTCTGTTTTTATAAATGTTTCATGAAGATGCAAATTGTTGCTTCACCATTTATATCTTCCTTTTCTCCTTGTGGACTTTCTCTTCAGTATGCTGGTAGAAATGTTTATAATCATGGATTTCTTAGATGCTTTAGCTGATTGATTCTCTTAAGGTGAGAAACAATTGTTATTATCTTGTTTACGCTTGTTTTTCTTTTTGTATGTATACTGGTCATCAAGAATCCCAAAATCAAGTAGAGTCGCTTTCTTTAACTTCTACAAATTGTCCTTAGCTTCTAAGTAGCTGATTGTCTGGCTAGAAATAAGTGATGTAATTTCTGTTTCTGTGGTAGGTGGAATGATGTCATTAGCTGTAAAAGCAAAGACACATGATTCAGTTAAGTGCGTTGTAGTTGATGGTGGAGAACTAAAATCAAGGCGTCATTTGAATGTGCGGGGGAAAAGTGCAACTTTACCATCAATAACAGGTTACATTCTATTTCAACATAAAGTTTTAATGGTGTAGATATGAAGTACATCTACAAGTTATTGATGGGAATGGTGTTTTCTTTGTTCTACACATCCCAAATTTCACAGACAAAGACTGGGAAGATATCAAATTTGGGGTGGACAACCAAGTTGATTTTTATGCTGTCTCCTTTGTTAAGGATGCTAAAGTTGTCCACGAGCTGAAAGATTATCTCAGAAGTAAATCTTTCCTTCCTTTGCAGTTGTATATTTGTTTTATGCTATTTACCCTTGATCTAATTGTATTGTGGCAATTTTTTGTAGGATGCAACGCACACATTCGTGTGATTGTCAAAATTGAAAGTGCTGATTCTATTGCAAATCTTCATTCAATAATTTCTGCATCTGATGGGGTTAGTTGTGGTATTCTTTGTTGGTTTCTCTGGAATCCTTTTCTTGGAAATCCTTAAGATGCTCTGCTTATTAATGCATTCTTTTTGTGTTCTTTAACTTCTCTTTGTGAACTCTGCAGCTTTGACGGTCTTGTGTGGTCATTTTGTTGATTGTTTCCTCTGTCTTCTTTATCTATTTCCTTCTCAATTAGTGCATGGAGGGCATGTGCTTTTATGACTATTCTTGTGTGTGCATGTGCAGCATGCTCTTTGCTGTCGTTGCTGTGTCCACTAAATTCTAAACTTACTTTTGGAGTTTGTAGGCTATGGTTGCTCGTGGAGACCTTGGTGCAGAACTTCCAATAGAAGACGTCCCTTTATTGCAGGTAAATTGAACCTAAGGGTTGTGTCAAAGCAATTTTTTGTCACGCACTATAAATTGGTCCTATGGTTGAAAGAAGCAAAAACCTTAGGCTTCTGGATACATAGTAGTTAAATAGAAGAGTATCTATGGATAAACGATGTTTTGGACCTAAGAAGTTATTGTGTTCATCAATTCCTGTGCCGTTCTTAGAGATGACATCTTAAAGCTGGTTTTTGTCTGTTGAGTTGCTTGGTTGGACGAAATTTCTTAATTAATGTCCAATCGTACCACTTCTATTCCCAAATTAATGCAAGTGAAATTACTACTACTATTTCTATACGTTAAAGGCTTTATATAATCAGCAGTATCTTTTGTTATTATCAGCTGGCTACCTTTAAAGAATAGACATGTAATTTGTATCTCATCATCATGGAGTGCTATACTATGTTACAAACAGGAAGATATCATTAGAAGGTGTTATGGCATGCAAAAACCAGTTATCGTAGCTACAAATATGCTGGAGAGCATGATTAATCATCCGACACCAACTAGGGCTGAGGTTTCCGATATAGCAATTGCTGTACGTGAAGGTGCTGATGCAGTCATGCTTTCTGGAGAAACTGCTCATGGAAAGTAAGTGATACGACTGAAAATTTTTATTGCTCATCTCTCAGTTTCTTTTTGAAGATTGCTTTCTGTGCAGTTTTAGTCTCTTTTTTTTTTAAAAATGTGTACTTACTTGGAAAATGCTCAACCTCTCCCTGATTAGTGTAGATCCAAAGGAATTACTGATCCATGATGTATTGGTTATGGCATCAGGCTATGAAAATGTCTTTGTGATAGCAGGGTGCAACAAATTGATATCCTCACAGCTTTTGCTTATCAAGATGAAACTCAGTTGTGCCCAGTTTCTTCATTCGTGTTAATTTACTAAGTTTGCTTTGGCTATTGTTTTAACTCATTCTGCTATAATTGTTATTCAAGGTATCCTTTGAAGGCAGTTAAAGTAATGCATACAGTAGCACTAAGGACAGAGTCAAGTTTGCCAGTTATAACCAACACTCCAACAGATGGTGCCTACAAGGTATGATCTTTTGAATGAGAGCTTGCATGTTCCTTTTCGTTTGTTATAAATCAAAGCTTTCAGACCTATAAGTTCGGATGCTACATTGTATTGGATTTTATGATACTAGGTTCAAGTGAATGACAAGTGGGGCAAGTGGATTTGGTCATGATGCAACTTTTGAATTTTCTTTCAGTTCTCATTGCTCCTTCATAATCCCATAACTTTGCTTACATTCTTTTGCAGGGCCATATGGGTGAAATGTTTGCTTTCCATTCGACAATCATGGCTAACACGCTGAACACCCCTATTATCGTCTTTACTAGAACAGGATCCATGGCTGTACTTTTAAGTCATTATCGGCCTTCCTCAACAATATTTGCCTTCACCAATGAGTAAGTCAAAAATAAAAATGTTTTATATACTTAATTACACTTTTTAGCTGAGATTTGAAAAATGTTAGACATTATGCTGGCAATTTTAGTCATAACCTTGGGGTTAAGTTATGTTTGTGAATGTGAATGCTCTTGTGGAAAATGTTTTTGAGATGAATGGATTAATAAAAATTTAAGCATTAGAGTTCTTTTACGGTCCAATGCTACAGCTGGTTTTGCTGCTGTAATAATTTGAGTTATTAATTACTTTTTTCTTTTGTGAAAATGAAACTAAAATATAGGTGCTGATCTTCTGTCTTTTGTTTTATATTATTTTCTTGAAAGGCCAATTACTACGATGCCAAAGCAATATGTAAGCTCAATTTATTTTCCTGATTCTTTATTGTGTATTTTACATGAAAAATTTCCATACTTTACAGCCATAGGATCAAGCAGAGATTGGCAATTTATCAGGGCGTCATGCCAATATATATGAAGTTTTCAGATGATGTGGAGGAGACTTTTACTCGAGCGCTGAAACAATTAGTGGTTAGTCATTCATCACTCCGATGTTGTTCCTAGAATATGTATGGGCCTTTCATGAAGTAAATCTTTTCTGAAACATCTTCAATGCTCCAGACTAGGGGTCTGTTGGTTGAAGGACAGCATGTTACTCTAGTCCAGAGTGGAGCTCAGCCAATCTGGCGTCAAGAATCTACACATCACATTCAAGTTCGGAAGGTGCAAGGCTGATTTTGTTCTTGTCAGGTCTCTATTAGTTTGCTTTGAATTTTCTCTTTCAACAATCAATTGTTGGTTTGGTAATATTCTTTTTCACAAGCAATCAGAAAAAGAGTAGTGAGCTTGAAATCCTGGAATGATAATTATTTTTTGTCAGAATGTTTATGTACAAAATTTTCTGCAGATAAGATGATAGTCTTTGTGAAGTGTTCCAATGAAATTTTGCAAAGATTTCTTGTAATTGAACGTGCATTATTCTGCCACCACTTAATATTGATACCTACCTGGCATGGATCTTGTTCTATATACTTGTCTTTTGACAGAATTTAACAAATATTGATGCCTGCCTGGCATGGATCTTGTTCTATATACTTGTCTTTTGACTGAGAATTTAACGACTCCTTAGCTGAGAATTTACTTATAATATGTTTTCTGTCAGCAAATCAAGTCTATGGCTGTTCACTCATTGATTGAGAAGATAATAAATCTTCCAAAAAATATGATCTTTGTAACTTTGTTAGCAAATCAGATAGAATAACAAAACAAAGTATACATCCATTTAACTAGGAAAGTTTGCTGAAGGAAAGAATTTCATCTGAATAACCATTGATCAATGTCTCTGTAATACTATCCAGTATTATAACTCCAAGCCAGCTTGGCTTTTGTAGCTCTGGTCTTGACGAACTTCTTCGTTCAAGTGGAAACCAGTCACTTTAGAGCATTTTTCATTTAAAAATTTATCTTTTCTTTAATTAATAATTGAAGTAGATTCAATTTATACTTGGTTAAAACCATGAGTTGATCTCAGGTGAACCTTTTTGGCTTGTATCGAATCAGGTTGATAGGTAAAAAAAAGAGGGAGCCATCATTTTAATAACTTCTATGATCCTCATGATCAATATTTATTAGCGTGCAATCAAGAGTAAAACAATAATAACAATGCGGTAAAAATTTCGTTGTTACGTAGAGTCTGAAAAGATCTAATAATACGCGACTTTATTCCTAACTAGTAAAGAGTGCAATTTAAGATTTAGTTTCACCTCCCTTTGTAAGGCTTTACGGGGAGCTCAGTAATATTAGAGCTACCAAGTTTTGGCCTAGGTTTGCCCAACTGCGCGAATTCGAATCTCAGTAAACCAAATCCTAAATATAGCCCCCGTCCCAAGCCTGCGTCAATAGACCAGGTATCTCTGCGGCTCCATTCCCAAATTGTTTTGTTGGGATGCCTTACAAGGAAACGTGAAACTAAATCCTAAAGATACATTATCCATCGTATAATGCTTGGCACCTGCAGCCCCTTGCTCTCAGTTTTTAAGGTGAATATTGGTATCACATACTGGAGTCAAGAAAAAGACTTGTTACTCCTAATTAATGAGGATTAGCCAGCTAATGATTCACTCGTTATAATGCTGCTATGCAGTAGAAACTAGAAAGTGTGTTTTGGCATTCCTGCCATTACCAGATTTGTGTGTCCAAGATCATAACATCAGAATTCAAACGATACAATTCTTCACTGAAGGAGAAGGATCACTTCTTCTGAATGCGTTCTACATTAAGTGAGAAAGCAATTGCACCTAAAAATATGTTCTATGACAGAACCAACAAATCAGGATTAGGTGGCCTTAAGCCAGAAAAGCTAACTCAGGAGAGTTAGGTGGTGTCAAGCTGAGACGTGTTGTGTTAGTTTTCTCTTTGCACCAACATAGTCTGCACAAAAAATGTTTCATGACACACCCAACTCTTCCACTTATTCATATATGTTGCTGGTATTTGATAGGCATTGATATGTATTATCTGCAGATCAGACCCTGAACTTCCCTTGATCTTCCTTCTCTTGGCATTTTCCTTCCAGCTTTATGGACTTGTACCACCTAGCACATGCCATATACAACACTAGGTCTATGCTTGTCAAAGCAGCCAAAAGGAAGTAGAACCTATCTAGGTGACCCTTGTTCAGATTTCCAGGAATCCAACCAGGCATGTGATGCTCGGTGGAAATCTTCATGACCATAGTTACCAGCAAGTCACTGACATAGTTTCCTAGGGAGATAGATGTCATGCACAACGCACTTCCAAAGCTTTTTAATCCATCTGGTGCCTGCGAATTGAAGAACTCCAGTTGACCAACATACATGAAAACTTCAGAAGCTCCAATAAGAGCATACTGTGGAACTTGCCAGAAGATGCTCAAGGAGCTCGAGTTTTCACAATCTGTGCAGTCTCTTCTTGCATATTTCAATCTGTAGCACTCTACTATTCCAGCTGCAACCATTGCTATTATTGCAATTACAAGACCGACACCCATCCTTTGAAGCTCAGTGAGTCCCTTGGAAGATTTTGTCTTCTTGATTCTGGCCACAAGTGGATCAAGGACTTGTCGGTAGAGGAACACGAACGCTACTACGCTCAGAATGTCGAAACTGGACATACTAGCAGCGGGGATTTTGAAGTTTGAGATGGTAGTTTTCATGGCAGCACCTTGTTCCACAAACAGAGAGGCCATTTGTGTGAAGACCACCGAATATAAAATGGTGCAGAGCCAGATTGGGAGTAATCTCAGTATGCATTTAACTTCTTCCACTTGGGTGATCGGACAAAGGCGCCACGGGTTGTGATGCCCCTGCTTATGATCATCTAAATCTCTTGATGTAATAAAAGCTGCTCTATCCAAGAACCTGAAACATATAATGAATATCACGGATTAGTTGGTTCTGTAAATGGAAATGAAAAGGTATTCCTTACAAGGAATGTTGGGAATTTGCTGTAATTCAAGTACTAACTTGAATCCTTGAGTGTGGAGCATCCTTCGGCTTCCGCCATTGGAGCACTCTCCACCATCCGTATCATACAAGTCCTCGCCGCCATCTGGTGGCATCTCTTCGTTCCATTTCTTAGATGCGGCAACTATGACTTGACAGAGCCTGGAGAGAGGGTTACCACTTGGCTTGAAGTGCCTGTATCTTGTTGTTCCTCCGAGAAAGAGAAGCAATGCTGCAATGGCAGAACCTGTAGACGCCCAAAATCCAAGTGCCCACATCCCTTGGTCTTCATAGTATCCCAAGATGGTGTTGGAGAACAGGGAACCGAGGTTCAAAGCCAGGTAGAAGTAGCTAAAAAATGCTACTTTTGAGTGACCTTCCTTAGGGTCCTCTTCGTCGAACTGATCAGCCCCAAATGTGGCTATGTTAGGTTGATAACCTCCGTTTCCAAGAGCTACTAGGTAGACGGAGACGTAAAATAACGCGACTTCCTGGCCTGAATGGGATCCACATGGAGTTTGTTCATCTCCACATCCTTTTGGTTTGATCAGGAAAAGGTACGATGACAGTGACAATAATACCAGACCCTGTCATTGGAAACATGCAAGAATCAGTACGCCCCTGGTTGCAGAACAGTTCTTTGAAAATTTTAGATTTCACTAACTTACAACGACAAAGATTCCTTGGAAAATGGCACACGTTTTGTATCTTCCCCAGTAAGAATCGCTAAGGAAAGCACCGACAAGAGAGAAGATGTAAACAGTTCCAGTCCATTTGCTAACATTATTTGCAGCATCAGCATTGTTTTGTTGCAACACTCTTGTCAGGAACAGGACTAAGTTCACTCCAACTCCAAAGAACGCGAGAGTTGCCAGACCTTGGTTCACTGGTTATTTCACATAACATAAGCACAAGAAACATGGTTAATTACATGTCATGTTTTCTACGATCAAGTTCCCATTTTTCTGGATCAATACTTTCTAGTATTAAAGATGTAAACTTGAGAGTCTGGTTTCTTTGAGATATTAGTTACTCCCTCCTATTCAAAATAAGTGTCATTTCAGAATAATGCACACTTATTAAGAAAGTTAATGAAATATTTGATATACCTTTATTAATTACATGTTAAAGTACCTTGAAAATATATTCTGTGTAATTAAGATGCGAGAGAAATTAAAGGATAATTTTGAAAGTAAAATGATAAATATGTATAAAAAGTCACAAACGACACATATTTTGAATAATTAAAATCTCTCTAAAACGACATTTATTTTAAATAGGAGGGAGAACTTGCTTGTATAATTAGATAACCATTATTTAATAGGCATTAATAATAATAATTACTGTTAAATAAAAATTTTATTTTATACTATTATTTATAATATTAATAATCACCGTTCAACGTACACGTTTCACGCGTTCCATGGAGAAAAGAAAAGATGACTACTTGAACCACACATTTCATGTTTGCAGGGAAGTTACCTAATTTATTGCTTGTTTTGCTAACTCTACCATTAAAGTAATGCTAGTGCTTTGTGAAAGCACCTGTAAATAATTCTTCAAGTCAGGTCATTAGTATTGACAAATGACTACTTCTTCACATGCTGGGAATTAGGCAGCCACTCTGAAATTATATCGACTCAAAACCACCAAAATGGTCACGTTACTTGCTTCTTCAAGTCTCGAGAAACTTTTCTGTTTGGAAAAATTTTCTCGAGAAAGTGTTGAGAGAGACGACACGCGGAATAACACCCGCAGCATGCAAGTAAAGACCACATGTTACGTGTCAGATACGTCCTACTCTAAATGCATGCACCAACAAGAAGCATAGTCGCAGCTCAGTTGGCCTTATTCTTAACTAGCTCAGTGTCCAACGACTTCAACACTTGCTGTCAACTTCACTGATCAGTGCTACAAGTTATACCAACTCTCTTGTCCTCTTCTTATCATCACAACTCAACATCCTTTTCCTTTATCAGCCACTGTAAAACCTTACCTAAATTATGAAATGACGCTCAGGAAGAGTCACAGATGAATTATATGCGTTTTTCTTGTGTTTATGGATACCTTCCAAACTCCAAAGTGCGTTGGGCCTAAGCAATAAAGAATAATAGAAAGTGTCCCACTGTGGACTGGTTTCTAGCGAGAGGAAAAGCTTAAATAGTAGATTAGTGTATGCCCCGAATTGACAATTCTATGAGTTATTTTTGATCAAGCACGAGGAACATGAAGATACATAACATTTGTTTCCGTTTGAGATCTATCCAATGGGAATTTGAGCTTACAGAGTATGATAATTCCAGCAACCCATCTTCCAGATTTTGCTCTCACAGCAGGACCACCTTGCCAATTAACAGTTCCATCAAGAGTGCATTCTTCTTCAGCGTCTTTAAACACGACCTGAACATCAATAGATTTTTTGAATAAATGACCAAATTTAAACAATCTTTAATCGGTAATAATAATTAGCAAGGGCATGACGCATCATCATCCCGTGTCGATCATTAAAGACAAACATTTGCTCATACGATAGTTTAATGCTCTTATCAGCCAAAAGAACTACAGGAAATTGGAATTGCAATAAATGCTTGTGGGGTTGCGTCAGGTTTGCATATAGTAAAGAAGAAATTAACATGTATACATATACGGATAGGAGCTTAAGCTTTTACCAACCTCCTTGGACACTTCCAAACAAGCCATTGATGAACTCGGTATAAAACAGGACCTCTTTTACTGTAATGCACAAGTGAATTACTGCAATAATGTGTGTACAGTAGTAGGGAAGGCAAAGAAGACTAGAGACGACTTTGGTATATGAATTAGATGAGGTAGGGAGGGGGTATAAATAGATGGAAGGGTGGCATGAACGGTGGGGAGATGCCCACATGGAATAAACAAATCTGAATTTTAGTGGTGCGTTTTTGCATTTCCTTTTGGCCTGCTGTTAAGGATCTGTCATCTCTGAGTTGTCTCATGTTTCACTCTTTCTCTGTCGTGTGATAGTGGAGTTGTCATTGTCCCTCGTCACTTTCCTGAGTCTAAAAGTGTCTCTCGACTTGATTGGTATGATATTGGCATGCTTGAGTGGCTCAAATAAAAATTTATATCACCATTATTTAATAATTATAATAAAAATAATATTTTTATTGCACCAATACCCATCCAAAGTTTTTTCTTTAGTGCATCTATTTTTTCTTAACATTAGAAAAAACACTTTTAATTCTTGTGCTGCATAATATTTTATCTTTATGAAATAAAATAGATTGTATATATAATTTTATTACGCTAATATAAATTCCACTTTGTAAGAGAACACACTCGTAATGTATTTATTTTTATTTTATATATTAATATCTTTAAAAATGTTTCATTTATAAAAATATAACATAAGTTATATAGAGAACAATAGTTATTAAAGACAATAGGTTTTCAATATTAAAAAAGTAATATGATAATACTAATATGCAATTGAAAACAACTAAACAAAGCTTATAAGCTAGATTCCTAATTGGTATGTGAAGTGCTCATAAATCACGGATTCATGAAAATTGCTAAATTATAGTATATAACATAACATGATTTATAAATGTTATTTAATTTCAAATTTTTATGTAAAATAGTCGATAACTTAATGGTAAGAAATTAGAATAATTTTTTAGATATTCAAATGAAAAATCTATAAGAATTAGTTTTCTAATTTGTTAATTCTCAATTGAAACAAAATCTAAAGCATAAATTAAACTAACGAAATTAACAATAAATTTTGAATTATTTAAGGAATAATATAAAAAATTAATGAAAAACCCAAATTTAAAATTACTAGTAATTACAATTAGTACGAGTATTTTTACTAATGCTACATAAAACAAAACTTCGACACATAAATACTTATGACGTTATTAAATTGTAAATATCAACACTGATCATTATACTTTAAAATGGAGAAAAATAAGGAGATAATTTTTTATTCTTCAATTAAATTTTTAACATTAAATTAATTTATAGATAATTAAATTACCAATTACTGTAATTAATTAAAAGGTTAATTTTATTGCAAATTACACGCCTAAGTAATACTATTGTCTTATTAAAGTCATATTACAGCATCCGAAGAGCTTTCAACAAGCCAGAATCATATTCTGAAACAATGATGATGAAGAAGAAGAAGATACTGCCGGTAATAATTGAGGCTATCTTATGGAATAAATGACTTTTATTATCTTAATTTTAGGTTTCAGTTGCAACTAAGCTATCCATTCCTCTTTAATTTCGTTTAAAAAAAAAAAAGAAACTTTGCTGCTCTATTATTATCAATCAAGGATATGATTCCCATTCTTTTCCCATGTCTTTAGGAAATGCTACAAAAGTTTAATCTCTTCAAGAACAAGTACACGATCGATCACTTCACCTAAATGTGCACAAAATAATTCGCCACTTCAGATTTAAAGGCATGCATTATGCTTCAACTTGCTGAGACATTCTCGCTAATATCCTCATGATATGCCAATCTAAACTACTGTTTTTTAAAAATATACTCTTCATAAGGTTCGTCAATGATTACTGAGGAATGATTCTTCATCGATATATCTTGATTTGTTCTAAATTACGGTCATGAAATAATTTGATTCCAACGTCTGGTCTAGATATGCAGATATGAAGAATGTTGAGAATCTTAAGATTTTTGGAGTTACCACGAACAGGTATTTGGAGCAACTTAGACAAGACAGCCATCGTATATGTTTATATGCTGTCTCATTTTGGTGCTTAATGTCGACAAGTGCGTTCTATCTTATTTGAAAATTATATATATTTAGTCTACTATTAACCTTATAATTAAGTATCTGATATTTAAAATTCTCATAAATAACTATTTTAGAGATTTATTAAATTAAAATTATTTATTAATTAATTATCAATATTTCATATTTTAAAAATAAATTGAATAATTACATTTTACTATTAATAATTCTTGTCCACAGTTAAAACTAAATAGTTAAATAGTATTTATTTAGTTAATAATAAAATAGATTATAGAAAATAAAAACTCTAATATTTGTAAGTTTTACAAGTTATGCAAATAGGAAAAAATAAAAAAACTCGATTAAACATATTTTCTTACTAAATTTGAAATAAAAACTAAAAATCATAATAAAACCAACCTGTCCAGATCAAATATGTCTCAAAAGTCCAGTTTTAGATAAGCAAGTTGCTTAATCAAACAACTTACATCGAGGATTACAACTGTTAACCATGACATGACACTTAACTCCACCTTTTTCTGGACAAAGCAGTAGAAATGGAAAAAAACACGACCCTAAAGAAAAGGAAAGCCCGCCTTCAGCGCATTTACACAGCTAAATGACAAGAGCTAAGTTGTAATCTTGGTCATATGCCAATTGAAAGCAAAGTTAGGAGCTGCCTGTCCTATTTTTCTGACCATATTTTGATATCGCAAGTGGGATGATAAGCCAACTCACATACACTTCTGTTCCCAAAAAAAAAATTGAGATGGTAGGTGAAACATTGCATCAAGATCTGATCTTTCACTATATGAAACGCACTTGCTCTTATCTCTTTACACCTAGTGACTTATCCACCATCATGAATTGGACTTTCTGACGAAGGCTTTCACTATCTGTATGACTTTGTTACCTAAAGTGGCGTTTAGTTTAGCAAGGAAAACAACTTCAATTGCTACTTCTCCTTCCAATTTATCAAGTTCTGCTAGAGGGTCCTTATCAACAACGACAGAGTCTACTTTTATGTCTAAAAGCATGAACATATCTTTGGCAAATTGAATTGGAATGCCAATCTGATAAGTTAAAAGTTTTTATGGTTCATAAACCAATTGATGGAGGCAGACAACGACTATTTTTGATAGAAACTTCACAAGCACTGGTTTTGCTGGTGCCCCAACTAAGGAAGCGATTCTTCTTCTTTAGGCTTGTTTGTTTCATCATGATCAAATCTCCATTTTTAACCAACAGCTTTGTACTTCCACTATCACTTACAACTCGATCAATGAAATCTAATGCCAACCAACGACTGTCTTAGAACTGCAGAGCTCATGGAGGACACAGTTTAAATGGGATTTTTTTAAGTGAAAAAACTCATTAAAGCTCAAGATCGAGCATCAAAGAAACAAAGTACGGGACAATTGTATAATTACAAGGAAAGGACTATGAAACTCATGCTAACCATCTTCTTCTAAAAGAGGCAGTTATCCTTCCTGTAACATGGATTTGCAGTTTTTACTTAATCCTACAAGGAATCTGGATGGGTCGGATATTTGGCCGATCGATCAGTCTCACCCCATAGACTAACTTGGGCTTAACCCACATCCACAGCCCATCAGCATGAGGAAGCCT
>JAOSBP010000001.1:20501879-20512064 GCA_027563825.1 Erythroxylum mucronatum | reverse complement strand
TGTTTATGCCTTTGTTTTTACTATTTCTTTAACGGATAATTTCCAGTTTCCGATTATAAATATCACCCTTCATTCATGCAAGAAGTTTGAGTAAGTAAAACTGTAAAAGAAACTGAAAAAACCAATCCTGCTTTTACAGATATCAGTGGATTCCGTATTCTAGTATGCTTGATAGTCTGATGTATGCTCGGCTATGTATTAGGCAGGATATTGCATTTACTGTTTGACTGTTTGGTCAATATCTGGTTAACCCAGGAATACACCATTGAAATACAGTCTAGCGAGTGTTGAGATATTTAAAGGAACTAAGGATTATATGTTGACATATAGCACAGTCAACATACTAAACCTCGTAGGAAATTCAAATTCAAATTTAGTTATGTGTTCGGATGATTGAAAGTCCACTTAAGATTACAATTTTAAGTTTGTAGATGGTACAATATCGTGAAAGAGTGTCAAGAAGACATATGTGACTTCCTTGATGATGCATGCAGAGTGCATGTTATGGGGTTGCTTCACAGAAGATTTAGCTCAGAAACTTGATTTTTGAGTTGTCTGTGGTTGATTCAGTGGCTAGACTCATTCGGTTGTACTGTAGTAATCTTCTTACTGTGTTGTTTAATAACAACAAAGAATATGATAGGGTCTTAGCATTTAAAAGTCAAATATTTGAACATAAGGAGTTGATACGAAAATGTGACATTAAGGTTTGAAGCATTTAAGGACTGAGGAAATGATAGTCGATCCTTTAACTAAAGGAATTCGCCTACTTGGGTTTGTGACACAAGGATATAGTATGGGTGTTTTGACGTCCTTAGACATTGTTAGTTAGGAGATCGTTATGTTTGCTCCATGTACATTTATACATTTGATGTATTAAGACGGTATAATGGTTCATCAATAAAGATGATTATTGTTTATCCTCGATAATACATGTTATCGTATATTGTCATAATACATATAAATGTCTTAAGATTTGTGTCGATCTTAAGCATTTAAAAGTCATTGAGCATATATACAGATTGACTTTGTGCCTATGTTATTTAGACGCATACAGTTTTATATGGATATCCATGAAGTTTGGCATGACATAGGGGATATAAGTTTTTAATCTCATAAAGGTTCTCTAATATAATTTAGCATTTAGTTGGAGAACATAAAGGTTTTCTCTAATGCAGTTTACCATTTGGTGAGAGGAAACAAGTTTTCTCTAATGCTATTTAGCATTCGATGAGAGAAAACAGGATTGCTCTAATGCAGTTTAGCATAAAGTTGAAGAAATCGAAACCTTCAAGCGAAGATGATATAATTTAGATTATAAAGATATCATTCTAGTTTGTCACACTCCATTTTTCCATTCATGTTAGTGAGGTATTAGATACACGTGATTGTCTTAGATCTGTGTCGCACATGGCACATGCATTTGATACTCTTCGGTATCAAAAGCCTTGGATAACGAAATGATGAAATTTCGTTATCCTTAGATCAAATGTTTTATTATTAAAACCTAGTCGACTATTACAGTAGTGTGACTTAATCGAGTTTTTAAATTGTTTTTAAACTAGAGTCAACATTGCAATTAAGTATTGTCCATGGGGTAGATTGTTAGACATTTTGTAATTTTCTATAAAGTTGGACAATATTTAATTTCATTTTTCTGTTTTTAAATAATTTATTAGTTAAGTTACGTAATTTGATCCGGATAAAGATAACAAAGTGATCCAATAAATGATCTAAATCAATGGGTCAAAGTTCGGGTAAAAAATGGATCCCAATCAATATGAATCAGACTCAAATCGTGTCTGTGACGGGGAAGCCCAATATGGAAGTTATATATATAAAGGTTAAGGTTTCTTGCAGTTGCTCATATATCAATTATAAGCATAAAGATTCTCTAACTCATTAAGAGAGCTTACGTTTTGAGAAAACTGTAGAAAAACGTTAACTGTATTTCTATGAACGTTTTCCGTGAAGGTGTAAGAAGATTATAGCTCATTTTGGCTTCGAAAATTGCTTCCAAAGTTTAGATGGAACTAAAATTAGGTATTCCGTAAAATTTTCATTTTTAACTCTTTTATGAACAATCCAAGACAAATAATAAGGTTAATCCTATGTTTTACAAAACCTACTAAAAAAAGACGTTCTCTTTGTCTCCCACCATTAATGCTTTTCTGTTGCTGCCCAACGTTGTCCTGTTATAAATTTTTTTTTTCGATATAAATGTTATTGTGGGCGTGCATGATGAAAATCAAGAGAAAAAAAACGTGGACAAATTAAATTCCAGTGAGTTAGATGCAAAGGGCCATTAGAGTAGTAATATCTGCCCCACAACAGTAAAGACTATGGCTCCAAATTAAATTCTGCAGAGTGACATCCCCTAAAGTGGAGTGAAATTTCCTCCCACATTAATTGGAACGACACAGCTGGAACCCATATTTCAGGAAAATATTAATCGTATTTAGTTGATAATTTTTCCTTTTGTGTGTGGCGAAAATCCTTAAAAGAGAAGACTGAAGACAGACAAACTTAGCCCGTTTCTTTTTCTTTTTCTTTTTTGTTTTTATTTTTAAATTCACTTAAAAAATATTTTTATTTCAATATTTATTTCTTTTTCTAATTTTAATTTTTCTAATTTTTAAAAATTATGTAAATTATAAAAGTGGGTTTTTATATTCTATTTCTTTTTGTAATATGATTTATTATTAACTAAATATATGTTATTTTATTATTTATTATATTAATTTTTAGTAAAAATTATGAATATTTAATTTAATATTATACATTCAATTAAATAAAATTAATTATTAATAACAACTAAGAATAATTTAATTTTACTTAATTATAAATGTAGTTAAATTTAAAATATCTTTAGAATATATAAATTTCAAATAAATTTTGATTTAATAATTAAAATATATTAAAAATAAAAATTAAGTTATAAAAGCTAATTTTTTATTATTTATTTTTATAAAGTAAAATAATTTTACCAATTTGTTAATAAATATTATATAAGAAATTAAAATAAATTTATTTAATTAAAATAATTTATCTTTAAGATTTAGCTTGGAGAGGCTCGTGAAAATTTAGTACTTGAATTTTATAGTGAAACACTCAAGTTGAATACTTGGGGACTGGAGACAGTAGCGAAGCTTTGCCCACCCTCAAAATTTTTTTATTAAAGAATATATATATACATATAGAGGTTGCCCACCCAAAAGAATGTCGTTGCCCATGGTGGATTGGATAAAATTTTTTTTGCCCCCCCTGAAACAAATTCCTGGCTTCGCCACTGACTAGAGATAGGCTTCGTTATATGTCGAACCAGTATAAATCGACTATTTCACTCTCTCGCTTAACTTTTAAATTTCCGCATTATAATGTTTGTGTTTTTAACTTGCAATAAGCTCCTTCAGTTTTTAATTGGCTTCTTCTGTTTTAATATCGCAAGAAGTTCCCTTCATCTTTTAAACGATTAACAGACTTTTTCATTTTAAGCGTTAACAGGGTCCTTTCGTTTTGAGCGTTATCAGTCTCCTTTCGTTTTTTAAACAATTAATAGACTCATTACATTTTCAACGTTAATAGGATTCTTTCGAAAGTTGATAAGACCTTTTTATATACTTATTTTGTTTAGCAGGATCTTATCGAATTAAAAATATCTTGAATTTTTTTTTTGTCACACACAATTCACCCTCATCTTGCGTATGTTTACTTTATCACGTTAAAAAAATAATGTGAGCCAAATATTACCAATGCTGGTGCCATTTACAGAGGGTTATTAGTAGATCTGCTTAATTTAATTCAAGTTAATAAATAATTTTTTAAATTAAAATTAAATTTAAAAGAATAAGTCAATTAATTCTTAAAATAAAAATAACCTTATTTAAGCAAAGTTCACACCAAGCAACCTAAATTTAATTAAATTTTAATTTGAATTCGATTACAAAACAAGAGGTTTGAAGTAATATCATCTCTACATTTGCATTTGTACCTTAGGAGCTTGTTGATTAATTACCTACAAATACTGTATTTACATAGACATTAGCTTAATTTATACATGTGAAATACCAAAAGAGAAGTTAAGCAGTTTTTAAAAATCTCTTTTAGTGATTTTGGATTGTAACGGGATGAAAGGTTTTAGAGCAGCACGTAGTCGTTATATTTGAATCCATTCCAACTAATATAATGAAGATATCTCGTTTTTCATTCAGTATGTATTTGAAAAATATTGATCACAGGATTCATTTTTATATAAAAAGATAAATTTTATTCTTAATCACATCTTATATTTTATTTTTGTATTAAGTAACGTATAAGTACGATAATGATAAACCTTTATAATCAAATGTATTGTGTTCACTTCATAGTAAAGAAAGTGTTGGAACAATGCCCGAGATACTGTTTAGGTAGTGGTTTCTTTGCAGAATGTCAAAAGCCATGTGGTTTTGAATTGTGTAAGCAAATAGGAAAGACACTTGATCAGGTAAAAATTGAATTTCCAAAGGATTTTTATTTAAGTCATATATTATAATCAACGAACTAACTAATGTATAATTAACCTATGAATTAAAATTATTATCTTATTCCACAATTATGCTTACCAAGGCTGACTAGTGGTGGAGGATTGTTGCGTGATTCCTTTGGTCGTTGGCTTGGGGGATACTCGTTTAGAATTGGTGTTTCAACTATCTTGATAGGGGAGTTATGGTTCATTCGAGATGGTTTGAAATTTACGTGGGATCACGGTTTTCGACAAGTCATTGTCGAATCTGATAGCATGGAGGTAGTACGGTTGGTGACTTGTGGTGTTACCTTTTCATATCCCTTGTCTGTTTTGGTTGTGGATGTTCAAGTTTTACTTGCTAGGAATTGGCGGTGCTCTATTAGGCATGTGTTTCGTAAAGGTAATTTTGCAGCAGATTGTTTGGCAAAATTGAGTTATGACATTGCTTCTAGTTTTTAGGTTTGGGAGGATATTTCTCCCGCCTTCTCTTTGCTTGTTTGAGCTGATGCCTGTGGTATTTCTTTTATGCGATAGTTTTTAGTTTCCCTTCGTTATAACTCAAAAAACAAAAATTTCTAACATTAGTTATAAATCACTCCACATGGCATGTTTTATTGGGTCCCTAGAAACGTTCATCTTAAGTTACATACAGTTTTTAACGTGCCTTGTCTGACCATAACATTAATTTAGAATACAACTGCAGTGAAGTAGATTCGTACACAATACTCTTCGCTTTATGGGGGTGAGAGAGACATCAATTATAAAGTAATACCAGAAATATGTGTGTGAGTTTTAATTCAACCTAGTTTAAATGTGTGGATTAACTAGTTCCTTTGCAATTTAGTTTTGGATTAGCTAAGCCAATTTGAACTTTGATGGTGTGCAAATTTCTGCACTTTTCAAGGAATAAAGTTTCAATCACCCTGCGTCACATACTTTCCTTGGGTACTTGATCACGTTAAATATTACACGGCCCGATACAACAAAGACTTTCCTCAAGATAGGGATGCAAATAAGCAATAGTTGGTCTTTGGTTTATGAAAAAGCTCGAAGAGGTTAAGATAAACGAGCAAAAGTGGAGTCTGGATCTTATGTCCAGTATTACTCTGTCCTATTTTGTCCATTTAAATCTTAACCATTTATTTATGCAGGATCCACATAAATAAATAACTGAGATTCAATGGACAGAATAGGACAGAGTAATATTGGATAAAGGATCCTAGCTCGCAAAAGTGACAGTTTTTCTATGCCTTTGTTTTTACTATTTCTTTAACAGATAATTTCCAGTTTCGGATTATAAATATCACCCTTCATTCATTCATGCAAGAAGTTAGAATAAGTTAAAGTAACTGAAAAAACCAATCCTGCTTTTACAGATATCAGTGGATTTCGCCATGAGCCTTAGCTTAAACTTCTCATCGCAACCATTCATTGCTTCGCAAAGCTGTCGTGTACCCTTCCATCGGTTTAAGCATGCTTCAGTTTTGTCCCCATCTCAACGACGACACTCTCCAAACCCTATCTGTGCCACCGACCCACACCATGAACAGCAACGCATCAATATCAATCCTGTAGAAAAAGAGACAGCATTGAAGATAAGAAGCAGCCCTGGTTTGTCGTCAGGAGATCATCTTGTCCTAGACACCACGTTACCAGCAGGACTTCGACAAGAATTAATGCCAAAGCATGTGGCCTTAATCTTAGACGGAGGTCGCCGATGGGCTCGGTCAAAAAACTTGCCGGTGATCTCAGGGTACGAGGCAGGTATGAGGTCCTGGATCTTGCTATTGGAGCTGTGTTGGAAATGGGGTATTAAGGTTTTAAGCGGTTTTGCTTTCTCAACCGAGAATTGGGGTCGACCTAAAGTTAGCTGCTTAACCCTTTTTTCTAGCTTATATTATATGCCGTTTTGTCCATTTTGTATACAAAGTTTGTTTTGCATTTTTGTTTAATCGCAGGAAGAAGTTGGCTTTCTCATGGGGTTTATGGAAAGGACATTGAGAGATGAAATGAGAACATTCATGAGGTAAACCTATATTAATAAGAAAAAAATTTAGTGGCTATCATTTTATTTTTATAAAATAATAATTTCTTTATTTAATAAGAATGACCACTAAATTAACTTAGTTGGTTCCAATAATAAATAATAAAGATAAAATATATCATCTCACCCTTAATATTTTCATAAATATTTAGATAAATATATAATTTTTTAGAAATTGTAACTTAAATCTTAATATTGATATTTGCTTACAAAATAATATGTTAGAGAATATATAAAACCAATTAAGTTAGCCTCACACAACAGTTTAAGCTATTATGGTAAAACGGTCACTTAACATGGTGTCAGCGCTTTTGTGGCTTATTTATATAAATTGTATAATAATCTTCTTTTTAAAAATTATAGTAAGAATAAAATTATTTTTTAGGTTTATTGTATATTAATTATGATATTATTAATAAATGTTATTTATAAGTATTGTGTTATCATAACACAATATCATAATTAACTTATGAACGCATAAATTTTAAATATTTTAATAACAATATCATAATTAATAATCTAAACAGCAAAACGACTCCTCGTTGATTTCTCTAACAGGAAAAACATTCGAGTGTCAGCAATTGGCGATGTTTCAGCACTCCCAAGTTCCTTACAAGAAGCTATTGTGGAGGCAGAGGAGGCCACAACAAACAATGGTGGTCTCCACTTGATAATAGCGATGAGCTATAGCGGTCAGTATGACATAGTTCAAGCTTGCAAACAAATTGCAGTAAAGGTGAAGGACGGTTTTATTGATCCTCAGGACGTTAGCAAGACCCTGATCGAGCAGGAACTCCAAACAAAGTTGACAGAGTTTCCTTGTCCCGACATTATTATACGAACAAGTAACGAGCACAGGTTAAGCAATTACTTCCTGTGGCAAGCAGCGTATTCTGAACTTTATTTCGCGCCACAAATGTTGCCTGATTTTGGGGAGGCTGAATTTGTGGAAGCCTTAGTCTGCTTTCAGAAGAGAAACAGGCGCTTTGGTTCAACCTAAGACTTGTAATGCTATTGTGTTTTTGTTTCAATTAATCAACCTACTAAATTCTGCAGTACTGTTCCTAAAATCCAAAGCTCATTGAAAAATGCAGCTTTGATCTCGGTATGGTGAACAAGTTCTTAAATGATATGTATTTTTAGAGTATGTTTGATTGAATTTTCATTTTTAAGTAAATAAACTTTGAATAGTAAGTATTGGAATGATTGATTAAAAATTACTAGTAATAAAAAAACTTATATAGTTCGGATGTCTTTAGATAGTGTTATATAATTTATTGTATCGACTAACAACAAATAATAAATCAATTATTTATTGGTTTCTTAAAAAAATCTTCAATTAGTATTTACATAATTAAAAGATCACTATGGCATGTCTAAATGGATAGCCTGATTTTATTGATTAGATTAATAGGAAATTTTTAATCAAGATATGATTTTGGTCGATCAATTATTTTCAATGTTGCTATATATCAATAAATAAATCAAGGTAAAAGATGGTCTTATATTTTGAGTACTGACATTCGAAAAATACTTTGCCAAAATGTCTCACATAAATTTATTATTCAAAATAGTCTTTAAATAGGTGAAAATATTTATAAATCAAGTGACCCACTAACACAACTAAGTCCATTAATAACAAAAAAAATCTTACTAAATGCACTAACCTATAACTCTTAAACTTGAACTACATTTCAGTACTACTAAAAAAAAGTTAAAAAGTAGGAACTTACTTGCAAACATATTTTTTACTCAACTAAGAGACTAAATTTGTGCTTTAAACTTCGTTAACTTGGAATCATTCTTAATACTCCCCCTTGATTCAAAGTTGCAGATTCCAAGAAATGATCTTAAATAAACATAGTTCTCTTTTGAAAATGGTTTTGTGAGAATATCAGTCATTTGCTTTTCAGGACTGCAATATCTCATTGCAATCTCATCTTTTGCTACCAAATAATGGATGAAGTGAAAATGATTGAATGTTGGATTTTTGGCCATTGTGATTGTTGCATGGTTATCATAAAAAATTTTCAGTTGCAGTTTCTTGATTTTGATGAAGATCCATGAGTATCCTCCTCAACCAAACATCTTGACAAGCTATTGAATTTACTGCTATATATTCTACTTCTGAAGTAGATAACACTGTTGTAGCTTGCTTATTTGAACTATATGAAATTGTTGTTGATCCAAGAGTAAAAACACTTGCTGAAGAGCTTTTTTGATCATCAAATGAATTTGCTCAATCGTTATCAGTGAATCTATATAAGCTGAATTTTGAAATAGCTTCGTATAAAATTCCATAATCAATTGTTCGAACAATGAAGCGTAGAATCCGTTTGGTTGCTTGAAAGTAGTGCTTTGTAGGACTTTGCATATACTTAGAAATAACACCAACAAAAAACAATATCATGTCTAGTGTAAGTTAAATAGATTAATCCACCCACCAAACTCCTGAAATTCCTTGCATTTATCTTCTCGGTTGTATCTTCAAGTTGTAGCTTTTCATGCACATTCATAACTGTAGCAGTTGGCTAGCACTCAAACATATTAAACCTTTTAAGGTCTCTTGTATACTACCTCTGGTATAAAAATTTTATCAACTCCTTGTTTTACCCCAAATACTAGAAAATAACTCAATAATTCCAAGTTTGACATTTCAAATTTCTCTATCATACAAGACTTGAATTCGGTTAAAAGAACGTTAGAAGAGCTTCTATATATGATATCATCAACATAAAGGCAAACAATGATGAAATTATATAAACCTTATTTCTTTATGTAACGTGTAAACTCATTCTTACTCCTTATGAAGCCACTTTGTAC
Organism: Erythroxylum mucronatum; assembly: GCA_027563825.1. Classification (NCBI taxonomy): domain Eukaryota; kingdom Viridiplantae; phylum Streptophyta; class Magnoliopsida; order Malpighiales; family Erythroxylaceae; genus Erythroxylum; species Erythroxylum mucronatum. The sequence continues at coordinate 20,502,693 of JAOSBP010000001.1, read as the reverse complement.
AAAGTAGATATCAATCTTACTGTACCAAACTCGTGGGACTTGGTTTAACCCATAACTAGCCTTTTTTAGCATATATGCTTTGACATCTTTCATTTAATTTCAAAAACTTCTAATTGAACAACGTACACTTCATCACATGATTCTCTATTTAAGAAATCATATTTAACATCAAACTGACAAATAGACCAATGAAATTGTGTTGTCAATGCTGAGACAATTATCATAGTTTCAAAACAAATTATCGGAGAAAAAAAGTTTCTTCAAAATCAATATCAATTTAGACAAATTACAATTTTTCCTTTAGGTAGATCCACCAAATTTAGATTTTTGTTTTCCTTTATTGCCATCAACACTTCTTTCATTGCCTCTTCCCATTCTTTTTCTTTGAAAATATTCTCAAAAGTTGTAGGGTTAGAATTGAAAAATAAAGAAAAATGGTACTCGAATTTTCAATTCTAGTTACCTTATATCTTTCATCCAAGCAAACCTTCTTCTAAAACAACGAAGAGCTTCTTCTTTATCAATTTCAACAACTATTGTGGAATTTTAACAACCAATTTTTCAATGATGAAGTTTAAGGGGGCGTTTTGTTTGAGTACGGGTTTGGAAATGGATATGGGTATAATAGTAGAAGGGAATGAGAATGGGAATGAGAATAGGAATGGGTATAAAAAATGATATTTGATTTGTAACTTAGGTTTCTGTATTGATATCAATAATGTTGTTGTTGTTGTTGATATTATTATTAATAATAAGATAATTAATTTTGTATAATAAAATTAATAATAATAATAAAAGATAATTAATTTCGTAT
>JAOSBP010000001.1:20408987-20463853 GCA_027563825.1 Erythroxylum mucronatum | reverse complement strand
ATTAGTTATTACTCACTAAGCTATATGCTTAGCACGGTGGATTTGCCCCGTGTAGGTTCAGAGCGAAGAGTTTAAAGTCTGGGACAAGTCTACTGCACTGGCCAAAGGAGTCTGTTCTGTTTTATAAAAATGTATTTTGTTTCGTTTGTTTGGGCTTGTAAATATTCTTTGGATTTTAGTTTCTGAAAATATGATATGTAATATATGTATGTTTGAATTTCTAAATAAGATAAATATCAGTGTGATGTTTGGTTATGTTTGTCCTGTCTTGGGTGGCATCCATGTATCCTCCCAGGGGGTATATGGGTGTTACAGGTATGGTCTAGTTCTCCTGCTTATCATTGTGATTTGAGAATTTTTGGTAGTTCTGCATATGTTCACATTGACAATGGAAAGTTAGAACTCAAATCTAGGAAATGTATCTTTCTTAGCTACAAGTCAGGTGTAAAGGGATATAAGTTTGATATCTTGAGAGCAATAAAGTTATTATCAGCAGAAATGATATTTTTTATGAAACTACTATGCTTAACAGTTTGTCTTCTAATGTTTTGGGTGATAAAGATCAACAGAGATCAAAAGTTCAGGTGGAGTTTGATATAGGGATCAAGAATACACCAAAATTGTGTCTCAGTCTAGTCCAAATATAAAAGATGATGTTGAGACATCCACTTAGTCATCGCAGGGTTGTATAGCTAGAGACAGACCTAGAAGAGAAATTAAACCTCTATAGAGATATGCTAAGATTGATTTGGTTACTTATATGCAAATGTGGCAGAGGGTATTGAGTCCAGTGAAGAACCTTCTACCTATTTAGAGGCAGTTAGTTGTGACTACTTTGGCAAATGGAAGATAATTATGCAAGAAGAGATGGAATCCCTTCATAAGAATGGTATTTAAGATTTAGTGAGATTATTTGAAGGTAAGAAAGCTATTTGTTGCAAATGGGTATTCAAGAAAAAAAAGGTATGCCAATAGTTAAAGAAGCCAGGTACAAGGCCAAGCTAGTTGTTAAGGGTTATAGTCAAATTTCGGGTGTAGACTTCACAGACAATGATATAAGAGGTTTGACTCATTCATGATTACTCAAGATTTCAGACGATGCAATTATGATAGCTTTGTTTACTATAAAAAGGTCATTGATGGGTCATTCGTTTATTTACTCTTATACGTTGATGATATGTTGATAGCAGTTAAAGATAAATCAGAAATAGTAAAGGCGAAAGCCTAGCTTAATAGAGAGTTTGAGATGAAAGATTTGGGTGCAACAAAGAAGATACTTGGCATGGAGATTTTGAGAGACAGAAAAGTAGGTAAATTGTATTTAACCCAAAAGGGTTATATTGAGAAAGTTTTGCATAGATTCAATAAGAAATGCAAAACCTATTACAACTCCATTAGCTATACATTTCAAACTTTTATTTGCTTTATCTCCTAAATCAGATGAAGATATTGATTATATGTCGCAAGTCCCATATTCTAATGTAGTTGGATCTCTCATATATGCTATGGTGTGCACGCATCCGGATTTAGTGTATGTTGTTAGTGCAGTTAATAGATACATGGTGAATCCAAGTAAAGAGCATTGGAAAGTAGTTCAGTGGATTTTAAGATGCTTGCTTGACTCTATTGATGTTTGCTTGAAATTTGGGAGAACTAAAGAGGGCATTGTTGGGTATGCTAATTCTGATTTTGTAGGTGATTTTAATAAGAGAAGATCACTTACAGTATATGTGTTTACTGTTAGTAGTTGTGCTATCAGTTAAAAAACTTCTTTGCGGACTATTGTGGTCTTGTCTACCACTGAGGCCGAGTACATGGTGGTTACAAGGCCATTAAAGAAACTATTTGGTTAAGAGGTTTGTTTGCTAAAATTTGTCAAGATATGCAAGTTACCACAATTTTTTGTGATAGCCAAAGTGTTATCTTCCTCACTAAGGATCAAATGTTTCATGAAAAAACGAAGCATAATGATGTCCATTATCATTTTGTTTATGAGGTCATTGCTCATGGTGATATTGTTGTGAAGAAGGTTAGTACCCGTGATAATCGAAGTGATATGATGACTAAGACACTTTGACACTAAGACACTTTGGTTACAGGAAGTGCCTTAGTCATCATATCACTTGGATTAGAGTTAGTTGGTATTGCTTATTGAGATTAGCCTTTAAAGGGCTTTTGGTGGAAGAGGTGGATAGTTTTTTGTTTTGAAAGTTGAAGACTTCTTACAATATAATTCGTGTGAAGGTGGAGAATGTTAAAGTTTGTGACACAAATTCTATTTTAATCTGGCTCAAAAAGTTTGCAATGCGACAGTTGCAGAAAAAATAAAATTGCAGCTCACGTACGACCCACTTGAAGTTAAGGTTTACTTTATATATCTTGTGTTTATGCTAGGGTGAGCAAGAAATATATTTTGTAAGCTACCTTAAACTCTTTGCCTTTCTATTCATCCTTTTCATAGCGAAGCTCTCCTCCTTTGCCGGTGGTTTTTTCCCAGGTTTGGAGATTCCACATAAAATATGTGTATTGTTCTTTTGTTTCTATTGTTTGCTATCGTGTTTTGTCTTCACTATATATATATATATATGATTTTAGAAACATATTGAAGAGAAGCATGTTAAAAAATGAGTTAATTTTGAAAATATAAATTTTCCTTTTAAGTGTCAAAGAGCTGCCTGTGCATTTATTTGTAGCTCCTTAATAATAAGTTTATGGACTTGAAATCAAGATTCGAGCATTGTTTTATACCTTATCTAAGTTTGTCAAAGTAAGTAAAATTTACGCATCCTTTTTAATAAGCAATGACATGTTCTAAAAAATAAATATTGAATTTGAATCTTCAAAGAAGAATATATACACTAAAACAATACGTCGTTAAGAGATTTATCTCCTTCTGGTCCTTTTTTCATTGTTTAAGAAAGCTCAAACTTTTTATACTAAATATTTTAGGAGAGCAGAGGAACACATGAGTCTAGCCATAATAAATAGAGTTCTTGATTATGAACCTCCCTGAATAATACTAAAACTAGTATTAAAATATTTTTTAATCTTACTAATTTAGGTTATTTTGTGCTTATTGGTAGATTTAAGATATATTGTATTTATCCACATTGCAGTGTAAGAGGGCGTATTTATGATATATTGAATGGTTTCTTAACAAAACCTTTTTCCAGAGACAACTTTTGGCAATCATTAATGCAGGTGTCATTTTGAAGAAATGTAAAGAGGATGATTCATGATATTGGGATGCAATATAAAGCATATGAGAGAGATATGAATCATAAAGAGTGGAGGAATGTGGGAATTTATGTGTAACAATTGCCAAAGGACTTGCAAAACATTAAAACTTTATGTTAGTGCCAAAGCGACTGTGCTCTTAACATATTGGGAGTCTAGTGAGCAGCGTCTTCTTCCTCGCAGAATTTGGTGTACTCCTTTGGACCCATCAAGGATTCTAATTCTGAAGGATTGCTCGGCTTGACCTTGATAATCCAACCTTCTTCGTATGGACTTGAGTTGATCTTCATCACACAAATTATTGTAAAAGCAAATAAACATTGGAAAAAAAATTTACCGAATGCGGAGAAGACAAACAAGTCGAATCACTGGTGGTTTTACCCTGTTTAATCCTATTGTTTTAGCTATTATAGACGGGATTGAACAGGATAAAATTGGACACAGGATCTAATCTCCGATCAACTAGCCAAGATTTTGACAGGATACGAAATCACTGGTGCTCGATCTAGTGGTCTTTTTATGGGGATTCTGTTTATCCTGATTCGACTCATTGGTACCAAACTACAACGCTCATTGAAGGGGCCTAAAGCTATAAATAGATGTAACCCAAAAAAAAAAGCTATAAATAGATGGCAAGGCTTTTCTTGGGGGGTTTTGTAGTTGTATACATATCCATAACGCACTAGTAAACTTCAGTTTGATTTCTCAATATGCATGGGAACCCAAAAAAGACAGGACAGTTAATCAAGTTTTTGCTAGAGACTTACCAGGCCAGGTGACTCGGTAAGCTTTGGATTAACCTCCACAATCTCGCCGGAGATTGGAGAGTTGACGTCACTTGTAGCTTTGACACTCTCCACTGCTCCAAAGCTGCTTCCTTTGGAGACTGCTCCACCAGCTTCCGGCAGATCCACAAACACCACTTCTCCCAAATGATCCTGTGAGTACCGTAATGCAACAAAATTCATACTTCAATGTTGAGTAACTAAAAAGATAAAATTCTGAGAAAAAAAGAAATTGAATTGTAATCCGTCCCAACAATTTAGTAATGAACTTGCAGTTTCTTCGATTCAAAAGGTTTTTATATGTATATATATATAGAAATAGCAAGCAATTAGTGTTTTGCCCTTTTTTTTTAATCTTAAATTCTTCCAGTGAGCTTGAACTCAAGCATCACATTACCTCCCTAGAATACAAATCCTGTACATGCTCTGTAACACTAGCCATAAAATTTGGAGCTTGGCAAGGTTAAAATCTTCAACAACAAATACTGCAACTGATGAAGAAAAGGTCAGTTTCTGTGAGACATTAACCTGAGCATGATCGGTGATGCCAACTGCAGCCACTGAGCCTTCATGCTTCACCCATTCATGTGAAGATGCATACTTCAACCCATCCACAACTACACACATCCATGAAAACCACAATTTTATGACTCTATTTGGACCTTCTCACAAATGTTATATCAGCATCGGGTCCAACTAAACTCCATAGTTATAATAATATCATTGACGCAGGAGTTGCAGAAGAACAGAACTGAAACCCGTTTTGGCAGTCAAGTAAAGATGACAGCTTTGGAAGAACTAATACAATACTAGCCAAAGCAAGAAACTGAAGAAAGATGTCAACAATTTGCAGGAGGAGCAGAAGACTGACCCTTGGAGAAGCATCTTGAGAGAGAGAATGGAGTAGAGAGGTGAGGCTGGGCGGCAACAGAGACTCGAAGAGCATTGGCCGTGGAAGAAGCCCACATTCTGAGTGCCATGGCTGCTTTTCCTCCTTTTCTTCCTTCGGCTTTTGTTGTACCTTATTTGTGTAGCCTCCAAACGCTATGGGAAAATGAATATAGGATGTCGCTTGGTCTATCTTGGATGAATGGTGGGCAGCAAATGACTCATCCTAAGACCTCTGTTCATAAATCCAATTATCGTTATTGTTATTAAAAAGCGAATCTTGCATCAAATATTGAGGTTGTTCCTTCCTGTGTAATCAGAAGATCACGAAATCGGGTATTGAAGTAACTAGTAAAATTATTTCTTTATAATAAAAAAATCATAAGATTTAGTTTTAGAAATAGTTTTTTTGTAAAATAAAAAAATTTACTTATAATTAATAACTCTCTTCGATCTTCACAAAATAAGGAGTCTTGTGTATTAGGGTTTATCTTTTGTGCTATTATTATTATGATTATTATATAATTTTTCATTATTCTAGAGATATAAATATAGACTAAAATGGAATGAGTTTGAATTTAAATTATTTTAGCCTATTAACAATTATCAAAATTTAGATAATATTAATTTTATAAAAAATAATTTAATATAATTTTCATTTCATTTCATTTTAAATTTTGATTTTGATCTCAATTTAAAATATGAAAAATAATTTTAATAAAAATTTAAAATTGACCCAAATTTCAATTAAAATAAATTTTATTTGCTGATAATAAAAGTTGAGGCAGAACTGTTTTGCCTTTCCTAGCCGTGAACTTGGTTTCATTCCATCCTTAAACCTGGTTAACCGTATTGGCTTGTGCGAATGCAATCTATAACCAATGGCCTGTGAGAGGTGATTCTCTGTCTAAATTATTCAGTACCAATCCTATCCAAGTAGATTTTCACACAAGTGAATAGCTTAGATCCACTTGGACAGGGTTAGTATTGGATAATTTGAACAGGAGATTTGGAGTGATGGCCTGTCTCCTACCCAACATGCCGGTGACTTTTTAGTAGAAATTGATATTTAAGTCCTTGTACTTTTACCAATTCGAATATACGAAAAAAAAAAAGTTCACTATTTCTTAGAATCAAGTACCTAGATTTGTGAGCACTCGAGGGATATGATGCATTTCCAAATAGGAAGGGATATAAGAATGTTAATAGGTCGGATTGGGTTGGGCTAGGATGGATTGTGGTCCCATGGGTTAAGAGTAGGCCGGAGTAATCTAGCCTATTATATGATTTGTTAAAAAAAGTAAAAAACGACAAGAATGTAAATAGGTTGGGTCATTTCCAATCGGGCATGCATTTTTAAACAAGAATGTCAATAGGCCAGATTGGGCCGGGCTAGGGTGGACTGTGGCTCGACAGGTCAAGGGCAGGCCCAGCTAATCTAGCCCACTGTATGATTTTATTAAAAAAAGTAAAAAGTGACGTTATTTTTAAAATAACGGTCGATCGTGTCAAATTTGACATTCCTATGTCTAAAGCAATACGAGAAAAAATAAATTATTGATAGCAACCATTATTGGTATTATTATGGACAATTTAAAATGTAGGGTGATTTAACATCTAATCCTTTTGGAAGTGCAATTAAGTTAAAAAAATAATTATGTACTACTTAAAATCTTTTAAAAATATTAAGTATATCTTTAATATAACTCAATGTAACTCTTTTAATGAACGAATTAACATTAGTTTTCATATTGTACCTTTTAAGTTAATAAAATCATTTTATCTTTAAAAATATATTAAATGGTGTCATTTCATTAATACATTGTAAAAAATATTTTTAATTAAAAATAAAAAAATTTGCATTTAACTTTAAAATTAAAAAATTAAAGATTTAAGTACATAGATATTTGTCTAATACTTAATTTTAGCTCAACTTGAAATATTTATATATACACAATTTTTTTAATAAATATGCGTGAAATTGAAACATTCTTAGACACACATTAGTTAATATAATTTTCAAAAAGACTCGAGCCCAATGGACCCGTTTGTAACTTTAAACAGGGTCCGGACTAGTAGGATGACGATGAGTCTAATAAGGACAACTATATTAGTTGACTATTATTTATATAAGAACTAATAAAACCATATTTCTAGGAGTTCTGTCTATTTAATAAATTAACATCTTATAGTTTCAATAATAAGTTAATCTTCCCAACAGCCTAGCAGGCAGTCAATGGCAGGTTGATTACCTTTGTTTTTTGCTACAATGGCGGACTCTTTTGATCCTTTGTTACATTAAAGTTGAAGATTTGTAGAGTGCATTTGCTTCGAGACATTAAGGCAATTGTCGCAAATGAGTTCCAACCAGCACATAGTGATGCTTCCGGTGATGGCTCATGGCCATCTCATACCTTTCTTGGCTCTAGCCAGACGTATCTATGAAACAACCGGTTTCACCATTACCATTGCCAATACTCCTCTCAACATTCAACATTTACGATCCACCTTGAACTCATCGTTACCAGATGATGAACCGCCAAGGATCCAATTTGCTGAGCTACCCTTTTGCAGTGTTGATCATGGTCTGCCACCCAACACAGAGAACACCGAGAACTTGTCGTTGGAGCAGATTGGTAGGTTTTTCTGTGCAACTCTAGATCTCAAATCCCCATTTCAGCAGTTGCTTTCTGATATTACAGCAAAAGAGGGCAAGCCTCCGCTATGTGTGATATCGGATTTTTTCTTTGGATGGGCGAATGAGGTAGCTCACCGTGTTGGAACTGTAAATTTAACCTTCTCTACTTCTGGCGCCTATGGCATGTTGGCAGACCTGTCTGTGTGGTTGAATCTTCCTCATCGTCGAGTTGCCGATTCCTACGACTTCTCAGTTCCCGGATTTCCAGATGAATACCGTTTCCACACCACTCAATTGCACCAATTTATCAGAAAAGCCGACGGTGCTGACTCTTGGTCTAAGTTTCTGCAGCCACAGCTTTCACTTTCCCTGAAATCATTCGGTTGGCTTTGCAATACAGTGGAAGAAATCGAGCCTCTATCAGTGGAATGGTTGAGTAACTATATCAAGGCCCCTGTTTGGCCTATTGGTCCTCTTTTCCCGACACGATTGCTGAAGAGATCGTCGTCTACGGGTTCCAGCTTAAGCAGCACAAGTCATTCAGGTAAGCAACCTGGAATTTCGCTGGAAAAATGCCTCAAATGGCTCGACTTACAGAGTCCAGGTTCGGTGCTTTACATATCATTCGGTTCACAGAACACAATCACTGCTTCTCAAATGATGGAGCTAGCCACAGGCCTGGAAGAGGCAGGGAAGCCTTTCATTTGGGTGATAAGGGCACCTATAGGATTCGACAGACGAGGCGAATTCAAAGCGGAATGGTTGCCTGATGGATTTGAACAACGAATGAGCACTACAAAAAGAGGCTTGCTGGTGAAAAACTGGGCATCCCAGTTGGAAATTTTGTGTCATAAGTCAACAGGAGTCTTTCTAAGCCATTGCGGTTGGAACTCTGTAATGGAGAGCTTGAGCCAAGGTGTACCAATCATCGGATGGCCAATGGCAGCCGAACAGGCATACAATTCCAAGATGCTGGTGGAGGAAATGGGTGTTAGCGTGGAGTTGACCAGAGGAATTGAAGGCCATATCTCTGCAAAGCAAGTGAAAGAGTCTATAGAGTTAGCTATGGACATGAATTCATCAAAAGGACTCCACATGAAGAAAAATGCAGTTGAAATGGAGAAACAGATTAGGGAAGCTATTAGCGACGAGGGAGAGCAAAAAGGGTCTTCCATTAGAGCAATGGATGATCTTTTCAAGACCCTCATTTGCAGAAGCTTAGAGAGTATCAATTAACTTTGGGGACTGAACTCTGAACATCAAATTTCTATATACCCAATGTGTGAATTTCTTAGACTTGATGTTTACTATTTAGGACTTGGAATTGCAGCACGTAAGACAACATTTGCAGATACTTATCTCCCTGGCATGAGTCAGATCTCTCAACGTGCGATAATCTTTTCTTTCTTTTTTCAACTTGGAACAAACTCTCATTCTTATATTTCAACACACTCCTCTCACGTGTGGGTCTCTGATATCATGTTAGAATTTTACAATGAGCCTACGGGCCCACACGAGAAGGAAAGTTAGACCACATATAAATCCAAGTGAGGTTCCATCCTAAAATCAATTGGTGATAGGTGGAGTAGCCCACTAGACTTATATGTTAGTTTACTTTCCTCTCTTTCTCTAATATAGGACAACTCCTACTCTTTATATCTCAACACACCCCCTCACGTGTGGGTTTAACACGTAACATAATTTATTATTCGGAGGTGTTAATCACTAACATAAGAGCAACCCGCTCTGATACCATGTTAAAATTTACAATGGGCCTACTTAGACCACATATAAGTCCATGTGAGGTTCCAATTGGTTTTAGGATGGAACCTCACTTGGACTTATATGTCTAGCTTTCCTTCTCGTGTGAGCCTATAGGCTTATTGTAAATTCTAAGCTATTGTGGTAAAACGGTCACTTAACATGGTATCAGAGCCTTGTGACCAAGTGGTCATGAGTTCAAATCCTACCACCCACCTATTATTCAGCACAAGATAGACTGGGCCTGTGCAAGTTTCAAGCCCAAAGGGCTTTCACTTGAGGTGGTGTGTTAGAGAATATATAAAACCAATTAAGTTGGCTTCACTCAACAGCTTAAGCTATTGTGATGAAATGGTCACTTAACATGGTATCAAAGCCTTTGTAACCAAGTGATCCTGAGTTCAAATCTTACCACTCACCTATTATTCAGCACAAGGTAGAGTAAGCCTGTGCAAGTTTCAAGCCCAAAGGGCTTTCACTTGAGGGGGTGTGTTAGTGAATACATAAAACCAATTAAGTTGACCTCACATAACAGCTTAAGCTATTGTGGTGAAACGGTCACTTAACAAGTTCAATATTAAAGGATACCAAAAATCAAGATTTATTCCTATTGAATGTTAAATTCTCACTGTTTTGCTATTAGTTCTTTTTTTAAGTTCGTATTCTAATTTTTTAATCCACAATTTAAAACCTTTTTTTATTGTGTAACTACTCACGTTTGAATTTTTTGTACTATTATATTAATTTATATTACAAAAAGTTAGTTTCTTTTTATATTTAATTGTAGGAGACAGCAGTCACCGAGCATATGTTTGGTGTTTGATAGTGAGGGCATGAAATTCTGTCTTAATAGCTGCTACAGCTCTATTTCTGACCCCGGTAGTGAGACAGGTAGAAGGCATCAATGCTATAACTTTGGGAGGTGGGTCTCCATGTGAAGCATTTAATGTGGCAGCTACTGATCCATGGATTCCTAAACCGGATTCTTTCCAGGCTGAAGATGGTGCTATTTTTATTGACCCAGTGTCACACGCTTGTGATTTCTTTGTCGATGGAAAAAAAGGAGTGGGATGTGGGTAAACTAATGCTCTCTTTCTCTGCTAGTGATGTGAAGTTTATTCTTGCCATTCCTTTATCTATTCATAATTTTCCATATTCTCTCTTGTGGCACTTTGAGAAGCGGGGTGTGTATACGGTTAAGTCCGGTTATCGGGTGAGCTTAGGTGATGAAGGAGCTGCTCAACATACTGTGCAATCAAATATTTGGAGACTCATTTGGGCTCTTAATGTGTCTCCAAAAGTTCGTGATTTTACATGGCGAGCTTGTAGGGATGTGCTTCCCACAAAGTTTAATCTTTTACGGAGGGGGTTTGATGTGAATCCCAATTGTTTTTCTGCTCATCTCTTGAGTTTAGTGATCATGTATTGGGTTATTGTCATCGAGCATCACTGTGTTGGCAGATTGCGGGCTTTCCTATACCTCCAATAACTGTCACTTTTATTGGTTTGATTATGCAAACTTGGGCGTCTCAGGGCCAAGACAGAGTGGAGTTTGCCACCTATATCGCCTGGCATTTGTGGCGATCTAGGAATGAATTCTGTTGGGCTGCAAAATTTATCCCATCGCACCAGATTGTACATCTTGCCACTACCCAGATTGCTAATTGGCGGTCTCTCTCAGGTCTGCGCAATTCGGTAGGCGGAGGATCTGGCGACAGGGCTGGTATTTCTAGCCACCCTATTTGTGTTAATCTTGAAAACTTCAGTTGGCAAGCTTTTTGTGATGGCGCTTTGTTTCAAGTTGAAGATGCCACCGGCAGTGGCGTGGTATTTGAAGATGGTGAAGAGAGGTTTCTTCAAGCTTTATCAAGCCACTATGTAGGATGTAAATCTCCGGCAACGGCTGAAGCGTTGACGTTAAGAACGGCATTGCAATTCGTCATGGCCCATTACCCTTCCCGCGGTTACATTTTTATTGATTGTCAAGCTTTATTTTTTGCCCTTAATTCTCAATCCTTAGACTTTTCTGAGTTTGGTATTATTGTTTTGGACTGTAAGACATTATTAGAGCTTCGACCGGATATCCAAGTTCGATGGATACGCCGCATTATGAATGGCGCTGCTCACTCTCTTGCTCGAGCATCCATTCAATTTTCTCCTCTGTATATTTGGGGAACTATTCCGGCAGTTCTCCACTCTCATTATCATTAATCCAAGTGTGGGATCTTCTACTTTCAAAAAAAAAAAAAAAAGAGCCCTGCATCTTTTCATTAGCTTCAACTACTCCTGGCAAAAGAGGCATTAAAGTGATCTTGTTCTAAATTGAACAGGATAGTGTACAGAATCCACCATTTCAAAATGATCAGGATTTATTGACATAAAAATTTCAACGGAAAAATTAAAATTTCAATTCAAATTGTCCCTTAGGGTGAATTTTGGACTGATTATGTACTACTGCATACAACAATCTATGAAAATTTATAGTAAAATTTCAGAAACTAAAACACAACATCCGCAGCAACTCAATTCCAATGGAGTTTATATAACTAATCAATGGCCTTTGAGTCCTAAGACTTTTAACCACTAAAACCCTAACGTCAATACCTTCCAAGTCATGGTCAAGAAGCAAAAACAGTCATCAGCAACTAGAAGAGAGCCACAACAGATTGCTATTCACCTCCCTCTAAATGTCCAAATAGTTCTTTCCAATGAGCTGATGCTTCTTCAGTTGTCCGAAGAGTCCAGATGTGGGGCTTGGCTTTCTCCCGTGAATCCAGAATTTTCTGCACTCAGATTCCACTTCTGTAAGTCACGTATAGGATACAGTACAAAATGAAGAAAGCCATACACCTGCTTGAAGGAAAAATGATCAATCTTTGATACTTAATGTTCCAGTATTTTGTTCATAGTAAAATCGAGCTAAGGGTTTCTCATAATTATAGAATTAGAAGAATGATTAGAAACCAGACTATAGTACAAAATAAACCAGACTAGGTCCAGAGAATATTGGTTCCCATCAACATATAACTGAAGAATGATGAATTTTGTGTTTTCTTCAGAAATTAGAGTTTACTTGTAGAGATGAGTTCCATTTACTTGTAAATTTGACAGGATCAATCACAACTTTTCCCAACTCAAACTAAGATCTTCCTTGAGCTCTAGTTTCTCAAGAACAATTTTACACATGTTCATGTATTTTTTCACATATCAAAATTGCAGTAGTAATTCACAAACTCCAGAAGAAAACAAACTGCCTTCTCACTTTCTCTAGACATCGCTTTGCCAACCAATTTGAAAATATGGAAACCAATCCCTAGAATTAGATCCTCCAAAGAAACATTTCCATAACCACAGCTGTATATTAAAAAAAAAGGATTGAAGAAAGAAAAACCATCAAGTTACACGATGTGAATCAGATAATCACACTAAAAACCAAAGGGAACTTGTTGAATCACCTGAAATTTCTGCCAATGGCTAATATAAAACATCATGTAAAAGTAGAGTTTTTTTAATAAACCTGAACTTGGGAAGACTTTTTTGTCTTGAGACTCAAACAATCAACAAGAGCTCTCCATTTCTCTGAACAGTTATCAATAGATCCAACCCTATAATACTGCTGCATCTGGTGCACCGGAGCTGCCAAAACAGTCACTTTCGCAATCAGTAACTGATTTATTTTACCTTTATTTAGAAGGGATTTTTTTAATGCAATGTCAATGAATACACAGTAACAATATTATTTTTGTAAGTGAGGAATTGGGAAGAAAATCAATTTGTTTTAGGGATAGAGAGATTCAAAACTTACAGTAGCAGAACCAGAGAGCATCGAAACAAGTGGAGCAAGACAATCGCCGCGAGGAACCGCTTTCGGAACTCATTATGCTTACTGAGTCTCAGCCGTAATTCCCATCTTCTCCAACGTCCAAACCATTTTCTTTACTGATTTTCTATTTTCTCCAATCACATCTACACTCAATCTGTCATGGTCATTCCTAGAAAACAAAAAGTATACAGCTTCAACGGATATGCCCAAAAAAAAAAATCATTCCCTACTTTAAACTCCAAAAGGACTACAAATTGGGGTTTACTTCAGTGTCATTAACCTTGTAACATAAGGGTATCACTATATAAAAGGCTCATCCACCTCCTCGTAACATTAGATATGGCACTGTATGTCCCAAAACAATTTGAAAAACCAATGCGTTTTTATCGCATGAATCAAACAATTCCATAAACCCTTTTTCAATTTTCTCATAAAAAGCCTCTAAAAACTCAACAGGAAGAAACTGAAAGTTCGTAGAAGTCGAAACCGTGCGAGAAAAAAAGCAGAGAGAGCACGTTGAGAATTAGGGTAAACTGAAAAAATTAACAGTATCCGAGTGCTGTAGAGATGAAAAGAGAAGAGGTGATTAGTTTACCAGGAGACGATGAAATTGGGGTTGTTCCGAAACTGATTTTGAAACCTACGATTCTTTGAAAGCCGTTTCTGTGAAATTAGCCTTTGTTTGGACAAAAATAAGTAGAAGGAAAGTAAGGGTTATTAACTCAGCAAAGTTACGGAGAGTGAGTACCGCCTTTGAAGAAGCCAAACTGTACGGACGAGGAATCTGGGGATGATTAGAAACAAAGCTGCTTTGCCCTTTTGCGTGATTTCGGGTACAATAAAGGGTTGAACAAGGCCACTCATGACCCAATTAATCAAAGCCTCGGAGCGTATTTAAATTGGACTTCTTCTTACGTTTATGAACATAACTCGAACTAAACGCTCTTGGGTTTGGGGTGATTAACTAGTGTCAACTATTTGATAATTGTTAAACGTCAAAGGGTAAAGTGAAAAAACTTTAAATCGTATCAGAAGTTAAACCGTCAAGACAGTAAGTTTAGAGTTTAAAAAGTTCAACCAGCATTAAACCGTAAAAAATAGGCTAAAGATGAAATAAATTTCGTTTAAAAAAAATATGAAATAAATTAAAAAATTTGAAATGTGATTGAAAAAGATTGTTCTTGTCTATTAATGAATTTGAAGTTTAATTAAAAATATATATAATGAAATTAATCAATTTTTTTAATTTATAAGAACTTATTATTTTATAAAATTGACCAATTAATTAGTAAACTGATCGATTTTTAACATCAAAAATTATTAAAGTAAATTAAATAAAAAAATAAAAATCAAATTAAAAAATTACACGATTCAAAAATTTTATGATTGATTTAATCGTAATTATAAATACCCTTATATCCACACCTCGTTGCTTAGTCTAACGAAAAAAAAAAGTTTTCAAACAAAACCTATTGTATATCTAAATTAGTTTTAAATTTTTAGGTGGAGCAAATAAATTGATAATCTTAAATTTGAACTATTAATATAATTCAATTAAAATATAATTTTAACCAATGTTAAAAATACCGTATCAGACTTAGTACTAAATTAGGTTCGGATACGGTATTGTACCGGTACAAGTTAATATCGGGTACTATTTTTAGTAATTTTTTTAATTTATAAAATAGTCCATGAATTTTTTTAAAAATTACAAAATAGACTGTTGTCATATTATACTATTGTACTGTATATTTTTAACTTTGTCTTAAAAAACATAATAATAAATAATAATCACAATTTTAATTTAATTTATAAAATTAATTTAATAATTATTAATTAATATAATCAATTTTAAAATATATTTTAAAAATATAAATTTCAAATAAATTTTGATTTAATAATAAAAAATATATATGATAAATATTAGTTTATAAATAATAATTTTTAAATTATTTATTTTAAAAAATAAAATATTTTTAATATTTATTAATAAAAATTTAAAAAAATTTAAAAAATTTATTTTAAAGTTTTATTTAATTTATTATTATTAGTAGAAATAAAATATTTATTTGTATTTTAAAAGCAAAAAATAAAAAATCACAATAATTATAAAAATTGAAATAAATAAAATAACTAATTAAAAAACTGGAAAAAAAATAGGTAGGAGGGATGGAGGGAAAGCTTAAAAATTTTTAAAAAATTTGCAAAAAAGTTCCCCGATTTTTTAAAATTTTCAATACCGGCCAGTATTTGGCTGATATTTTGAATACCGGCCAGTACCGACCGATACTATCCCAAACTTGTCGGTATTTAAAGTAAGAAAACATTAAATCTGACCAGAGTTTAAAAAGTTCAACCGTATTAGACATTAAAAAAATAGGCTAAAGATGAAATAAATTAAAATTTTTGAAATGTAATTGAAAAAGGTTGTTCTTGCACATTAAAGAATTTGAAGTTTAACTAAAAAATTATATAATGAAATTAATTGATTTATTTTAATTTATAAGAACTTATTAATTTACAAAAATTAACTGATTAATTAATAAACTGATCGATTTCTAGCATCAAGAGTTATTAAAGTAAATTAAATAAAAAATTTAAAATCACACTAAAAAATTATACGACTCAAAAGTTATACGATTGAACCAATTTTTTACCGTAATTATAAATGCCCTTATATCTACACCTCATTGCTTGGTCTAACAAAAAAAATGTTTTGATATCTAAATTAGTTTTAAATTTTTAGGTTGAATAAATAAATTGATAATCTTAAATTTGAACTATTTATATAATTCAATTAAAATATAATTTTAATCAATGTTACGAATATCGTATCGAACTTGGTACCAAATTGGGTTCTGGTACAGTACTGTACTGGTACAGGTTAATATCGAGTACAGTTTCGAGTAATTTTTTAAATTTATGAAATAATCTCTGAATTTTTTTAAAAAATTACAAAATAGGTCATTGTCATATTATACTGTTGTACTGTATATTTTTAACCTTGTCTTAAAAAATCATAGTAATAAATAATAATCACAATTTTAATTTAATTTATAAAATTAATTTAATAATTATTAATTAATATAATCAATTTTAAAATATATAAATTTCAAATAAATTTTGATTTAATAATAAAAATATATATGATAAATATTAGTTTATAAATAATAATTTTTAAATTATTTATTTTAAAAAATAAAATATTTTAATACTTTATAAATATTATATAAAATATTAAAATAAATTTAAATAAAAATAATTTATTTTAAAGTTTTATTTAATTTATTATTATTATTAGTAATAAAAATATTTATTTTATTTTTAAAAATTAAAAAATCACA
Organism: Erythroxylum mucronatum; assembly: GCA_027563825.1. Lineage (NCBI taxonomy): Eukaryota > Viridiplantae > Streptophyta > Magnoliopsida > Malpighiales > Erythroxylaceae > Erythroxylum > Erythroxylum mucronatum. The sequence continues at coordinate 20,447,377 of JAOSBP010000001.1, read as the reverse complement.
ATAATTATAAAAGTTATAATAAATAAAATAACTAATTAAAAAACTTTCAAAAAAAGAAGCGGGAGGGGAGAGGCGGGAAGGACGGAGGAAGAATTAAAAAAAATAAAAATTTGCAAAACAATCCTCTTATTTTTAAAATTTTTTAATACCGATCAATATTTAACCGGTATTTTGAATACCATTCGATACCAACTGATATTATCCCAAACCAATTTTAGTATAATACGATACGTATAGTCAGTGCGAGTGGATATGAAATGGTACCCGCATTCCTGATTTTAATAGTGAAGTAACTCTAAATATTAAAATTTATAAAGGTATAACAAATAATCTATCTTTAAACATAAACCAAAATTCAACCATAAAATGTTAATTGTTTCTCAAAAACATATGAATAAATTGTCAGTTTCAAATCAATTATTATCATTTCGTTATAGCGACGAAACGACGTTTTCCATACAATCATATCTTTTCAAAGCCCGACAGCACAAATTTCTGGGCCCAGCAATAGACTTCCAACCCCCGTCCAATCTAATCAATTGAAAATGCAGACAAGTGAAAAAATCAACCCAATTGGCATAACACAATACAAGGATTTCAGGATCAGATTATCTCTTTCCCATTAATCAGTTCTTACCTTAATCTATTAAATTTTATCTAGATAACGTCACATAAATATATAGATCAAATTAGTTAAAGCAGAATTGAAATACCTAAATAAAAATAAAGGGCTTTAACCCATATTTGAATGGTGATCATGCAAATGAGATTTATCTATAGTCGCGTCGTCGTCATCATCATATCCCGAAATCCTACAATCAAGCATAATCTTGGAGGCGCACCCTTACTTCTATATTATAGAGGTTGTTTTCAGTAAACTCACATATATATATTACGGGATAATAGTGATGCAGGTTAAAAACGTAAATACGTAAAAACAAACAAAAAATATATATAATGAATATAATAATTAATAAAGAAAATACTAATACTAATACTAATAATAATCATAATCATAAATTATTAAATTAATATAAGTAAATATTAATATGAGAAATATTTTAATAAGAAATAAATTTTAATATACGAAATATATATATATTAAATTCTTATAAATCATTTAACAAAAACAACAATTCAATAAAAATCCGCTAAGCAAATATGTTGCACACAACTTTACCTTTATCAAATTCATATAAACCATAAAAAGAATCTATTTAACGAATTGAATGTAAAAAATATAGATAAAAATATTAATTTCAGTCATAAATATTTTATACATAATTATATTATAAAAATATATTTATTATTTAAAATTTTATTTTTCAATAGTTATTTGTTATATATGTGATGTAATGAATAAAATAAATAAATTTTCTGGTATTGCAACATTGTTTGTGACAATCTAAAATAATAAAATCATCATTATCATCATCCACCCAGTTTGAAGTCCCGCAGTAAGGCGGAGTTTAGAGAGGCCTTATAATACGCAACCTTACCTCTACATAATAAAGAAGCTGTTTCCCGTAAACCCACATGCAAATTTCAAAATAAAATTATTCATTGCAATCTAAAATAATAAAACATGATAACAATATGTCATCTTTTTCACATAGGCAACTTGCTTTTTCTTTGTGTGGTTCTTGGTAGGTTTGGACCACTTACAAGGCACATGGAACTTGGCCTAACACCATTCATATGGTCTTCACTTTCCAAGCAACTATGAGAATAAGGACACAACCAAAGGAAGAACTAAGGAGACAACCTTTCACGTGTTTGGTGTGGTGATGTTGCTAAAAAATCATTGACATGATTAACACCACAAGATCTTGATCTTTGGTGGTCAACAAAACTACCAATCAATCTATCCTTTGTATCTCTACTTAAATCCATTATTTCATTTTAAATATAATACAAAAATAATATTATAAATAATAATAATAAAAATATGATATAACATATTAAAAATGTTCAATGTTTTGATTTTTTCAATTTATTGTTAATTTTTAAAATTTTTTAGTATATTCACTAACCTTTTAAAATTCATACAGATTAAGTTAAAAGATTATTTTTTTTACAGATGTAATTAATAGATAGACGTTCACATGTAGTAAACACATTAAATTAATAAAAAGCAACCTTTAACTTGATTTATATAAGTTTTAAGAGATTAATACTAAATTTAAAATTTTAAAAAATTTGGTACTAAATTTAAAAAATCTAGAAATTAGGGTTTAATTTGTTATCCCTAATGTATACTTATTAGAACTTTTTATAAAACCTTAAAGTACAAGTCTCGCCTATAATTCATACTTGAAATCATTTTAAAATTATATTAATATCTAACAAGTTCAGAATGTATTAAAAAATAGTTAAATTGTCAAAATTGACATAAACATTTTATTAAAATTCAGTCGAATTTTAATATACAACACTTCCCGACACTTCCCAGTAAGAATCCGAGGAGGATTATCAATTATACACAAACATTTTCTTTGCATTTTACAAAACGACTATTTATTTGAACCTGTAACCTTCAGGTCGAGTAACCTTAACAATTGTTTCAAAGCTCTGCCTAAAATTATTATATATATATATATCATGATATCATAAATAATATTAATTTATTTAAACATTTTCAAAGATATTAGGGAATGAATAAGACATTTGAGCATCTGCTTCATTATCTTCAGTTTTGAATGAACAATGCGAGGTTTCTCTCTTCATCAGATAATTTCTAATCCGAGAAGAATAAATATACATGCCTTTTTTTTTCATGGCAGAGAACACTCATTGTGTTCATATCCTCTGCTAGACCTGAAGTTTAGAAGCCCCGATTCGGAAGGTCGCAAAGCTGTGATGCCTGATAACTGTGCCGGCAGCTTGAATAAATCATTTAGTCTAGGAAAAACTTATCTTAAATCTGTATATGTTTCAATCTGACGATGACCTGCTAAGTTTAGGGTCAGTCTGGTAGTAGACAACATCTCCAGTGTCATTAACATAGTGATCTTTCTTCAAGCTCCTTATCAAACTTCCAATCAGGTGAAATGGTAGCGGCCCTGATTTCTCCGGCTCCCGGTAATATTTTCCGATCACCGGCTTAGCTGCCTCCGTCTAAATTAGAACGTCAAAACACAAAACCGTTACGACAAAATCCAAACGACAGGAGATTGCGACTCTCTTTTCTATATCAGTACAAGGAAATACTCACTGCTTCAATTAGGTGGTAATGTGGGATCTGAGGAAAGAGATGATGAACGACATGGGTTCCAATATCGTGATGGATGTTATTGATCCATCCATAGTCGCGATCTAACGTCGTTAGGCCTCCCCTCAGGTAACTCCATTCCTGTAAAACCAAAGAAAATAAGCTGACAATTCAGGCCTAACCTAATTAACAAGTCAAAGAAAGCTCCTATAAAGAATAGACTTTGACTTGCGAATTATATATGCTTGATTTTCCAAAGATTTGAACTTGAACTTAAGGTCACAGAATTTGAAGAAATGGTAACAGTTTTGTGAGAGGTGTACCTTTCCACGGTACCAAGGAAGTTTCTCTTCATGTCCGTGATGATGCATATATGTAACAAAGTCCAGCCAGATGACAAAGCCCTGGAATTCAAGCAAAATAGAGTCAGAAATGGAATATATTATACATACAGAAAACGGCCAACCTGAAACATACATACCCAGTAAGGAACACCGTAGAGTTTAAGCAACTGAATCGGACCCATTGCGAAAGATAGACCAACAAGCAAAGCAACCATGGCTGTCCAACAAACGGTGGATGTAATGACATCTTTCTTCTCACTTGGGACGAACAAGTCGCTCTTAGGGTCAAAGTGAGAACCAGTCTTTCCAGGACTTCTACCCCACTGAAAATGCAAAACCTTATCAGAAACAAACAAAACCACTTTCATTTCACACACAGTTTCTGAAACAAAATCAATCACTCACTTACCAGATAGAAAGGATATGCAAGCATAGGAAATGGAACTGTGAATCGTAGCAATTTTGTAAGACTATCCAAGTTGTTGTACAATTTCTGCGATAGCTGCTCAGGGAAACACGAAAACCATCAGTTTCAGGACAAAATTACAAGCTTACGACCAGCAAAACATCCTACACCTTTCATCAAACACTTACCGGGTGCCATGACTCGTCATTTTCAACATGTCCATGGTTTTGATGGTGAGTCCTATGACTTATTCTCCTGTAAACCAAAACCACAATTGTCTCGTATTATTAAGTCTCAATCACAAGAGGCAAAGAATGAAGAACAAGCAACAAAGTTACTGAATGAAAAGAGAAAAGAAGTGACTATACCATCCATGATAAGGTACAAGAATGGAAGAATGAAGAAGATGCCCAACAACACTGTTCAACTTGGGATTATTAGAAAAGCTTCCGTGCCCACTACAGAATCAAACACCAAAAGAAAACGAGTTTAGTTTCCAAAATTAATTGAACACAATTACACAAACGATCCCTAGATCTAGAAAGTTGATTACCAATCGTGACCAAGAACAAAAAGTGCCCAAAACATTGTTCCTTGAGCAGCCCAGTAAAGAGGCCACACAACCCAATTGTTAACGTAAGCAGCAACCGCCGCTAAACCAAAAACCACCGCCACATCTCTCACTACATAGCTCATTGACCGCCATGGATCTTTAATCCAACAATGCTTTGGTATGGCGGCTCTAATATCAGCTAGCTTGAAAGGTGGTGGCGAACCAGGGTCGAACTCTCCCTCCTCCTCTTCTACAACTCCATTAACACCATTGAATTTCTCCTCTCTATCCTCTTCTGCTGATACTACCCTATACGGGGCACTCACTTGAATCCCCCATTCCCTCTCTCTAAAACACCCACCTGAAGAACACCTCAAAGGTCGAAGCTTTAGATCTGTGAAAAGGTTGGACTTTGAGAGGTAGCTGTTGGAGACAATTCCAGTTCTGGGTCTAGGGAATATTAGAGGAAGAGGCTTCAAACCGCATTCAGACACGACCCAGCTCGCCATTGGAGACCCAGACGAATAAAAACGCTGCACTTGGGTCTCTCTGTGAGGCAATGGAAGAAAGTGAAGAAGGAAGAGGAACTCTAACAAGGGAACAAACAAAAAATCTAATCTTCACTCACCGTTCTCGACCTCACGTTGGATTTCCTTTACTCACTACAATATCTTCGAAATCTCTTATCATAGATTCTCTTCTGTTAAGACAGAACAAGTCGCTTACGAGCCCTTTTAAGTAGGTTCTGCCATGGATGGTCCAACGTTGCGTTGGAGAGTCCAAGTTGGCTACTTTGCTTCACACACTATTAATTTTGCTTCTGCTTACTTGGTGTGAAACTTCCTGATTGGATACGAGAAGTGGGTTGACAGTTTGACGTGGCCCCTGATTGGTGGAAAGAGCACGATCACAGTAACCTTTGGTGGTCGGTATTGCAGGTCAATGGCAGCCATGTTTCACTCGTGAGAAATCAATCTGATACACGTTTTGCCGATTTGAAGAAAACAATGATTCACCAAAGGAATAAGCAAACCCATGTTTGCATCGTGAATATTTAAAGTTAATAAATAAAATTTATTTTAATCGATAATTAAGTTGACTTTTAAATTTTAAAAAGTTAATTTTTGGATTAAATTTAAATTTAAATTACTCTATCTAAAGTAATATGACTTGATCATAGAATGATATGACCTTGTTTTATTAAATAAATAAAAACAAAATAACTAGATTTGAAATTAATATCAATAATACCATTTTATTGAATAATTATCAATAATAACTCACGTAAAAATTTAGCTTATACACAATCTTATCTTTAACTAGTAGAAATAATGTTTTTGATAACTGTTTTATTTAATAAATAAAATAAAATATGGTATTAATTGTAAACTGAAAAATGACCGATTGATATTTTAAATCAAAGAGCAATCTAAAAATCACTCTTATTAAATTAATAAATAAATTATATTCTAAATTTATATATTTATTAACATATATTGAATATTTATTTCAAAATAATAATATTGTATATATCATAAATATTTGATTGATATAAGATATATTTTAAATTAAAATATATTATAAAATTTAGTAAAATTTCATGTATTTAAAATATAATTAACTTATATTAAAACTCAAATCAGTCTACTTACGTAAATTCACTTAACTTTAGTGTTTGTTTTTGTATTACATACAAAATACAATTTTTAAAGCAAGCTGAAAGCATATGGAATAATTAATAATAATTTAATCCTCACTTTCAAATTTAATACTCAATAATTTGGTAAGCATGCCGTCATTATTATTGACCTAACAAATTTAATACTCCTTACTTTGGGATCAAATCTTCTGCACCCATAATTCTTTACTAATCATGTTCCATATGATCCTATCCATAAACAAGTGGGACTCAGAAAAATGTGTGGATGAAATCGTATAAAATAAGGTTGGTTCAAGATTATGGGTACAGAAGATTTTGTCCCCCTTACTTTGTCCTTTCTAGTCATGCCCTTTTATCTAAGTATTCTGTGATTTATTTTAAATAAAAGTACTATATTTATATGCGTTATGGTCATAGGTTCAAGTCATAAAAGCAGTCTTGTTATAAAAATATATAAAAAAGCTGTGTATATGATGACCTTTCTCGGACTCCGATAAAACGAAAAGTCTTATGTACAGAATACATTGACTTTTCTTTATTACATCACAACCTTTAAGAAAAGGAATCTCTTCATATCTTACTTCATCGTCATCATACCCAGTCTAAAGTCTTACAATAAAGCGAGATCTGGAGAGGTCTAATAATACGCAACTTTATCCTTACATAATAAAGAGACTATTTCTGGTAGACCCACATGCAGACATACAATAAAATAATGATGCAGATTAAAGAGTAAAAAGTAAATCTTACGCATTAAATTTTGATCAGAGGGATTAATTCTTATTATGCAGTTACAAATGATGGTCAATAAAAAATGATACTGTAGTTTGTAGTAATTTTAGGAGCTGTTTAGTTTCATTTTTAATTTTTTGTTGTAATTTTTAATTTTTACTTTCTAGTTTTAGTTTATATATATTTTTAAATTGATTGGTTGTTAATATTAAAATAATTATATTTTAAATTATTCATAAAGTTTTAATAATAATTAATATTAAATAATATATTTAATTAATAATAAATTATATTATAACAAATTGGAATAGAAAACAAAAAACTACTTTTTGTAGTAGTTTGGGCAAGCTCAAATGCTTGGGCCATATGAGCTGGTCCAAGTCCAACCTCTTCAATCAAGCCCGACCCAAAATTTGATCAATTCAAATTTGACCCATTACCTACTTGTTGGACCGAATAATAATTGATATTGTAAGAGTGAACCTTTGATCTTTCATGAAGAGTATATCTGAAACAGTACATCACATATTGCTGTGTTTCTTTCAGTAACCTCTGCACCAAGGGATTAAAAATAAGACATCCCCTGCAAAATGCTCTGCTCATATATAATATGTATACACACACAGAAAGTTCAAAGCCGATCTTTGTACTAATTACTTCCTATTTGATAGGATCAGTACTCAATCCCAAGCATGCCCTCTGAATTCGAAATGGATGAAAAACGCTCTCTTGACTGTATCCGAAAACGTAGGTTCGTGATGTTCGCAAAGATGACTGACCAAAATCTGACAATGCTCAAACAGGAGCATCAACTGGGAATGCACAAGCAATCAAAACCAACATGCAAAATAATGCCAGACCATTCTTTAATTCATATTTGCCACCATTTTCGATTCTCCATTACTTTGACAAGTTCATCTGCTAATGATGCAAAGTTTTCAGCTCCGCTTTGCAATTCCGCGGTTCGCTGGTTGATTCTCTGATACAAAAAAGACGCGTTGAAGGTTAGACAAAGAAAACCAGGGAGCTATCTGGATATTAAAGGAAAAAAAGAGTTTCAAATGATACTGAATATGATACCTCCAGTTTTTCCTGCCTCTCGAGAAGCTTGTTTTTTGCTTCTGCTGCAGCTGAAGATGCATCCTGAAACAGTTATCACATTAGACCGTATAGAGTTTAAGAGCAGTTTCTATGGAAGAATACAGAAACCATCACACATAAATACCCCAGCCTTTCTGTATTTGGCTCTAATTTCCTCAGGTGTCCTGCGTCTGGGTTCCGTATCGTCACTACTGCCCAATAATTTTTCCCGTTCTGTTTCCTTTTCTGCAGTTTGAAAATCATTTCGTCAAATAATGAGTTGAAGGATACAGAATTTGGAAGGCAATCTACTTACCCTTTTTAGTGCTTTGCCCATCTTGTGATAATGTAGTTGCTGGATGCAGAGGAGGTTCATCTATATCGATGTCATCTGTTGTTGGAGAGAGAACGTCAGGTGCCTGAGAATGAATTGATGAAAGGACAAAGGAAAAGAATGCGGGAGAGATGGACAACCTATGTTAAGCTCAGCAACTTCTTGGTGATCTGTGACCGCACGGGATGAGTTTGAAAAAGGGGGCTTTGAAAAAATTCGCTCTAGATGAGTAACGTCAGACTGAGGATTCAGAATATCATTAACATCTACCTTTTCCCTTTTAAAGCCTTTGACGATACCACTTATAATTCCCGATTTAGAAACCTATATAACAAGATGAAACGAACTAAGAAAAGCTATGGAAAGACAAATCTTACATCAGTATAAACAAGTGATGTTAACTTGAACCTGTGATTGCTTCTGATTTGAAGAGAGATTGAAGGCAGCATCTGCAGCAGCTGCTAGGACTTTATCATGGAGGCACGGATAAGACTTGGGAATCCTAACAAAAGCACCGTTCTGTTCCATCAGGAATTGTAATGATAATCATATTACAGGATAAATTCTAAGATTGACGATTCCTTCACACTAATGGTTCAACAGATAAGAAATGTACCTGAAACAATTTTCACCATTTAATAGGGAGATGAAGGCCAACTCACAACTATTTGCCTAAAAGACGCTCAATGTTAGATAGCTATCGTCAAAAGAATCACAGTACACAACACACTAACAGAAATACGGGGAGTAAGGAAAACATTTAAAAATGAGAATTGTGAGGTGAAGCAGTCCACAACTCCATCATTTAACACTCCCCTCTCGTTCCCATCACCAGAAAGGAAAATATGCTGAACATTTTTCTAACAGTAGCAATAATTGGGATTAAATGATACCATTGTGATGTGCCCATCATCAGAACTCATTGTCTTCTCTAAGTTTGCCTTGAAATTCCACCTTAGAACTGACATTAGAGAGCTTTCTTTAAGCAATTCTAAATCTGGAAGTGATCTGGAGCAAAGATGGGGTTTCGATATCAGCAATTCGAATACAAGTAACAACAGCTCAATTAATTCTCAAAAAAAAAAAAAAACAATAGCTCAATTAATTCTCAAGAGCATTCAATCTGCATTACACAAACCTAAGAAGAAGCCTAAAATGATCCTAGCCCACAAGCAGTTTACCTGATTTCAATTACACCAGTCTGAAACAGCAAAATCACTCCACAAACTTTGTTATCTTTATTAAAAGTTGATGCCCAACAACAAAGTACCGTATGCTTCACTTTATAAATACTTTTACTGTTTCCCTGAAAAGGAGTGGGTGAAGAATATCAGTCAACTAGTAAACATATTACGTGGTTTATAAACAAAAAACAAGAAGGAAATAGAATTACTTGAAGGGTATTCTTTGTAGAGTAAAGGCGCAACGAATCCTTGCAACAAAGCAGAATAAGTGAATCCGTTAATCTTTCTGCAGTGGGGGTTTCTATTTCTGAAGAGTTCTGCTTGTTATTATTATGTGAGCTAATCCTTGATTGATTAGGTTTGTCGATTGGCACATTCTTCCCAACTGTATCTTGACCCGACTCTTCCAGCTTATCATCATCACTTCTGCCAGAGGTTGGAGAACTGCTGTCTGTGGAAGGAAAAATATTGGTTTCTGTAAGGTTTTTGTTGGCACAAACCCATTGAAAAGATTCACTATTGATTTTCGATAGAGATTATACTTGCCTATGACATACATGGAAACCACATTTGCTTTCTTTTTTGGACGCCATGGATGAGCGTTGATCGATCTACCACTACCACTATCAATGACGTTGAGAGTTGCATCCTTTGTTAATACAAACATGATTTCCTCAGTAGAATTGGCTGGAGTATCAGGCTTTACCTCCTCTGGTCTCCTCTCAATGCTATGGATCTTTGAACGTTCTATTCCAGTCACCGAAATGATTGGAGAGGTAGAGGCAGACATACAGTCCGTAAGGAACAAAACCGATAGTGAATTCATGTCAAGCATTGCTACCTGAGATTAAGCATCTGATTCAATAATCCATCTAAAAAAGGGGGCAACAACCTGAATAAGTATCAAAGAAGATTAGTTAGTAAAACTACAACGAGAGATGATACTCACACGGCTACATTCAAAACCCACAGCAAGTTTGGCTCCAGAGTTGGTGAAATGAATTGCATGGATAGGGGAATTAAGAAGAGAAAAAACTGCAGTGTACTGAAGTTCTCCCCCTTCAGGTAAACTGCGAACTATGAGAGACAGACTGCTTCAGATTGAGAACGTAAGGCCGGATAATAATTTCCCAAGCTAAATACTACTTGCAATGCATGAAAAACTATAAGTATGCCATGAAACTGAAGAACCCCACAATTTAGTCAGAGAAAAAGAGGACAATGATGGATTAAACATTCCTTTTACAATGACTATAGCCAAACTTGAATCATCATTAACTTTCAAGTTATTCACAGCATGCTTCAAATAAGGGAATCCAAGCTTCAAATAAGAGAACCGAAAACTCAAACATGGTCATGATTATCAAGTTTTAATAATTGAACAACCTTTCTCTGAATCTAAGTCATTTTAATATAACAAGATTGATCATGATGCTCGGCTATCTGCATATTTTGAAACTTGTAGTGCCCTACCCATTTTGGTCACATAGACATATTCTTCAGTGGGTTTCTTCAATCTTCACCACGAGAGAGCTTAAAATTAGTTTAAAATCTAGAAATTTAATTGTGGTTACTAGGGTGACTTCTATAAAACTTTAAAATTAAAAAGTCAAGAGACAAAAATGGCACATCTCCAACTTACCTTCATTTTTGGTCTCGGTTACAAAGAGAAAACTTGTCTCACGGGAACTACCCTTTAGTTTATAAATGCGAACCTACTCAAACAACAGATGGAAGATATAACATAATGTCATAAAACTTTGAAACTAACAAAGAATAAAGAGAAAAAGAGAAAAAGAACCAGTAAAGAAATGTTACTGACCACTCCACATGCATTACCAACAGCCAAAGTTGATGTGATGGAACACAAATCAAATTTTGATACAGGATCACTTAAAGATGCTATATTTACATCTTGTGCCTGCCATTCATCTGAGGTCCTTAGAGACATGTATGGTGTGTTGCACCAGTTAGTTAATGGAACTATGGGAAAGGAACTCTAACCTTTACTTCTAGAACACAAATTGGTGAAAGAACAGGATAGGTAGCATTCCATAACCGTACACATCCATCCTCATAACCTGCTATGTACACTCTTTCAACAACAGTATTTGCTCCAAATGAAAATTGGCTGGGAACTCCACCAGTCAATGGCCACTTTGTACCATCAATCAGGACAGGAGAGGAACCCTGTTTCTTAACAGTGCCAACCTGAGAGATTGGATAAAACTGATTGATGATATACTATCGACGGAGAACCAAATGCTTAAATAACATAGAGGACTATTTTTGAACCATGATACCTCAGAAAGAACTTTTGACAAGTTTCCATCTCTGGGAAGTGCAATGAATCTTGCTGCAGTTATAGTTGGATCAGATAAAGGTACTACGGCTGGGAATTTTGCAGCAACAACAGGTGTTTCCTTCTCTTGCTTAGATAGTAAGGCAGACAAGCTAGGACCACCGTACAGATGTAGCTGTCCTGGATTTGTCAGTGTAAGAAGATCCGTTTGGTGAGTACTTGCCACAGACCCAGAACTTGGCAATAAAATCATGTCAGCAAACGAGCCGGTAAGAGTAAGATCCAAGCGTCCAGTACATTTTAGTGTCTCCAACTTAGATGACCATTCCAGAGTCAATACCTGTCCATCCAATTCACTACTTAGAGCAACTACTGTTATGACAAAGGAAAATACTGATGCATCACTACAATAGACAAAAGACAAATACACACCAAAAATCAGTATTTTGAAATATTCCGTGTGAATATCATTTGAACTCGATTTGAGTTTGCATTTGATCCTTAAAAATGTTAGTGCATGTTCAATCTTTTGACATTTTCTATGAGGGTTTCTAGCCTTTTTGAGGTTTCCACAAATCATGAGGCCCATCCCGAAAGTAAACTTCTTGTTTGGATGATAATGGAGTGACTAAATCTTATGTTCCATTATTATCCTGACTTTGAGCAGCTGTAGCCAATTTCTTTATAGTTTCCAAGGGATTTCGAACTAAGATGGTAATAGATAGTGTGATATTTGCATACTTATACGTGGATAAATTTCTTTAAGATTGAATTGATCTGTAGATGATGTCTTCCGAAAATTCTAATTCATATCATAATTTGATTACGGTATATGGCAGCCGCTATGCTAAAAAATGCAAGCTGTTTTATGATAAAATAGTAAAATAAAGATTCAAAAGCAACACCAACTAGATTAATAACTAAGAATGAAAAACTAATAGCTGAAATTCAAAGCAGTTTCAGTCCGAATAGAGGCATGAAAGGTGAAACTCACTGTCAGAACTTCTTCAGATCCTATTTCATCACCTCCATAGATAAATAGCTGACCATCACAATTATTAGATCTACTGCGTCTGGACCAGTGCAAGACAATAACAGGCAGCCTCTTTTTAGCAGATGATAATTGTAGCCTAACAATATTGTTAGAGACTTCACTCTGTTGGTTCTTAGAAGAGGAAGCAGTTGATAATTTCCATAACAAGATGTCTCCATCTATATAACCAACTGCGAGAATGGAACCATTAGACGAAGCCCAACATAGAGCACTTATCTCTTTCTCCTGTAGGTGATAAGATATATTGTCTTCATCATTAGTATCTGCTGCACTTTGAGGGTTGCTGATTCCACCTTTCAGTTGGAGGTCCTTACCACCTCCAACAAAAAGAACTCGAGCTTCAGAAATATCCCAAAGAATTATCAAGCCATTCTGATAGGCAATCAGCAGTCTGCAAAATCCCTAATGTGTTAGAAGATATACAGTGCTGATCAGGACAACTAAAGTAATTTGTAGAGCAAGATGATAAAGCATGGTTAAGAAAAGCACATCCATGTTAACAAATTTCAAAGTTCATGCACCAAATGGCTCAAAAGAAAAAAAATGAAAAAGAAAAAAGCTAATAAATATAATTAACTTGCTGTCATGAACAAGGATTGTGCCTGATCCAAGAACACAAGCCAAAAAGAAAAGCAAAAGTAAGTGTATCTTGCCTATTTTGGGATGGACTAGATTGTGGAAGAATTCCAATAATAGGTTGACGTTCAGGAGATGGAAATCCAGCAGCTTCTGTGAATAGGCCAAGACAAAGACATTTAGCACAATGAAGACAACATGAGCTAAAATTAGACATAACTTGGCATCATCACAAAGTAAAAACTTCATTAGCCATACTAGTCAGCAAACGTCAATAAGAGTGATAAGCAAAAAGGAGAACAGTAAAAGTGACGGATGAACAAACATACATAATACACGCCCTTTTTCTTAACTTTTAAAGCATATTAGTGGAAGCTTCTTAAATAAAAAGCTAGAACAACAAATATTAAACATTGGTGATATCCACCATGTAAGTTGGTATCTTGAAGAATATATATAGAGCAATGAACGAAAGAATATCATTAGAAAACACCAGTCTATCCAAGCAAGAAAACGTACCTTTTAAAGAACTTTCAGGTATTTGATATGGCAACCGCAACAATTTAGGATCATCAGCATCAAACTTCACCACAGAAACCATACCACACTCATCTCCGAGGTACCTATGAGTAATAAACAATGCAATGTATCACTCATGCAATAGTCTTCTCCACTGCCAGCAATTAGCAGCCTATTTGACACTTTGTGTTATGGCAATACAGTACATTAGGTAGGAGCCGCTGATAACAGAGAAGGCAGTAATATTTGATTCCCATCGTAAACAACACGCTAGACATCTGTCCTCCAGATTCCATACCTATTAAAATAAGTTGATAGGTAAGGTAAGAATATGCATAAATTTCAGTCAAATTACATCAAACCATATGCACTATCCCTAAAAAATGCCGCTGGTAACATCCTCGTATATTTGGAAGGTTCTCTCTTTGAAAGTTTTGGGGAAAAAATTGCATTTTGAAGTGATATGCATCTTCCGTAAGCACAAAAAAGAAATTCAGAGGTCCAAAGACAGCAGACGGGATCTTTTATACGTGTGTGTGTGTGGCATGAAACTTTAACTGCATAACTCAGTACCTGAATATCATTCTCATTAGTTATGCTGACTAAGAAACCCCGGTTTTGGAAGAACTGCAGAAAAATACTACACACGTCAATTCCCACTAAACATAGATAGGCAAAACCAAAAATATTGTTAGAATAACGAGTACAACCTCCAGATATTTAAAAGGCAATGATTTTGGGGACATTACAAGCCCTTCAATACCATCACCTCCAAACACTTTGATTCTCCCATCCCTACAACAAGCAGAATACTAAGGACTTATTGGGTCTAAATTCAAGTATAAAATACAAAGAATGGTTAAAAGTGTGGGGGAGAAAAAAGAGAGGAAGAGAAGTTGGAAGCAGAGAAGTTGGAAGCGAGATGCTTACAGAGTGCCAACAGCTAAAAGGCGCTGAACTGGGTCAAAAGCAAGAAGTGACGATGTAGAAGGAATACCATAGTGGATCGATACCTGCAGGTCCAAGTCGTCCAGCTTCAAACTGCCACGTCCCACCTTTCCCTGAACAGATGAAATGATCACAATTCACAACTCAGAAGTGAGTATTATCATCTTCTTTAACGTATCATTTTGAGTTTCAACAAGCTTTCTTCACTGATCACTTGTACCCATGTTTACATATCAACCCCACAACCAATACCCACTTAAACAACGTTTCAAGAAACAAGAAACAAGAGGCGGCGTGACGAAGGCAGAAAATTAGTTTTTTTTGGGAGTTCAGAAAAACTCAAAACTTTTCAGCAAATAAAGGCAATCGCAAGGATCACCATGATTAAAAGTGAATAAAAACTAAACGAGTAATCTCAAAAGATTCGAACTTGATTGATGGCGGATTGATCATTGACCATCGTGACTGACCTGGTGGTGGACGGCCTTTTGAAGAAGTCGCTTCGCCGCTAACATGGCGGATTAGAAAGAGAAAGTGGAGTGGATTTGGTGCCTGTAAAGAAAACGAACTAACGACTCTTGAGTCTTGACTACATAAAATACAGACAAATTGAATTGGATGGTACACTTTTTTTTGTTGTATCTGGGTTGTTAGTGGTTAATCCAAAGCTCTACGATGCTCGACCTACCGTGCTTTTCTTAACTTTGCTTATAAAATTTTGATACTGTTGATGATGGTTGGGGTATGATTCTCTGTATTAAGTTGTAGGAAAGCAAAGAACTGCTTCAATTTCGAAAGGGGATGTAGCTCAGATGGTAGAGCGCTCGCTTAGCATGCGAGAGGTACGGGGATCGATACCCCGCATCTCCACTACATTTTTGGTCGTTGCGTACCTACGACGCCGTACTGCGATCATAACTCGTCACATATCTACGGCGCCGCATCACAATATTAGAATCGACACACAAAAGAGCCAAGTACTGTTTGAACACGACAATTTCTGAGTTTGCTATTTTTGCGGCGGTCATATGATGTCGAAGAAACTGAATGTGAATCACTTTGGCATTGGAAGAGATTTAGTTCCTGGGAAAGTAACTTAATTGGAAGAATAGAAGTAAACAAAAGACAGGATCAGACCAAAAATTACCCAAATTTTTTGCATAAACTCAAATTCGACCCCTAAATTTGGTTGGGTTCGAAATATCTTTCTCGAACCTAAACGACTTGCACTTCCTAAGTGTTATCTGGTGGAGCCTTAATGTGAAGACTAGTCATTAATCTACATTTCTGATCCAATCTAATTTTACAGAAATTAATAAATTAAATTGTGTTAATTCAAAATTTAAATGAAAGTAATTAAATTCAAACTTAAAGGCCGGGACTTATACCCCTCGAAATAACATCATTTTAAATTATTTTCAAAACAAACTTTTTTTAAACAAAAGAACTCACAACCACTACTTTTTAAATACGCATTAGATAAATCTTCGGATTGACGCAATAACCTATAAATCATGCCAACCAACTACTCCCACCTCAAAACAAATTCGTTCACACTACATCCAAGTTTTAGGTTAAACTCAAACGGTCACTTAAATCCAAGTCACCCTATCCACTACTATAAATGACAATAGATCTGAATCAAAATTACTCAGATCCAAACTTAAAATTTCTGCATAGAGCTGAATTCAACCCTAAATTCAATGAAGTTCAAAATATCTAGCTCAAACATAAACCCAATCAAACCTAAGCGACCCAAAACCTAACCCAACCCAATTTTTAATTTTACATTTAAAAATAAATATCATTTTACTTAAAATAATATAATTTTATTATAACTCTTAAACTTCAAACCAAACTAAACTAAACCCTAACAGCCCAAACCCAACCCAGTCGAACCAAACTGGATCAGGCCGAATCCCAGCTTTATTCGCATCTCAAAGCAATTCGTGCTTTAGATTAAAAATACTTTAGTTTATTAAAATTGAACAAATTATCGTCATTTTAATTAATTGATTTTTTAACCATTAGACAAAATGATGTCGTTTGAGTCGATCCTAACCTCGATCAACTTGGACCGACGTTAATCTCGCTTTGTTTCGCGCCCAGGAGTGACGTCGGTAGTAGTAAATTCTAACATGCGTTCATTGTCCTGCACAACAACACTTGGATCTCATATCATATATATGTCGAGGCCTTTTTGCACGGAGTTGATGAGATCAGTCCAACAACAGGCGCAATCTACAATAGTCCAACAACCTTTACGTTGCTTTTAGATGCCTAAATGTTGAGTAAAGACTAAAGTAACAATATACCAGAATTCAACAAGGTGATATTCAAACACTGGTAACACAAGTCGGGCATATTTTCCGTAACTGAAACGTCAAACATTGCAAAAATCTACAAGTTCTATAACAAGTTTATCATATCACATATCAGAAGTATCTACGAAATAACCATCAAAAGATGACTCTAGTTCCGCAATAATAATCATGAAGCTACAACTGGTACTCAAGAGTACATCTACTTTCCTGTCAAAGCTAAATAAATAGGTTTGAAGCTCTATGGAATAAGGATGAAGCATCCAAAATGAAATTTTCAGATCAGGGAAGACAAGAAAGATGTCCAACCGAAAATGAAATTCAAAGTTACGTAGAAGGAAGATTAGGAGCAATTGAGGTATGAAATGGAAATTGGCTCTGAGGTACTGCTTTAGGTCTGCCGAACCAAAAACCTAAGCAAAAGGTCAACAACAAAATCTAACATTAGAAAAGGGCATTGCTTATTAAGGAATTTATCCCAATGCAATAGGATGATTACCTCTGATTCCTCATCTTTTCTTAAACCCATACTTCTTCCGTTCGTAAAACAGATCTGTTTTTGCACTTCCTAAGTTTACAATTTTTGGACAACCATCTCTGTCCTTTTCCTGTTGAGTACACTCTTTGCAGTAATATGCATCAGAAATACCCACACCTCCACAGATAACACACCTCCCTTGGAAAGATCCGTAGTTGCATTCATCACACACCCGCACAAGTGTGCAAGGACGCACATAAGAATCGCAGATTACACATTTACCATCACACTTCTCGCACAGCCGTCCAATAGCAATCCCTGGTTGTTTACGACACATAATCAAGTCAGGATGATGCTTGGCCATTATCGCCCAACTCTAGCAGACCTGTTTTCAGCAAGCAGAATATGTCAAATTAATAAGATATGTCAATTTACTAGATGAAGCTTTCCATATAAAAGTTATATCTAGCAAATTGAAACTATATCATCTTCATACGGCAGTTATCTTGCTAGTTTGAATGTTCTTCCATGACAGTAATTTTCACGTACAAATTTTGAAAACATCATTTGTTAGAAAACCTTTATACCTTCTCCTTCTCTCCACAATCAAAGGTAACCACACAGCCAAGCAAGGGATAACAGATTCACAAGATTAGGAAATAAGTGGACACTAATTAGAATCCCATATTGATAATGAGGACATGTTACTCGATAATTGATTGCTGTGATAACAGTATTTATCTTCAAGACGGAAGAGGCTAATCCGACTATAACAGAACAAAGCAAATCAGCTAAAACCAAACTAGACATGAAAAATTAACACATAAAAAATGAGAACACATAGAATCAGAGCAAAGATAAGTTGAAATAACATAAATTAAATTCTTCATAGCTATCAAACAAGCTCAAACTTCAAATTTAATCCAAACAATTGAGCAACCTTAAAAAGTAGTTGATTCCCCAAACCTTTAAATCTCGGAAATACCCAAAAAAATTGAGCTTCTCGGATCACAAAGACGCAACAGAGCTAATCTACGAGTGAAAAGATATCGAAATTTCATAATCTAACTGTAACGGAACTAACAAACTGAGCGAATACGAAGTCTAGGGTTTCGAAAAGGAAAAGAAAAGGCAGAACAAAACTTACTTCTCTCTAGCCCTTGAAGCTGAGCAATGGAACGTCTCTTTCTCTCTCTACCCCTCTGAACACTCCTCTTCTGCTTAAAATCTGCTCCCTTGCCGCCCTTTCTCGATTGGTATAAGATTTGCCGACCTATTAGAATCTGGAGTTTTCGACTAGACTACTATTATTAATTGGACAAAAGAGCCCCCAGTCAAATCATCGGCAACATAAGAGAAAACAAGTGTAATATTGTCATTTGAAGAACTACTTTTTGAAAATAAAGTTAGGCTTGCTATTCCGGCTACTGGACTTGGGCTCACCTCCAAGTTCGAGCCCGACTTAAAAAATTTGTGTCCTGACCCGAGCCCGCTCTAAGTTCAATTAATCTTTTCTTTGTTTAGTGCCTGATTGAACGGACTTTTGGGAGGTCAATAAACATTTTTCTCCAATACAAAAGCCTTTTTAAGAAAAATGGGTGTTTAGCTGTAAAACAAAAGTACTTTTTTAATAGATACGACTTTTTTGACAGTCAAAATATAACTTTTTAAGAAACTCAAATTTGAAACTTCTAAAAAAAACGTTTTTTCGAGTAGATTTTTTAGATCAATTAATGAGTCTATTTTTAGTTTCTTTTGCCCTTATGTTTTATACATAATTCCCACAATACCCACAAACTCATCTTCACGTTTATTACAATAAAATGCATAATTTATTATGTATTTAACTATTTACTCGACTTGAATATTTATTTTAGGATTTATATAATATTATTTAGCTTTTAAATGTTTTAATATTTATTTTTTGATATTAATTTTACTTATGTTATAATTCATATAAAAGATTAAGTTAGATATATTTTCATTTATATTTCATATGGTTTAAAATTATATAATAATTATTATATTGTGTTTTGCATATTGTTTAATATACTTTAAATAATATTTATATGCATAAATAATTTTTATTACAAAATAAAATAGTTAGAATTAAAAGTAATTTTTATTTTTATGTTGCTAAACAGTCTACTGTATAAAACTTTTTCTAAAAAACTCTTTTTTAAATGACAGCCAAACAATCAACTGGTTTCTTAGAAAAGTTCTTCTCAGAAAAGATGTACAGAAAAAAGCTCCACTGACAAAAGCTCTACTAATTTAAGCCTAACCAAATAGAGGCTTAGACATAAAAAATATATCTCAACTAATTAAATATCATTGAATTAGTAACACAATTTAATTCTTAATCTTAAATTAAATTTGATTTAAATTAATAATTATAATAATTTATTAATTCATATCAAATTTAATTATTACGATTCAAGTTTAAAGACTCAATTAAATCTCCATGCATATTTAATTAGTTCATGTTTGATGTTTACATCACATATATTTTATTGTTTTTTAATTAAAGTGTTAAATAATTGAAATGTAAGAGAAAACATTTTTAAAAAATTTATTTTGTATTTTGAAAATTATAATTTATTCCTTTATAATTTGTTTAATTATCACACAACCTTTCCCCTCATGTTTTATTAAATTTTTATTTATTTTAAACATCAAAATAATATAAATTTTTTTAAATATAACACCAATAAACCACTAGAGAAAATTATGTGATAACCAAATAATAATATAAAGGTGAAAATTTTCTTCATCATCAACACTCAATTGAAGTCCCGCTGAGATGCAAAGTACAGAGAAAATTGAAATTTTTCAAAACATGAAAAAAAAAATCAAATCACATATAAGTCAAAGGGTAATTAAATCTAAAAAATAATTAAACAAGTTAATTAAGAAAGAATTTAAATTGGACTGTCTTATAAATTATGATATAAAGAATAACTAGAGCAATATTTGACATTACAAACAAACTGGGAAGGCATATCCAAAGTGCAATTCAACTAGCATTAATAATACCGTGAGTATATACATATTTGTTCTTGTATCAGCTTACGAAAGAGAAAGGGATTCGGATTCAGATTCGCCCGGTTCATGTCTATCGAAAAGGGTATCGAGCTTGACAACAGACTTACAGGAGGCCACACAAACGAGGCCTTGAACAGAACTGCCTTCCATTGGCTTTAACAAGGGCCATAACTCCGGCAGTTACTCCGGCCAACAGCACAGAAGACAGATACTGATGCGCATTTCGGCCGACTGTTGATTTAATTACGAAGCATAATCAATCAACTCTTAACTGAAAAGATCAAGAACTTGACACAAGAAAAATGAAATGCATGAGTTACCTTGGTGAAGTGTGAAGGAAGTCACTGTCAAACCTCCAATTAGTAGAGCTGATGCTACCGGGAGATACTGACAAGAAACAGGAAGGTTTTAAGTATTTTCTTTAAGTATTCTCTTCTAATTAATTTCTGTATAATGATTTTGCAACCAAACCAGGAAGCTTTTTTTCATAGTTACTGTCCCGGTACTTTCCGAACTAAGTATAAGTTACATGTTAGTTTTGAATCTTTTGATGCAAGAATGTGAAAGTAAATATAGATTAATGCATCCTGATAAAGAATGCTTGATCTTCAATGTGATGAGAAGAGGTAAGGTTGAGTGTGAATTTGTATATAAATGCAGAAAAGGTGGGCAATAACAGGAACTTTGGATACAGAAAGAGATGATAAACTTACAGAAAATGATTCAAATCCGTTGAGCTGAAACGGTGAAGGACCATTTCTGTTTATAGTATAGTGACCACTTATAAGATCAAGTGCATCCTGCAGGCATTTGAAAGAGCTTATGGTTAAGTACACAATAGACCAGCACGGGCTTTCTCGATGCGATAAGAAGTCCTTAATACTGAAAAGAAAAAGCGGCAGATCACCTGTCGTACTCCATCTTGAAAATTATTCAAATAGTATCTTGAAAGAGCACTTATACCATCTTTTATCATTCCACCAAAGGTCTGTCTTCCATATCTGCAGTTTCCCAGAGCCAAATGTGTATAATAATGCGATATACACAGAGTATACCCATCACTAAGTACGATTTCTATTCTGACTTACCTCACCAAGTCCCCTTTTAGGGCATAAGTTCCTGCATATTCCAGGCTTATCTCATCACCTTGCTCAGCCCACACTGAAACATCCAATAATGAAGCTGAGAATTTTGGTAGAGACATTCAACCCAAATTTGAAAATTAGAATAGTAACCTAGAAATTACGTACGCGTCCTAAACTTTACATAATCTTCGTTGTACATGGAAATGCATTCTGTAGAAGTAAGTACTCCTATTCTTTGTAATTGTTCAGTTAAAGACTTCTCAGCAAGATAGCTCTGTTTAAACAGAACAGGGAAGAAAATTAGGTAACACATCTAAAGTTGCAATATCAAGCTGCAGAATTAGTTAGTGACAAGAGAATCAGTAAGTAATGGAAAAAATTTAATCCATAACCTTGTCCACCAACCTGGGTAACATTTGTTCGATCTAGGCAATCAATGCAATTGGATCTGATGATCCCTTTCTGCTCCTCTTTTATGGTTCCTTCTGTGTCTATAAGGAAGTATCTGCTCAGCTGGAACAATAATGATTAAAAACGATATTATGGAAAGCCAGTATAACTGGGTCACAAGTACTTGGAAAGAATTATCAAGAAATTCTTGATCTCATTACCCATGTTTTTTGAATTCCTCCAATATCTGATCATACAGTACTTGTAGGCCTTCAAATTTTGAGTTGCCACATATATGGTGGAAGTCAAAAGAAACATATCTGCAATGTAATTTAGCATATGAAATTTACAGCAGTCATTTGGATTCAGTTTCCAAGAAAAGGTGTGCAGTAACAAATGGTAAAACTGAAGTGAACATTCCAAAATTTCTAGAAGTTTCACACTTTGACAGAGATAAGTAGTCAAAGGAAGAAAAAGACACCTGACGGTTGCAAGCTTATGCATTTCAGCAGCATATGCAGCACTTAATTGACCTTCATCACCATGCTACATTAGTAAAACACATAATTAGAAAAACACATAAACATGGAGCATATTATATCTGGAACAAACAATTTATAATTACACAACCAAAAGTCAAAACTAGAGTATGGACTACCCAAAATGATGTGATGCTCACAGACAATTTTCAAAGAACCGCTAATGCTGGACATGCATGCATAAGAGTCGAAGAAAATGAAAAAACCTCTGACCTTATCAGTTAAGTCAACAGCTATGACATCCCCGTATCGTTGGGAGATATCATGAAAATGGCGCTCTACAACACTTGACTGGGTCAAAACAAGCAAAATATACGGTAAATATGACCTCAAGAAATGGGTAAATTTTATGGTGACTTCGAGTCGAAGCATACTGTTTGGTCATCATTAATAACCCTAAGATGCGGTTTATAGCTCAAATCAACAATTTGTTCCCAAAGAAGTGGAATGGACCCTCGAACCTGAGAAAAGTAGATAGACACTGTTCAGATAGAAATTATGTGCTCCATTCTGAAGGAAAACCAGAACATGATCTATACTAATTCTCTAGGCACATTTTTAGCTGGAGAGTTTGTTAAGCAATGCATGCATGTCTCCAATTCCAAATTGCTCTGAAATATCTAATATTCAGAAGGAATATGGACATTCATGTTCCATCGGCCATAGTAAACTGTGTGATAGTTGATGTCGGATACAAAGGAAATGGAAATTCTACAGTATCTTTGAATCCAAACGCAGGATATCATCACTTAACCTTAAGAAACAAGACAAATTGGGAACAAAAGGAATAAACATGACTGCACTATCTAATGTCAATGGATTACAGTTGTCTGTTCACAGTGATGACGATAAAGGAATGGCTGAAAAATCAGGTAAAGCTCATGGCTAGGCTAGGATGAGAAGTAGCAGTGTCAGTCAGGTCTCTTTGTGAAGGCAGGGCTACAAGAAGCAACAGGCTCGAATCTAATCAGGGTTCTGCTTGCACTGCACTATCTCTTAAGGAATGCCAGGTTCCAAGGGAAAGAACCCCAAAGATTATTAACTTAAGGGAAAATACCAGGTCTTCAAGTGATGCAACTAATTTTTAACAAATAAATAGAAAATGTACCTGCAATAGTGAGGATCTAAAACCTTTCAGCTCTAGCAATTGCTCAGTTTCAATAGAATTAGCCGCATCTCCATTAAAATTAGCTCCTCTTCTCCACATTCGTGTTCCTAGACCACAGAATTACCATATAATGAACAAAAATATGAACCACTTACTTGCAGCCAAAAAGTAGCAATCGGTATCATTTATTCCCTAAATGTACATACCTAAACGGCGGTTACACCTTCTTGAAAGCAATGTAAGTGTGGCTGGTGAACCCTTCAATGTTAACTGTACAGCTCCAAAGCGTATATCTTAGTTAAGTGCATACATTTTTCTGAAGAACAACAATCAAATAAAGTATGCTACTTATACACTGCATTTAGAGCCCCTGAAGACAATTACAGATGTGAACCAACAAAGTCAGCAACAAAGATAATAAATATAACATATAGGGCGTCATAGACTTTCAGGATATTTCCTTGTACTATAGGAATGATGAACTCGTCAAGCTGCCAATAAAAGAGAGAAGAGAAGGGGGAAAAAAAAGAGAGTTGTTAGGAAGAAGAAAATATTGTACTGGAACTATTTTTCTGAAGAATTAATATTACTAATTAAGAAACAAGAAAATCATGCCAATATACTAGCCTAATGGGCAGCCAATGCAATGAATATCTTTTTTTACCTTCAGCTCAATAAGTTCCTCTAATAGATTTCTGTTCCAAACAAATCGAGGGTCAGCCTGGAATGCAGCAAATAAAAGTTTAATAATCTCAACAACTAAAGATGTTGCAAATGCGTGCAATGTACAAAAAACAAGCATATAGAATTCAGTTTAAAGATTGTCTCTAAAACATGAATTTGAGAATCAACTGAACAACTACAATTTAATATTACATGAGTCATTCCCAAAACCACCAGTATCTTCTTTTGAAGTAAAAGGATATTTGAGAAGATTGTGACAATCTGAAGAAATTTCTATAGAGTGAAGTTGCTCTATCAAAACAATTCTAGCACATAGATGTAAACTTTTCTGACATCCATTTAATCTAGAAATAACTTTTCTAAACTTTTGCAAATTCTTTGAATTTTGGGTTTCAGGTATTCAATTACCAATTTATTAACGACAAATACAAATATTCACCTGCTTCCAAAATGGTTTAGCCATCCACCCTTCTGCTAATTTGGATCTTCTCTGTAAGCTGGAAGATAGGAGAATGTGAAATTCTTTTTAAATCGTAATCACTGACAAGAAAAAATCATAACCGAGATTTATTACAAGATAAAAGAATTTACTTTAACGTCATATCTGTTTCATATGAATAGTACAACCCAGGAGTTGATTCCACTATTTTCAGTAAATTCATGTAATAAGCCTCATCTCTTTTCTGCAATTAAGATATAATGCCTGATGTTCAGAAACAAAAATGGTCTCAAAAGATGAGGATATAAGTTTAGCATCAAACATTACTTCTTGTGAAGTTGAAAATTTCAATGCTTCGTTGCAGGGGAGGAACTTCATAGACATTACGCGAAAAACAGGAAAACCAAGAAAATCTCCAGCTTCTTTTCGAGAAGTTATCACAAGCACGTAAGTTCCTGCACCAACATAAAGAAAATTTTAAATTCCAATGCACTAAATAGAATCAGGAAACCACATCAAATTATAACTCACTTAAGAGTTAAGATTACTCAAAAGCCCAAGAAACAACCTTGAAACTTTGTTGCAAATGGAGTGTTTAGTAATTACCTGCAAGCAACCTTATTGTTCCAGCCACGCCATAGACTGTCGAAGTTTTAGACGGCCTTCCAAAATCACTTTCATCTGCAACAACAAGCTAACCAATAAACCATCAAAAGCTTCAAAGAAAATTAGAATCTTGAAGTTCCCTTAACAGCTTTCATTTTTATGCTAAAACAACTTCAAAAAATCACAAGAATCACGGAACCTAGAACAAGTCGACGCATAGAATGAGAAGAAATAGAGTACCGTTGATGAGCTCGATGTCGCCATCGCTACGGCGAATCAAGAAACCTTGATTTGGAGATGTGACAGATCTGATCACATACTTGTCCTGAAACTCTTGCAATTCCAACTGGTCCTGAAGCTTGAATCTACTTGAAGAAGAAGACGAGGAGGTTTCCATAGTATAAAAGATCGTGAAATGGATGATACGATTGATTGTTTGTTTGGCTGGAAAATCAATGATCTGAGGACCAACTGAAAGGAGACAACAAGGTCATAGCCGTATTAAAGACACGAACCAACTGACAGAGAATGATGTTTTGGACTTTTTGCGCTAAAATTTATGTTCTTTTGGACTTTTGACCAAAGGAAAAGAGGAAACAGAACGCAACAACTTCAAAATGAGCCGAATTATTTTATAATATTAATTAGAAATATAAAAAGGTTAATCAAATATTAAAATTTTAAAAAATCAAACATAATCACTAATTTCGTTAATTCCTAACTTTAATTTTATTAACATAAATATTTTCTATATTTTGTTAATTGTCTATATATTTTTATATAATATGATAATATTTTAAAATTACGAGCTAATAACAATTAATTAGTGATAAGGTTACATATTATTGGACCTCTTCAAATTTTATGCGTCTGCGATGATTAATAAAATATGACAGTAGAATATAATGAGATAATTTAAAAATTAAAATAAATTAAGAAATTTAATGTAATTATTTTTTAAATAAATAAAATAGTATATTTTAATTAAAAATAAAAGTAAAAAATCAATTAATTAACTCATTTATTAATATTGAGAATAAATATAAATTTTAAAATCAAATTTATTAAATTTTAAGCAAATAAACTTAATTTATTTGATAGCTTATGATTAATAAAATTAATTTTATAAGTTAAAATGGAGTTGTATTCTAAAATTTTTAATTTTAATTTATTTTTAATTTTTAATTAGTGTTAAAATGAAATTTTAAAATATAATTTATCCATTATTTTTAGAGATTTACTCCAGGCCAGAATCGTGAAATCTTGATTAGTTTGTATTAGTTGAGAAATCATGATTCTGAATACTGGAACAAAAAGAAAATGAAAATAAAGAAGCTTGGAAAGGTGTTGGCTTTAGTTGACTCACGGCCCATTAAGCTTTTATATACAAATGTCTTAAGAGGTTCCCGAACCCGAATTCGATCGGGGCCTGATTGGCCCGAAATTCAATTTGCCTGATTTAAAAAAGAAGTTAAAAAAATTTCAATTTACTATAACTTAGCTCTAGCTTGATCTTTGACTCAAAGTCCAAAATTTTATTTTTAAAAAAATCCAAACTCAACCCGAATCTGATTAAGATGGATAAAACCTATTAACTTTAAGTTGAATCGAACTCGGGCTTAATTGTCATCCGTATAAAGAAAGGATTGATGGAGGCATTAGAGTCCAGACTAAGATTCATTCTATTGTTATTAGATTTAATTTAATTTAATGAAATTTTAAGCTAAATTTTGAGTTGTCTAATCAAAACGACGTTACGTTAAAAGGTCCGCTTAAACTCGAGCCCGTATTTGGGCCTTGCTATACAAATCCACCTGAATTTTGAGACAAATTCAAGTTGTATTAGGTTGAATCGAGCCCTTAAATAGACAATTTGAACCTGACCTAAAACTTGATGGAGTTCAAGTTGTCACAAAACAAAGTAGTGTTACCATGCAAAAACAAAGCTCGCTCCAATTATTTTGTCATTGTTTTTCAATCAAATTTAGAAGAAGTTTAGTGATATGCCTTAAATCTACAAGCAACACAACTACATTGCAAACTCTACGATACTATCATCTAATTCCTGTCCACTGAACCGATCATATTAAATCAAGACTTCACTTTTTAAGTAGACTGCTAATTTCTCCTTTCTCAAACATGGAACTTATGATATCACAGCCTCCAAGCAACTCACCGTTCACAAAAATCTGCGGGAAAGTAGGCCAGTTGCTATACTTCTTCAAAGTCTCCCTCAACCCGGAATTGTAATCTTCATCAAGCACATCAACACTCTCATAATCGATTCCTTCACGTTCAAGAATGCCGATTACCCTTTGCGAGAATCCGCACATCGGGGCACTTCGCGATCCCTTGATGAAAGCCACCACCTTGTTCTCCTTTACCAATCGGTCTATGAGCTCTTCCAGTGGAACAGTTAGTTGGACATGACGACCCGGTGTGAGACGGAGATCAGCCTTCTTCTTAGCTGGCTGCGGTATCCATGTCGCATTTCCGGATTCATTGCCTGGTGGAACTTTTCCGGTTGCCTTTATATGTTCTTCCATCCATGACTTCCAAGCTTGAGTCAGAGCTGCTCTGTCAGGTTCATCTACTACCATAACCTACGAGGCATCTCAACATCAAAATCAATGATATGCAAGTGAATTCAGAGCATCAAGAGCAAGAAGGGGAAAAAAAAGGACGGCAGACATCTGTTCGTATTCATCATTCCAAATCGGTAACAAATAACTACTGACGTATCACACCTCAAAACCTGAAGAATGCAGTGTTGATGCATCAATAAGGTCACCCCTTTTGTATATCTAGCAATTCCAGCTCTAACACAGCCCTAGCATGGAAGTAGAAAAACCAAACACAGGATTCTAAAAGGGTATTTTGCAACATTAAACATGATTAAGAGTGGTTAAGGTAATGACTTTGAACATGGCCAGCTTCCATGGTATGACCAGCAGTGTGTACAATGCCCAGTAATGAATTCACAGCTGTATGGCTGACAGAAAATTACTAGCAATTCCGGCTGCGGGCTGCAGCCTGCAATCCGATCAAAGTTAACAATCCTGCTACCAACCACCAACTACTATTGCAGAACGGCCTCAACACTAACCTCACCTCTATGTTCTGAACCTCCATATCAACTACACAATCTTGGCTGTTCAAGACAGTGGTGCAAGTACTTTAGGCTATCAACAATGAAGTGTGGATTTCTTCACACATTCCGGTTAATTCCATGTTCATAATTACTCTATGTCTACTTGTTCCAACTTCATATATGTGTCAAGAAGTAAAAGATCAAACTTTGAAAGTGATTTTCAAAGGAAACAACGATTAAGAGTTGTCTTATATCTATTTATAAATCAAAATTAAAAAATTAGTAACTTTAATTTTTTGGATTAAAGACATAAACTTGTCTATAGTTTAAGAAATTTTAGAAACATTCCGTGAACTTTAAAATTTTGGAAAAAACTATTTCTAATTTTCAGTTTTCTAAAAAAACTTTCTTGTATACTTTAGTTGAAGAATAACAATAAAACAAATATAATATGAACATCAAATGTGCACTAATTATATGTTACTAATATAATAACTTAACGTAACTTTTAAACTCAAACTCGAAATTGATTAAATTCGACTTAAATTAATAATTTAATAACATATAAATCCCGCTGATATACAAGGTTAATAAATTAAGATAATTATAATAAATTATTAGCTTGAGTTAGATTTAATTAGTTCGGTCTAAATTTAAGAACTTAGATGAATCCTCATATAAGCAATATTTAACTATTACAAATGTGAATTTTACTTCGCATTGCACCGCATGTATTTCGTAATTATTTTCTAATCAAAGTCTAAGAGAAGATATTTTATTAAGCAAAAGGATCAAAAGTTACTAACTTTATGTTCGATCTACCAACCTGTCCTCGCCCCTATTAGAAAGTGTTGAACTAACAAAGCAGCTTTTTCTTCTCATAAATCAAGTATTTGATGGTACCAATTAGCAATTTTTCATAATACCAAGTATCTGAAATTCCAGCTACAATTCATATTCACTAGTAAAAGGCACTTTCGTTTAACCCTATATACCATATAATCCAAAGCCCGGAAATGCTATGCTATGTAGAATACGTTGAAACGAAGACAATGAATCAAGGGAAAGTTCGTAGATATAGTAAATAGAGGTACTAAAGTGAGAAAATTCACCTTAACGGAGCTGCACAGCTCCGGTACCGACTTCAGGTGATTCAAAACGCTAGCCGCGATGTTCCTGGTGATGCCAATGAACTGAAGATCGTTACTCCCATCATAAACGGCGTAGACACCGCAATCTGACGGAAACTTTGCAGAGAGGTCCTCCGGCGTCGACGGAACGGGAACCAAGTCAGTTTCCGAGAGGGTCCTGACGGCTCCCGCGACGACTAGAATGCGATGTCTGATCGTACTACGAGGTTTTAAGGGAAGAGAAGGGAAAGGGATGGAGGGTTTAGGGAGTGCATAGGACCAGAATTTCGGGGAATTCTGGGAAGAATGTGAAGGGACTGAGCGATGAGAAGTGGAGGTATGTGGGGGAGGGAAATTAAGAGTAGCCATTGTAGACAAATGATAAGGAAAAAAGGAGAACACAAGTCAAAGATGTCGAGGATTTTATGTTCTGACACATGAGTGTGGTCTGGTTTTATGTTTGTGTTTAGTGGGCTTGTTTGAAACGGGTCGGGTCCACCTATATTCGATTTTGGTTTGAAACTCAATTGGGTTCGAGCTTTATGCTCAGGTTCGACTTCGAGTATAGTCGGATTTTTAGCAACCAAATGATTAAATATACATTTTTTTATTTTAAAAAATTAGCTAAAATTATTTTTAAACATTATTTTATTATTTTTAAATAAAAATGACCTCGCTCGCTGTCATATAGCAAGTAAGACTCAGGTATCTAAAATGTATAAATATGAGTCTTATTGTCGCATGACAAGTGAGACTTATTGTCTTAAACGTATAAATAGTAGACTTTGTTATATGGTGCATTATTTGAGATTCAATTTTTGACTGATATAAAAAATTAATTATGTGATAGTGAAATTTAAAAATTATAAAAATATTAGTATGTCATTGACATGACATTTGACCGATGGAGATTAAATTTGTCAATTTTTTTTGTATATTTAAAACTTGTTTTAAATATTTTGAAAATATTATATTTCAATTTGAACACTTCAAAATAGTAAAGTTTATGTTTGATGTAATCGTTGAAATTTAACGTAACTTTAAAAATTAAAATCAAGTTATTTTAGGAAAAATATTCTTAAGATTTGGGTTTTATTACAGGCCTCTATCCCTCGCAGCATCCACCGGCCTCGGTCTGTTGGCACTTACGGCGACTTCCCTTTTGCTGCTTCTTCAGCTCCTGCTGATCTCCTTCCTAACCGGTAGTTGGATTCTTAGGGGCTTTCCTGATCCCTTCTCTCCGCAAGTAGTTTGCGCATGGCCTCAGTCTCCTGGTCTTGGATTCCGGTGTCCTCTCTCCAGCGGCACTCCTAGTGACTTTTCTTATAGTGGTTTTCTATTTTTGTGAGCCATCTGTGGCTTTTGTTTTCGTTATTTAGGAGAGCCGTTTGTGGCTTCTTCCTTTTGCTTTGCAAGCCGCCTGTGGCTTCCTGGGTTCTCTACCTTTGTACATAAACCTTTTTTTTAATATATCTACTGACTTACCAAAAAAAAAAAAACTTACACATCAAATTTTTTGTTCGTTCTATTAAATCTTATTCATATATTTATGTGAAATTTACTGTGAATGAGATTTAATAAAATATGATAATAATATCATAATAAAAACAGAAGATCTAGTCCTAACAACTTAAGCTCAAATCTTGACCAAACACGAAACTTTGAAAATTAAAAAAAATGAAATCAACCCGAAGTCCAATCAACTTAAATTAGACATAATGACGTCGAATCGAATTAGAGGGGATTTACAATTAAAGTTCAAATTATTACAAATTCATTAGATTTAGTATATCAAGCAGCTAAAAAAAAGGAATTGATGTTTTGTTTTTAACGTAAATTACTTTATTTTCGCAAAAGTTTGTATATGATTTGCTATTTCTCCGTTTTGATTAGGGATGTTAATTTTGGCCCGGCTCATCTGACTCGATTTTCACTTGGGTTGATCAAGTCACGCGTCAAAAGTGATTAGCTCAATTAGGTCACGGATTAGCACAATCCAACTTGTGACTCAACCATTACTTTAAAAATGACGTCATTTTTAAAATTTTTTAAATATATTTATATAAAATGGGTCAAGCCACGGGCCGACTAGCCCATAATTCGGCCTAATCTATTAACATTCCTAATTTCTACTAACACATTCTCAACGTTGTGTTATTAATTAAGCTATTTTAGCTACGTCTTCGAACAGTTGTGAGATTGGAATTTTAGCCCTTGACTGTCTCTCACTCAAGCGGCATTTCCTTTACTTGTCCTTCCATTGGACGCGTAAGATTGCCAATAAGATAGCTCACTCACTTGTTCGGATAACCTTATTACACGCAAACCTTCAACATTAGAGTGTTAACCCTTCATGTTTAGATTCCATTTTAGTTTCACATATTTCTGCTTGTTCAGATTCGGGTGTACGGGTGTTGGCTTGGGTTAGTTTTATTTCTGCCTTTCTCGTCAATGATTTAAAAAAAAAACAACAAAAAAACAAATTTCGTATATTATCAAAATGTTACAGGCATAATCAAAATCAAGTCATTTTACTTAAAACAGACCAAAACACGAAACTTTGAAAATAAAAAAGACAAATTCAACCGGAAGTCCAATCAACTTAGTTAGACAAAATAACTTCGAATGGAAATAGACGGGACTTACAATTAAAGTTCAAATTATTACAAATTCATTAGATTTGGTATATCGAGTAGCTAAAAAAAAAGGAATTGATGTTTTGTTTTTAACGTAAATTACTTTCTTTTGACAAAAGTTTGTCATTTTTGTTATCGTCATCGTCACATTCAGTCTGAAGTTCTACAGTGAAGCAGGGTTTGGGGAAGTTTAATAGTACGCAGCCTTACCTCTATATAATAGAAAGGTTATTTCCGATAGACCCACATGTAAATGTTGACAGGAAAATAATGATGCAAGTTAACAAAATAAATACCAAAAAATTACTAATAATAATACGAAAAACTTAATACAGATAATAAAGATACAAATACAAAATACTAATAATAACCTAACCTAGGGAGCAAAAACTTAACCTAAGGAGAAAAAAATTAGAACTTTAACCCAAAAAAAATTTCAAGAAGATACAAACGTGACACAAAAGTTTGTATATGATTTAATGATTCTCAATTTTGATTAGGGATGTTAATTTTGGTCCGATCTGTCCAACCCAATTTTGACGTCAAAAATAGTCGGCTTGACTGAGTTACGGGTCAGCTCAATCTGACCTATGACCCGACTGTTACTTAAAAAACGACGTCATTTTTTACCTTTTAAAAAAATATATAAAGTGGGTAAAGCCAGAGACGTAATTAGGGGGGTGCCAATGGAGCATTGGGCCCCCCAAAATTTTAAAAAAAGTTAATTTTTTTTAATTTTTAATTTTTTTCTATATAAAAATATTGTTGTTTGGAGATTGGGCCCCCTAAGATTTTAAAAAAAATTTTGGGGCCCCCTTATATGCAGTATCTGGCTACGTCCCTAGGTAAAGCTAAGGGTCAACCTAACCAGTGGTCTGGCCCGACTTATTAATATTCCTAATTTTGATTCCTAATTTCAATGTTGTGTTATTAATTAGCAAATTTCGTATATTATCAAAATGTTACAAGCATAATCAAAATATTACACCTTATTCTTTTTTAGACTTGTTTATACATTTTATTTATTTTATTGCAGCAATAAACTTGCAGGAATTGACTTGTTTAATTTTTGTATTTTTTAAAATGAGTTATCAATTCAGAATAATAAATTTATGGGTTTATTAGAAACTCCTACAAACTTTAAATTATTGACCATATTTACTAAATATTTTAGTTAAAGTGTTATTTCACTTTAAATTATTAATTTGTTAATTGATTTTTCTATACATATAATTTAGGAATTGATTAACGCATCCGACATTTATTTTAAATATATTTAGAAAGTAATAAGTACGTGTTTTTAATATTGAAATAAAAAGGTTAATATAAGATTGAGAGTAATAATAAGTTATGTCTGCCCTTTAGGGGGTGGTTGAGTTGGTGGAGTGAGAGGTATGAGACTAAAAGGTCCTGTATTCAAATCTCCCTACTTACGCTCTCTCGATCGAGCCTGTCGTATAGGGCTTGTCAAGTGCAGAATACCCTATTGGCATGATTTGCAGGTTATTGTGTCAATTCAAAGGTTTATCCAATATGTGTCCAAGAAATAGCAGCCGAAGGTTCCTAAAAAAAAAGTTATGTCCACCTGACAAACCGAAATCACATTAAAATAATATTATGTTATATTTCAAATTTTTAAATTTATAAATTAAAAATGCAAATTTGTTGAATTATATTAAAGCAACATTATGTTATCAATGTTTTAAAAATTAGATTGAAAGTTAAATTGATACGATAAGATGTGTAAGGTTTAAAATGTTTAACCATTATTAAATCGTTATAAAATCGATTAAAAATTAAATAAAATTAAAAAATTTGAAATATGATTGAAAAAGATTGTTCTTACTTATCGAATAATTTGAAGTTTCACTAAAAAAAACTATTAAATAAAAATTAATTGGTTTATTTTAGTTTATAAAAAAATAATTGATCAAAGCTGGTCAATTAATTAATAAACTGATAAGCTTTTAACAACTGCAATCATTAAAATAAATCAAACAAAAAAGTTAAAAATGAATTAAAAAATTAGTCCATTTAACATTTTTATTATTAAACCAATAAAATCAGTTCAATTTTTTAATAATTAATTTTCATAATAAGAGTCAAATCTTTCAAACTTTCGTGCAAAAGTTCAAATCAAATTTAAAATTCAAATAATTAATCCTGCTTCTGTTAATTTCATTTTATTTCTAAATCATTAATTTTTATAATAAGAATTGAATCTTTCGTGTCAAAGTTCAAATTAATTTTAAACTCAAATT
Organism: Erythroxylum mucronatum; assembly: GCA_027563825.1. Lineage (NCBI taxonomy): Eukaryota > Viridiplantae > Streptophyta > Magnoliopsida > Malpighiales > Erythroxylaceae > Erythroxylum > Erythroxylum mucronatum. The sequence goes on along the minus strand of JAOSBP010000001.1, from coordinate 20,412,661 downwards.
TAATTTAAAATTCAATCAACTTGAACTTATTTTATTATTTTGTTCAATTATAGTAAGAGTTGAATTTTTCAAATTTTTATGTCAAAATTCAAATCAATTTCAAACTCGAAATTGATTTAAAATCCAATCTAACTCAGATTTATTTTGTTAAATTCAAACTTAGTCGAACCAAAACCGAATTAATATTCTCAAATTCTATTTGAGACTGCATCAAATTGGGAGGAGTGAAGCCCTCCATATTTGCTTACGATATGAAAAATGCTTTGTTACGTTCTTTTCACAATTGATGCCTTACCAATCAGAGTTCCTTCAAGCTAACAAGAAGACTCTTCACCTACATATTACTCAACCTAAGATGATGTAGATTTTAGATTCACTCATGGTGTGACTTAATTAGATAAATCTCGTTATCTAATTAATTCCAAATAGTGATTGCCTTTAGTTTTCGAAGTTAATTGGATTTATATTTGACTTCATGACACTGACCACTGGAAATTGAGATGAGTTGTCCATTTCATGCACTTGTACTCTGGAATGGCAAAGTTGGATCAGGAGAACAGTATCTGTTCCGTTTTTTGTATTCCTACTTTGTTCTTTCTCCACATCTAGCGATAAATACACAAGACAAAGTTAAATAGGCAGGTATTATGCATTGGCACGTAGTAGGAACGGGGAAAGAGGAACAAATGATCTCCTCTCGTTGGATCAGATCCATGTTTCAGTTATAGTGTTTTTATCGTATTCTGTTAAATTTTATCCGCATGTTTTGTCAGGAATCCCACATCGGATAACTATAAAGGCATTCAAGAATTTATAATAGTTTGCAAACCTCCCCTCTTTAATAAAATATAGCTGTTAGGCTGTTGTACCTCTTTATTATTGATGAATATATATACAAATATACAAGCTTCAGTCATGCCTACGAAGAGGGAGGCGTCTATTCCTAGATGACAGTACCTACCATATTTGACAGTTGACTATGATTCTAATTAATGCTAACAAATCCTAGAAGATATTAACAAATCCCAAATCCTTGATTTACATCAATCCAATACTCCCCCTCAAGTTGGAACATGAGGATTGATAATGCCCAACTTGCGTAAAAGATGGTGAAATTGATCTCGGCCCAAAGCTTTGGTGAAGATATCTGCTGGTTGAGTGTGAGAAGGAACATAACGAGTCTCAATATCATTGGATTGTAATCGTTCGCGGACAAAGTGACAATCAATTTCAATGTGTTTGGTGCGTTCGTGGTAGACTGGATTAGCAGCAATATGAAGCGCCGCTTGATTGTCACAGAATAACGTCATGGGGCCATCGTGAAGAACGCCCAAATCAGAAAGAATCACTCGCAGCCAAAGTAATTCACTCGTCGCAGCGGCCATAGAACGATATTCAGCCTCTGCAGAAGAGCGAGAGACGGTGGGTTGCTTCTTAGTTTTCCAAGAGAGTGGAGAGGAGCCAAGCATAGTAAAATATCCAGTGGTAGAACGCCTAGTAATGGGGCAACCAGCCCAATCAGCATCACAGTAGGCAATAAGGTGAACATTACTATTAGAGGAAAGGAGAAGTCCCTGTCCAGGAGCTGACTTCAAGTAGCGGAGAACACGCATGGCGGCATGAAGATGATCATCCCGAGGATCTTGCATGAATTGGCTGAGAATGTGAACTGAGTAGCTGATTTCAGGTCGAGTAATGGTGAGATAGATGAGGCGACCAACGAGGCGACGATATTGGGACGGATCACTTAGAGGAGAACCTGATTCCGATGTCAGATGATGGTGCTGCTCCATGGGAAACGAGCAAGGTTTGGCACCAAGCATACCAGATTCCTTGAGGATGTCAAGAGTATACTTCCGTTGAGAAAGAAATATGCCTGATGGAGATTGAGCCACTTCAATACCTAGAAAATACTTCAAAGAACCAAGATCTTTAATATGGAAACAAGTGTTCAAATATTGTTTGAATTTCTGACATAGACAGGAATTAGTACTAGCAAGAATGAGATCATCAACGTAAACAAGAACAGCTAGGAAACTGTTGTCCTTGGTTAGAGTAAATAATGAATTGTCAGCCTTAGATTGTATGAAACCAAAATGAAGAAGAGCAGTTGAGAATTTGGCAAACCAATTTCGTGGAGCTTGTTTCAAGCCGTAAAGAGACTTTCGAAGTCGACAAACACGATTGTCTCCTTTCATACCAAAACCTGGGGGCAGAGTCATATAAACTTCCTCATGAAGGTCACCATGGAGAAAGGCATTATGAACATCTAGTTGATGGAGTTCCCAGTTGTTGATCGCAGCAACGGAAAGTAAGCATCTAACAGTAACTAATTTTGCAACAGGGGCAAAGGTGTCATGATAATCAAGACCTTCAACTTGAGTGTACCCCCTGGCGACAAGTCGGGCCTTATAGCGTTCAATTGTACCATCGGTTTTGTACTTGATTTTGAATATCCACTTGGAGCTAATTGGTTTCTTTCCTGCTGGTAATTCTGTCAACGTCCAAGTGTGATTTCGTTCAAGAGCTGCAATTTCTTGTGCCATGGCTGTACGCCATTTTGGGTCTTGGACAGCCTGAAAAAAACTTTTAGGCTCATCTGTATTAGAGATGGCTGCCAAAAAAGCAAAGTGTGAAGGAGAAAAGCGATCATAGGAAATAAAATTAGATAAAGGATGTAAAGTACCTGAGGAAGGTGATTGGTTCAGAGAGTGAGATGGATTTATTACTTGAGTATGATGAACATAGTCTCGAAGATAAGCAGGTTCACGTCGAGTGCGTTGGGGTCGAGCAGGCGGTGTGATACTATTGGTAGGTTGGGTGTGAACAGTATCAGTATTAGTATCGAGAGATTGAGTTATGGGTTCAGGACCATCAAAAATAGGGAGTGAAATAACAGGTAAAGAAGGATCCTGATTGGGTATTTGAATATCTGTTAGAAAGGGAAATTGTTCTTCATAAAAAACTACATCGCGCGAGACAAAAATCTTTTTAGTTATAAGATCTTAAACTCGATATCCCTTTGTACCATGAGGATACCCAATGAATACACAGCGAGTAGCACGAGGCTGAAATTTATCACGAGGTTTGGAAACTTCATGAGCATAGCAAAGACATCCAAAAACACGAAGGTGAGTGAAAGTAGGTGGTTTGGAAAACAAAACTTCATAAGGGGTCTTACCGGATAGAATAGGTGTGGGCATATAATTAATAAGATATGCAGTTGTAAGAACACACTCACCCCAAAAAGAGATAGGCAAACCAGAGTGAAAACGAAGAGCACGCGCAACTTCCAATAAATGGCGATGTTTCCGTTCAACAACGCCATTTTGTTGAGGAGTGTAAACACACGTTAATTGATGCATAATACCACGATGAGCAAAAAATTCTTGCATTTGTTTTGAAGTGAATTCAAGGCCATTATCAGTACGAATTCCTTTAATCCTAAGTCCAAATTGAGTTTCAACCATATTGTAGAAAGTTGTTAAAAATAAATATGTGTCAAGTTTTCGGTTCATAAGATAGACCCAAGTAGCTCTAGAGTGGTCATCAACAATAGTAAGGAAGTAATGCGCACCAGTATAAGAAGGTGTATTGTATGGACCCCAAATGTCGCAATGAACCAAATCAAAACATGCTTTAGTTCTATTCAAGCTTATAGGAAAAGGAAGTCT